>JAQPPZ010017064.1:4087500-4482500 GCA_028583015.1 Wollemia nobilis
AAAGGTCAGTGGACCTTATGCTATGGAGAGTAACGAATGATGGTATGGGATGCTGTTCTAGGTTATTGCATGATGTAGTACATGAGGATACTCACAATCAATATCTCGGTTGCAAAATAGCCAATGACTACTCAAGACTAGAGAGTTAGTCCTTGAGGTTGAAAGGTCCAATGATAGATGGTATTGGCAACATTATTGTCAATCAAGATTCTATCTGAGATATCTGGACCCAGTAGCCAAAGTGTTGGTGGGCCCTGTAAGAATTCATAGAAAATATGAACAACTAACATGCATATGCATAATACACTAACTCTAGCATGGGATTAAAAGCTTCAAAATATAGATAAGATCAGTGGACCAATAGGATAAAAGATAAGATCATAGATCAATGTCCTCCATGCTATGAGATAGGGAGAATATGTGTCCACCCTTCCAAGTGTTATGGGCCCTAGAAGGGCAACCCCTTATCGATAACCCAAAACTCAAGTTAGGAGAAGGTATGTCTCATAAATGGTAATCTTTTGCGAGAAGTTGGTCGGTCCTGAGCACTCGTGATTCTGTTTGCAATGGTATAAGATCCCAGAGTGTGAATATTTATGCCTAAGTACTAATACAAATTTGGGTGTGCATCCATCAAATTATGACATTTGTTTTAAAGTGAATCAATTTTTTTTCAATTTGTGTTTTTGACAACCAGGTGAGTAGACCTAGGTTGTTATAGTTGGTATCAGAGCCTAGGTTGTGAAAACCCTAGGTTTCAAAATAATTATTTGTATATTGATATAGCTCTTTTGTCACTAGGTATCATGGCGAGGACCTCAAAAAGAGCAAGTACTAATCTACAAGAGGATATTATAGATGTACCAAGAAAGGGATTAATATGACTCGTGAGGTAGTCAGATCGAGTGGAAATAACCGAAGTACCTCAATGTATTTTAAGAAAAGAAAAAGAGCCAGTAGCAGCAAGAGCTACACAAAATGATGAAAACATGATAAAAATAATTCAACTAATGCAAGAATAGCTGAATCAACAAAGGGAACAAATGGAGATCCAAAGGGCTCAAATGAGTGAGCACATGGATCAACAAAGAGCTTGATGTCTCAACAACAGGAAATTATAGCTCAAAAATAGAAGGTAATCAAAAATTTGATAAATAGTAAGGAAACAGAAAGAATAAGTGAATTTCTTGAGGGATCTTCACGAAGAAAAGTTGGAGTGAAGCTACAAAAGGAAATTAAAAATTTAGATATTTCTAAGTTTTATGGAAAGGGGGACGAAGAAGTAGCTATCAATTGGTTAAGTGAAGCTGAGGGGTACTTCTCCATCCAACCCCTTTGTGAAAAATCTAAAACTACATGGGCTATAGCACACCTAATAGGTCCATCCAGGGATTGGTTGATCACATACAAGAAAATAAGCCAAAAGGAGGTTGTTGATATTCCTTGGAATGAATTTGAGAAAGAATTCAGGGATAGATTTCTTACTCCACAATTTTACATTGAGAAGTACTCTGAATTCACCAATCTGCATCAAGAGAGAATGTTAGTGATAGAATATTATCAAATATTTGTCCAACTATTAAATATGGACCAGAATATGATAAACAAGAAGAGTTTAAAGCTCATAAATTTGTAATGGGATTACATCCCAAAATTGGGACCCCTATTAGACGAGGTAAACCTAAAAATTTAACATAAGCTTTTGATGTTGCACATTATAAAGAAATAAACTAGAAAAATAGAAAGGCTTATTTCCAAAAAATTGAGAAAGAAGAATCTAAGAAAAGAAAATACCTAGAGCATGTTAAAGGTAAAGATCAATATCAGAAATATAGGGATGGAGGCCATTATAGAGGGGACAATAGGAACAAAGAAAAAATTCAGGGTAATAAGGGACATTCAGGAGGAATTTTCAGGAAAAACCTGTGCAAAATTCTACATACCAAACTAAAAGAAAAGAATGTTAACCAGAATATAAATGGAGATAAGAAAAAGAACAAGGATCCAAATGTATGCTTTGTGTGTGGAGCTTTGGATTGTTATGCAAATCAATACCCGAAGAGAGTTGATAGGATAAAACCATTAGAAGAAGCCCCTCATAGAATTTATGCTACCATAGGTAATCCCAATATTTTAGGACAAACCACTCCATTTATCTTAAAAGGAAAACTAGGCAAGAAATAAGTTCATATTTTAATAGATAGAGGTGCAACTGATAGTTTTATATCTTCTAGCATTGTGAGGGACATACCAGTAAAACCTAGGTTTATGGAAAATGTGTGGTAATTTGAGTATGGTTCAAGATAAACCTATATGGTCAACCAATGTTTATTTGAATCTCAATAGATATACCCCAAGGAAAAATAAAATGACATTTATATGTAGCATCCCTGTATGCTTTTGATATAATATTAGGTGTAGACTGGCTAAAAGCTCATAAAGCTCTATTAAATTTTGAAGAAATGTGGCTTGATTTTATGGATGATAACAAACAGAGAATATGAGTTCATTGCAAACAAAAGACTCTAGAACCACATTTATTGAATGCCATGCAAGCTAAGAGAGCTTTAAGGAAGGGTTGGAGGATTTATGTGGTCAAATTGAACAAGAAAGAAGAAACCGAGTCTAGTTCCTCTATTTTAATAGTATCCTGTATTGAATGAGTTTAGAGATATTTTTCCTGAATACTTAGCTAGACTTCCTCCAAATTGTTTTTTAAATTTTCTATAGAAATTTTACCTGGAGCATCGCCTATTGCTATAACCCCTTACCGAATGACTCCCCTTGAATTACAAGATCTCAAGATCCAACTACAAGATTTATTAGAGGATCACATCAAACCTAGTGTCTCACCATGGGGAGTGCCAGTTCTGTTTGTTAAGAAGAAGGATGGATATTTGAGGTTGTGTATTGATTATAGAATATTTAATAAGATGACAGTGAAAAAAAATATTCTTTGCCAAGGATTGATGATATTTTTACCAACTGAGAGAAGCAACTATCTTCTCAAAAATAGACCTTAGGTCTAGATACCATAAATTGAGAATAAGAGAGGAATATAATTTCAAAACTACTTTCAAAACTTGTTACAGGTATTATGAGTTCATAGTACTACCCTTAGGATTAACAAATGCACGAACTACCTTCATAAACTTGATGAACAGTGTGTTTCAAGAACAATTAGATTAGTTTGTATTGATATTTTTGGATGATATCTTGATCTAATATTGAAGTAAATAAGAACATGACCAACACATAAGATAGTTCTAGAAATCCTCAAGAGAAATCAATTATATGGAAAATTATTTGTGTGAGTTTTATACACCACAAGTACAATATTTGTGACACATAGTCTCATTTAAGGGGGTTGCAGTTGATCCTAAAAAGATAGAAGCCATAGTAGACTAGCTAACACCCACCAATGTTACTGAAGTAAGAAGTTTTATAGGAATGGCTGGATATTATCGATGGTTTATAAAGGGATTTTCAAATATTGCCTTTATTATTACTAATCTGTAAAGAAAAGGAAAAGTATTCAAATGGATTGCTCAGTGTGAGGAGGCATTCAGGATCCTTAAAGAAAATTTAACAACCACACCTATTATTCAAATTCAAATACCAGTAAACCATTTACAGTTTGTACGGATGCCTCTTTAGAAGGGTTAGGAGGAGTCCTAATGCAAAATGAGGTTGTTGTAGCATATGAATATCGAAAGCTTAAAAGACATGAAGTAAATTATGCTACTCATGACTTAGAGTTAGCTACCATGGTGCATGCAATCAATTTGTGGAGGTACTAGTTTTTGGGAAAACCCTTTAAATTGAAGACTGATCATAAGAGTTTGAGGTACATTTTTACTCAACCCTTATTAAATGCTAGACAATAGAGATGAATGGAATTTTTGGTCGAATATGATTTCAAAATTAAATATATTACAGGGAATTAAAATAAGCTAGTTGATGCACTTAGCATAAGGAGATATATAGATGTGTTAACGCGATGCCAGTATGGGCTAAAGAAGCAAATTAAGGAGTTAAAAAAATGATTAATTTTGTAACCAATGTCGTACTAAGGTCAAGCAAGGACCAAATTAACATATGGATTTCAAGGTTAAGGAGGATCTGGTATATTTTAGAAACTACATAATGGTACCCAATAATGATGTAATAAAAAGAATAATATTGTAAGAAGCACACTGTGCTCCACACTTTGCTCATCCAGGAGTGGTGAAAATAAGGGAGAATTTAAAAAAGGACTTTTACTGGCCTGGAATGAAGAAATATGTGGTTAATTTTGTTGCAAAGTGTTTAGAATGCTAGAAATTTAAGGTTGAGCATCAAAATACTAGGGGACAACTACACCTATTTGATGTTTAGTTTGCTCGAGAAATTGTGAGGTTGCATGGTTTCCCTAAAATAATCATCTCTGATAGAGATTCACGATTTACTTTTGAATTTTGGTAAGCTTGGCATCGAACGTGGGGTACAAAGCTTAATATCATCATAGTCTATCATGCAAAGATGTATGAGCAAACTCAAAGGGTCAATCAAGTGCTTGAAGATATGTTGCACATGTATTGCATGGACCACCAAAGTAAATGGGAAGATTATCTCTTCTTGGTGGATTTTTCTTATAATAATAGCTATCATGCCAAGTTGGACATGGCCCCTTTTGAAGCCCTGTATGGACACAAGTGTATAACACCGTTAACATGGGATAACCTGGATGATCGAGAAATGATCGATCTCGATGTTGTGAAAAGAATGGAGGTCAAGTTGAAGGAAATACGCCAACGACTTCGAGAAGTTGTAGATCGTTAGAAGAGCTATGCTAACTTAAAAAGAACTCCTCAAAAGTTTTCTATTGGTGATAAAGTTTTCTTAAGATTCAAACCTACGAAAAGCTCCATTAAGTCCATAAAACTTAGTCCCAGATTTGTAGGTCCATTTGAGATCATTACCAAAATTAGTCCTATTGCATATAAGCTAGCTCTACAACCTAATTTGTTCGAGATCCACAGTACTTTCCATGTGTCCCTCCATAAATTTATGCCCGATCATTTGCATATATTAGATGTTACTCATTTGCAGACGTCAAACCCATAACTCATTGAAGTTTGACCTGTCATGATTCTAGGATATAGAACCAAACAGTTAAGAAAAAATACTATTGAGCAATGCAAAGTCTAGTGGGATCTTCACTTCAAAAAGAATGCCACATGGAAAGATGTGGCAGAAATGAAAAGATAATTTCTATTTCTATTTAAGGACTGATATTTATATGAAAATTTGAATGTTTGATATATCAATATTTGTATATTTTGGATTTATGATACATATTTTGATATACTAGTATTGTAATACATACATCTTTTGATATATTGCTTAATGTATGGCTGATTGGACTAACATAGGGACTGTGTTAAATTATGGTGGAGGACAATGTAATATCCCTACTATTTGTTTACCATTTTTCTAGAAGAATATAATACTACTGTAAGCTTTTGTGAGTGCAGGTGTAGGTTACCACTCTGTAGCAAGCAAGTTGGTTGAGAAGAATTTCCACCACTGGCAAAGATTGTGGTTGCAAGAACCAGGTAAGGTGGGATATGATGTCATGCTTAATGCACCCTAATTTGTTAGCTAGGGTTTTAGAGAATCCTAGCATATTGATATTATTGTATTGAGCAATAAATCTTTGTAAAGACCTCAATCTAGGGTATAGTTTGTTGTAATATAAAAAATCCACCTGGAAATAAAAATCAAATTTATTTTTGTGCAATCATATGTGTTTATCTTGCTTTCATTATTCATTTATTTAAGTTTAGTTATTTGGTGTTGTTTGATTTACATCTACAAATGGCAATCACGATGGGACCCCATAAGGGTTTCTTACTTTGATTTATCTTGTGATATAACTTGTGGTTTTTTTCTTTATCTTGTAGGTTTTTAGAAGCACAGATCACATAATTTTTGCAGATACTGAATTTCTAGAACAAGGCCAAAGTTGTAGGTGTGCAGACACCCTACGACGCTCATGGTATATTTAGGAAATGCCTAGGGGTGTTTCTAAAGTGCAAAGGTGCATTTTACGAAGAAGAGGAAAAATATGTAAGCTTCCCTATAAGCTTACCTTCAAACCCTAATATTTATTTTACACATTTTTATATTTTAAGTTTTTATGTTTTTCTTGCTTTCTTTCATATATTAGATTAAAAAAACATAGTAATAACATATCCATTAGAAATAATCATTCTAATGTGCATTTAGACATCAAACTAGGTTTTGCATATAGTTGCATTTACACATTTTCATTTAAAAAGAATTTATGCTTTCTGGTGTGCTGCATCTTTTATTTGCATATGAGATGTTAAAAGCATAACGTAGTGTGTAATTTAGGGATAGAAGTTTATATTTTTATTAATCTAAGTAGGAAAAAACATTTAAAATTCCAAAAGTACCCCCGTATTTTGTGATTCAAGGCATAGGAGTAGACAAACCCTCCTTTGTTTAGAGAGTGATATTAAGTGGTGTATTCTACATCCTTTGGAAAAATTGGTATTTTGATGTTGGATTCTGATTTAGATTGATGAAAGTAGTTATTTTGATATTGTATAAACATAGAAAAAAACTAAACTTTTTAATAAAAGGAATCACACACTGTACGTGGCACTTTTAACAGTAATGGTTGGATTTCATCACCAACCATTGATTGATATCTGGTGGCAGTGGGTTTCATATCCATCCACCAATATTTATCCCTAGACACCATAAGTTACTTCCGAGCAAACTTGATGGATTTCATCACCAAAAAGGATCTCGTTGCCCATTCCTAGCCGTAGTATTCACCCATTTTAATTTTAGATTAGTGCATTCAAACACACAAAATCAAAATTAAAAAATTAAAAATATTAAAAGGAGATAATTAATGAATGAGGTAAGACACATTTGTTAGGTAAATATAGCATTGATTATTTTCATTTATTTTTGTGACTTTCCATTTCTTCATTTTATTTTTAGCACATTTTACATTTTGGTTTAGTAGCTTATGGTCTTAACAAGAAATCAAAAGAAATATTTAAACCAAAACAATACATCTATGGATTGTTCATCTTCATTTCCTACCACTTTTGTGGTAAATCTTGTCAGTGTGGTTTAGACAGATTGCAAAAATTTATCTGCAGGAACATCACACACTATGCAGGCTACTGATATTCCACACAAAAACACCTCCATATCTCTTCCACAAACTGAATCATATTCACCCATGATTGACCACAAAATTACCCACATAGACATGGCCCAAGTAGAGACTTTCTACAAATCAACTAATTATGTCTTACAACCCATCCATAATGTCATGGATCAATATCCTTATTTACAGTAGGAACTTGTTCCTTCCCAGCCATCCAAATTCATCCAGAAGTACACTAACCTTATTTTTGAGGTATCAGTTACACCTTCATTGTGTGTCTTCTTTCCCCAATCATTATGTGCTTCTAGCGCTTCATATGTATCAACCTATACCAACCTCTTGTATGAAGCACAAGTTAATGCTACTTTACAAGTTCCCACTTAATCCAATCAAGTTACAATTCCCATTTCCACTTGTCTTCCATCCACATCATCTATTCCATATTCATCCATACCTTCCAATGATGATATGGAAATTAATAAAGCATGGGAACATTTGAACAAATTGCTTAAGAAACAGTAGGCTGCTCAACTAAAAATTCAAGTGAACACTAGGCCTCAACCAATTTCCACTCAATTTACCTTCACCACAAAAAATCTATTATGGGTACCACAATATTCAGTGGTTTCCATCCCTATACATCCATATACCTGTACCCTATCCATTCCTATAGGTCAACCCAGCCATAGTCCTCATGCATTATCCCCTTTTCAACAATCACCATTATTTCTTAATCAATCTCATCAGCCTCAATTCCAATCCACTCTGCCTATCCATCAACATCTTGTCACTCCACAACATACTTCCACCCCATCATAGAATCATCAAGTGATTCAGGAATTTCACATTCCTGGGAAAGATCCTAGAATCAAGACTATGCAATAACAAATTAATAATTTGATACAACATACTATTGGTTACAATAACCAGAATCCAACCTTACATTAATTTAATCAATCAACCAATTCACCCTTTGGTACCATCATCACCATACCCAACAGAATTCACGATACCAAGGTTTGAAAAATTTAAAGGTACTAAGGACCCTAAAGAGCACATGAGCACATGAGTGCACTCATGTTTCAGAAATCAAAGTGATAATGCTCTCATGCTCCGCACATTTCCTTAGACATTTGGAGGAGATGGCATAAAGTGGTATAACCAATTACCCAATCATAGTATTTAGACTTTTGAACAATTTTTTGACCAAATATTTGAACGATTTGCCCTTAATGTAAGAAATAAAGTCTCATTTTATGATATCTATGGTTTAAGACAACATGATGATGAGTCTATCTATGATTTTGACAACCGTCGGAGGGTCATCATAACAAAAATGTGATTCACCCTACTAATGGAAGATCTAATTAGGCTATTTGCTAAGAGTTGCCTAAAACCCATTTCTTGGATGCTCCAATTGCAAAAATATCACTCATTTGAGGAAGCTCTTGCCCAAGCTAGTGTCATCAAAGAGATAAAAATCCAAGAGGGCATACTTAATCCAAGAAAGAAGGAATGGAAAAAAGGGCCAATACAAAAGAAATTATTTTGGCCAAACCAAATCAACATAGGTCAATTTGGCCAATCAAGCCAATCATGTCAATTAAGTGGTCATGAGCCAACCAGTAATGGCTCAACAACCAATGCAACAATCATTGCAAAAAATTACCTATCATGTGGTACCTTCAATAACCCAATCTATGCAAAGCACAATGCCAACTATGGAGAATCACCAACATCAATAATTTGTTTGACAAAATCGTCAATACACCCCTCTATCTGAATATTATGCTTCCATATTTTGAAGGTTGTATGACACCAATAGACTTGCTTTTCCTGAGGTCAAATCAGATGATCCCACTAGATGTGGTAAAAACTATAGGGAACATTTGTTTTACCCTTATCATAGATAAACTAGGCATGACATAAGTAACTACCATGTATTCAATGATATAGTACAAGACCTCATTGATGCGGGGGTCATCAAGCTTGACAATCCCATAGCTCAACAAAACCAAAATTTTGGTATCTTCCAAACACCACTTCCTCATCATGAGGAGGTGCAATCCATAACGGGAGGGTCTAACATCAAGATCCCTCCTAATCAAGTTAACCATGTTCAAAAATACCAAGGTTTTGTATGTGCCATTCATGTGGTAACCCAAGGTCAACAACAACAAAACAATCAACAAGATGCACAACAAAAACCCATTCAATAGCCCATGAAATTACAAACAAGGGAGTTTCAACCTATTTTATCACCACCCATTCAAATTTCCCTAAATCCTTCTCCACCAATACACATTCCCAACTATTCTAATCCATCAATCCATCCCATAAACCACCCCCAAAGGCTAATCATTTCTCTAAGTAGTCGGTTAACCATGAGTTTAAAAATAGCTTCATAAAAACTATCTATTTATGATCTAATTCAACAACCCCCCCAACATCGCAAGGCATTAATGTATATACTCAAATAAATTGAACTTCAATATCAAGATTCCAATGCTTTTAATAACTTTGTAGGGAGTATTCAAACATGCATGGAGTCTTCCATCATGTTTTATGACTTTGATATTAAACCAATCTCATCAGAATCGATGGACCCTCCATTGCATATAATGGCTAAAATTGATAGGAAATCATTCAAAAGAGCATTAATTGATATCGACTCCTCCATTAACATCATTACCACATCTGCTTTCCATCATCTCAATATTTCTCCATCTCACATAACCAAATAAACCTTCACATTGAAAGCATTTAACGATGCTCTTTGCTCTACAGTTGGCACTATTGTTTTACCCATTGAAGTAGGGGTAAAAATTTTGTATACTTTGTTCCACATCTTAGAAGTATCCATGGCATACAATGTACTCCTTGGAATATCTTGGATGAGGGAAATGAGATGTGTCCCTTCCATATTACATCAATGTTTGAAATACATACACAAAGGGCAAGTACATTACATACCAACGGATGTTGAGCCGTTTAAGTATTGCAACTTCATCTCGAATCCTTATGAATCCATGCTTCCTTCTACCCACCTTTTCCTCACATAATCCACCACATCATCAATCACTCCATCCAATCCTTCATCAAAAGATCCTATTCCTGAGGATCTTCTCATCACCAATTCCAATCAAGCATCCATGATGTACACCTTTATTATCATCATCATCGACTACATGTACATGTGGTCGAACCCAATCCATGCCATCCACATCATCATCCCCTTCATTGGCCACAATAATTCCTTCACAACCAAATCCATCTTCATCAGCCAATGTTTCACAAGTCGAATTGTCAAATTGTGAGATACCCACATCTTCCCCATCGTCTGAGCCATTAGCCAACCATAAGCCTCCCATGTCCACTTCATACTCATCATCCCAAGTTGAGGTCCACCTCACCAACCCTGGTATTGGTGAATATGTGGTCCAAGACATCACCACCACACTGCTGATCTCAAATTCTAAGGATTTTTATTGCCCATGTGACCCAAATTTATCTATACGAGTGGTATACAATATGGGTTCAGTGCCTAACAATATAAATTTTATGTATGGGAGGAAAAAATATTTGTCTAATCCTAGTCCTCCCGAAGAACCCAAACAACCACCACCTGCAAATATCCAACAAATGATGGGTTTTCCATCCCACTTTTTCATAGATATAATTGGCAAAGACATGGCTTAGGCCGATATGAATAGGAAGTGCCTCAGCTTATTGATGTCCCATATCAAGAAGTGCATGATCATCTAGGTCTAGGTTATCATCCATTTCCCACCATATATTATTTTGAACAAGCCTTCCAAAGGCTTAATTTGAATTCAAAAGAAGAAGCCTTCCACCCCGATGACTCTGACGAAGAAATGTGCGAAGGATTTGACCTCTTGTCAATAGCTTCTGATGAATTTGATGAGGAATCAGAGCCCATCATTTCCCATACCAAACAATATGAGTTTTACCTTAGAATATTCTCCATCCATGAGCCCATATTTCGCTTGCTTCTTCCACAAGAGTGAGCTAAACCTACTGGTGAACCACCACCTCCATCTCATTAATCCATCTCATCAACCAAAATTGTAACATATGTATATAATGCAAAAAAAAATGGAAAAACATAAAACAAACAAAAATATTTTTATTTTTCTGGATTTCATGTATATAGCATTTAGTTAAGTACATTTATTTGTGTTGTTTGTTGTTGTCCAGGTTTACCAAAGTCTTAGCATCGGTTCTTAGGTTCTATCCATCTCATCCATTTCACCTCCTTTATTCTCCCTTAATTTAACATGAAACCTACTGACTTATTTGCTCCCCTTCGTAATCCATATGATATTGTAAGGCCAATTCCTATTGATATGATTCTTATTGATATGGATGGGGTTTCCTCATCACCATCCTTTTTTGAGTTTGTCTTATTCGAGGAGTTGTTAAAGGATTTATCCAACTACATTCCTCCATCCCTTCCACCTTCACCTTCACCTTCAAACCCTAAGGTTTTCTAGGAAGATGTAGATGAGAATAAATTAGAAGATTTTTATGACTTCTTAGATGATATTCATCTGATCCCAACTCCCTATCAACTTGAGGAAGGTTCTCACATGTCTATTGAAGATACCTTCGATGTGAACCTTAGTTCAGATATCGACAATCCCCAAATTTTCAAGCTTGGCAAAAGCTTATCCAAAGATGAACAAGAGCAATTGATTGCTCTCCTCAAGAGGAAGAAGGAAATTTTTTCATGGTCCTACAAAGATATGTCTGGTCTTGACTCTAAGTTGGTTGTCCATAATATCACCTTACATCCTGATGCTAAGTTGGTCAAACAAAAACTTAGAAGGATGCATCCTACCATTGCCATCTTGGTCAAATAAGATCTCCAAAAACTATTATATGTGGGTTTCATTGAATCCATTGATTATCCTAAGTGGCTCTCAAACAGAATACTCATTTGTAAGCCTAACGAGGCAATACACATTTACACTGAATTTCAAGATCTTAACAAAGCCTATCCTAAGGATGATTTTCCTCTCCCAAACATTGATACTCTTATAGACACCTACCGTAGCCATGAAATGCTTTCCCTCATGGACATTTTTTCAAGATATAACTAAATTCAAATAAATCTTGATGACTAACACAAAACAAAATTCACTACACCTTGGAGAAATTTTTGTTACAAAGTGATGCCCTTTGGCCTTAAAAATGCAGGTGCCACTTATCAACGTGCCATGAAATACACTTTCCACGACTAGATGCATAAGATTATTGAATATTATGTGGATGATCTCTTGGTAAAATCCAAAACTCAACAAGAGCACATTGGTGTATTGGAGAAAGTTTTTGACTAACTTCTAGAGCATAATGTAAGGTTGAACCCAAAGAAGTGTGTCTTTGGTGTTACCTCTAGCAAACTACTAGGGTTAAATATCTCCAAAAAAGGCATTGAGATGGACCCAAACAAGGTCAATGATATCATGGAGATGCCTCCCCTAAAAAATTTAAAGGAATTGCATAGTTTACAAGGAAAGATCCAATTGATCCATCATTTCATTGCGTAACTTTATAAAAAATGTAGGTCATTCAATCACCTGCTACAAAAGGGGGTGCCATTCTCTTGGATAGATGAGTGCAAAAAAACCTTTGATGATATTAAGCAATACTTAGCTTCTCCGTCAGTCTTAGCTCCTCCTCATCTAGGGGTCCCCTTCTATATTTATGTTTCAGCAACAAATTTTGCATTAGGAACAATGCTTGCACAAAAGAATGAATAAAATCAAGAACAAGCTGTCTGTTACATTAGTCGAACATTGGTAAGCTATGAAATAAGATATGCTTATGTAGAAAAATTGTGCTTAGCAGTGGTTTTTGCCACTAAAAAAATTTGAAATTACATGCTTAGCCACACAACATATGTCATAGCTAGATAAAATTATTTGCGTTACATGATGTCTCGCACTTACAACAACACCCGCACTACTAAATGGATAATTCTTCTTACTAAATTTGACCTTGAGTTCATTAGCCAAAAATCCATTAAAGGTCAGGTCATAGTCTATCAACTTGCAAAAGCTCCACTACCTAGTGATCATCCATTGATTATTGAGCTCCTAGATGATTTGGTATTTGTTTTCACCGAACAAGAAGAAGATGTAATTTCAAAGGAAGAGGTAGACATCATACTATTCTTTGATGGATCTAAGTGCAAGAAATATTAAGGTGCTAGAGTCGTGTTTCATACACCCCTTATCATTTAAACTTGACTTCCAATGCACAAACAACACTACAAATTATGAAGCCTTAATATTAGGTCTTCAATTAGCTATAACTATGGGCATAAAGCGTATCAAGATATTTTGTGATTCTTAACTTGTGGTCAAGCAAATAAATAGAGAATACCAATGTAAATATCTAACATTAAACTTTATCATGAAGTAGTGATGAAATTGCTCTCTACATTTGAATGGTATGAAATCGATAGTTTGCCACTTGACTAATAGATTTGCAGATGTGATGGCCTCTCTTTTATCATTGATTCCAAAGGATACCTTAGGAGAGGTACATCCACTCATTATCTCAAAATATTTAAACCTACAATTATCCATGCTGAATCTAAGGGTGAAAAGGGCATTTTCTTTACCTAGTTGGATCCATATAAACCTTGGTCAAGTCAAATAGTAGTCTTTCTCAAGTTTGGAACACTCCTACTTGACATGTATTAGACTTATAAACACACTTTCAAGTAAAAAGCAGCTCATTTTGTTCTCTTAGGGGACGTGTTGTATAAACGTGGTTATGATGGAATTCTCCTTCAATGTCTCGAGGTTGTTGAGGCACAAAGAGACATATATGAAGATCATGATGGTACTTGTGGTGGTCATTTTAGTGGGATGGCAATCGCAAAGTGTATTCTATGCATGGTTTATTATTGGCCCACCATGGAACGATATTGTTGCACTTATGTCAAACATTGCAAGTAATGTCAAAAGTATGCTAATTTAAATCATGTACCATCATAATAATTATAGCATATACAAACCCTTTGGCCCTTTTCACAATGGGGTCTATATTTAATTGCAAAAATATCATCTTCTTCCTTGGGACAACATACATTCATCATCATAGCCACTGAATACTTCACAAAGTGGGTTGAGGCATTTCCTCTAACCAGTACGATAGGACCTAGAATTGTGGAGTTCATACTTCATCATATCATTTGTCATTTTGGTATTCCCTCTAAAGTCATATTAGACAATGAAAATTCTTTTAAGAACAAGGATGTTCAAGCACTTTGCGAGAAATATAACATCCAACACAATTTATCGACTCCTTATTACCCATAAGCAAATGGACAAGTTGAAGCTACCAACAAGACCTTAATTGCTATTCTCAAGAAAATCATCAATGAAAATCATAAATATTGGCATACAAAAATTACCTTGGCATTATGGGCTTATCGAACAAGCATCTGCATGCCTACTAGGGCAACACCATTTTCATTGGTCTATGGAGCTGAAGCAATTATACATTTTGAGCTTAAGATCCCATCGCAATTTTTTTTGCAAGAATTCATAGATGACAATACTGTTAGACAAGCACGTCTTGACCAACTCATACTTCTTGATGAGAGGTGAGTTAATGATTTAGAGCATTTACGAGTTTATCAAGATTTCCTAAAGCATGCTTATAATGTCAAAGTTCATCTACATGAATTCCAAGTAGGACATCTTGTCCTTAAAGAGAATCAACAAAACACCAATGCATTATCGTATTTTTGTGATAAATTTACGGCTAATTGGCTATGTCCATGCATTGTTACTCAAAGAGTGGGTAATGGTACTTATAGGCTTGACAGTCTAGATGGAGAGGAAGAACCTGAATCACTTAATGTTATACACTTGAAAGCATTCTATGCATTGTGTGATTTCTATATATGTATATATACATGGTTAATACATAAAAAAATTGCATTTTCATTGGCATGCATTGCATTTCATTTGCACACATTTTATTAAAAAATATTGCATTTGTTGAGCAAGGTGCAGCGACAATATTGTCATTATTGTCAACACAATCAGTTAGATCGGTTGATGCAGTGGACAAGAGTTCAGAGGTTATTCAGAGTATGTACAGTGATGTTAAATGCTTATGAGGATGTTTACCCACATTTTTGCATATTTTCCAAGAAGACCGAAATGGCCCATATGCTAAATATCAAAGAAAAAGAAAAATACCGCAAAAAAAAAATGTCACGATATCACATGTATTTTTACAGGCCAAAGCAAAGAGAAAGAGCAAGGAGAAAAAGTGTCACGATATCGCGACATGTTGTATTTTCGCGGGCTAAAGCAAAGAGAAAGAGCAAGGAGAAAAAGTGTCGCGATATCGTGACATGTATTTTCACGGGCCAAAGCAAAGAGAAAGAGCAAGGAGAAAAAGTGTCGCGATATTGCGACATGTTGTATTTTCGGGGGCCAAAGCAAAGAGAAAGAGCAAGGAGAAAAAAGTGTTGCGATATCGTGACATGTTGTTTTGCAGGCCAAAGCCAAGGGAAAGAGCAAGGAGAAAAAGTGTCGCGATATCGCGACATGTTGTATTTTTGCGGGCCAAAGCAAAGAGAAAGAGCAAGGAGAAAAAGTGTCGCGATATCGCGACATGTTGTATTTTTGCGGGCCAAAGCAAAGAGAAAGAGCAAGGAGAAAAAGTGTCGCGATATCGTGACATGTATTTTTGCGGGCCAAAGCAAAGAGAGCAAGGAGAAAAAGTGTCGCGATATCGCGACATGTATTTTCGTGGGCCAAAGTAAAGAGAAAGAGCAAGGAGAAAAAAGTGTCGCAATATCGCGACATGTTGTATTTTCGTGGTCCAAAGCAAAGAGAAAGAGCAAGAAGGAAAAAATGTCGCGATATCACGACATGTCGCATTTTCGTGACTCAAAAAGGGTAGGCAGGCAGAGAAACAAAAGTATCGCGATATCGTGACATGTCGCATTTTTGCGACTCAAAAAGGGTAGGCAGACAAAGAAACAAAAGTGTCGTGATATCGCGACATGTCACATTTTTGCGACTCAAAAAGGGCAGGTAAGCAGAGAAACAAAAGTTTCACGATATCACATGTCACATTTTTGCGACTCAAAAAGGGTAGGCAGGCAAAGAAACAAAAGTGTCACGATATCATGACATGTATTTTTGCCAAAGGAACAAAGTAGTTGACAGTGCGTCTGATATTAGTGATGAACACCAGGATGGTGAAACTGAAGACTGCATAGTGACATAGACCCATAAGGAATATTTAATGATTTGAAATCATTTAAGATGGTTGTTACACATGGAAAGAAGTGGATGAATACCCATGTGGAGAAAATGAACAATCATGGAAGGAGAAAATGAATAGTCATGGAAAGAAGCAGATGCATGCCCATGTGGAGAAAAGGAAACGAAGGGCCTCAAAATAGAAATGAAAAGCCTTTTCGAAAACCAAAATGCATGCATGCACAAGGGAAAAGAAAACGAACAGTCATGAAAAAGAAAATGAACAGTCATGAAAAAGAAAACGAACAGTCATGAAGGAGAAAATGAACAGTCATCGAAGGAGAAAACGAATAGTCATGAAGGAGAAAACGAACAGTCATCGAAGGAGAAAATGAACAGTCATGAAGGAGAAAACGAACAGTCATGGTAGGAGAATATGGTGTCAATTCTTTGCATGTGACGTGTTTGACGAAATGCCTTCTCAATATATACAAAAGAAGGTGTTACAATTGACAAGTGGCATATGAGAATATGAAAGGAGTTACAACTGGAGTTACAAAGAGAAAGGATAGTTATAAAAGGAGTGTTGCTTGGAGAATTTTAAAACAAGGGATTTTATTTTGTGAAGAGCATAGAGTGTGTGTGTTTTGTGAATTATGGGCGATGTTGGGTAAGCAATAGACCAGTTAGGGTCTTGTAAAAGTGAAGGCATTTTTATGTCAATATTTTAGTTTCAAAATTGAAGTCCAAGTTGATGCTTGGCATCAGGGGTTGGTGCTCCTTCCAGTTGGTGTTGGTAAATCAAGGGTTGGTGCTCCTTCTAGTGGGTGCTGGTAAATTGATTGTAAAGAATAGTTATAAAAGGAGTGTTGCTTGGAGAATTTTAAAATAGGGGATTTTATTTTGTGAAGAGCACAGAGTGTGTGTGTTTTATGAATTGTGGGCGATGTTGGGTAAGCAATAGACCAGTTAGGGTCTTGTAAAAGTGAAGGCATTTTTATGTCAATCTTCTAGTTTCAAAATTGAAGTCCAAGTTGGTGCTTGGCATCAGGGGTTGGTGCTCCTTCCAGTTGGTGTTGGTAAATCAGGGGTTGGTGCTCCTTCCAGTGGGTGCTGGTAAATTGATTGTAAAATTGATGCATCAAGGGTTGGTGCTCCTTTCTGTTGGTGCAGATAAATCAAGGGTTGGTGCTCCTTCCAGTGGGTGCTGGTAAATTTGATTGTAAAATTGGTGCATCATGGGTTGGTGCTCCTTCCAGTGGGTGCTGGTAAATTGATTGTAAAATTGGTGCATCAGGGGTTGGTGCTCCTTTCTGTTGGTGCAGATAAATTAGGGGTTGGTGCTCCTTCCAGTGGGTGCTAGTAAATTTATTGTGAAATTGGTGCTTTGCAAATGCTGGATTTGGATGGGAGTCCAAACAGTCATTTTGAGGATGTAGCAAAATCGGTGAACCTCGATACATCTTGTGTTGTGTGATGTTCTCTTGGTATACTTACTTTATTTGGTTTCAAGTTTTCATTGTTTCAGATTTAAGAGTTGAATATTTAAGTTTGAAAAGAGCTACACTGATTCATCCCCCCCTCTCATTATCATTGTGAGACTAACAATTGGTATTAGAGCCAATTTCCCTTGTCAGGCTAAATCAACTAGGGTTGATCTTGGATTAGTACGCAATGGGTAAGAAGAATAGATCCTCCTCAAATAAGGCATCTCAGTCAGTTTCAGTTTCTATGGAAGAGAAAATTGAACTAGAAAATATAGGAGTGAATTCTGAAGTATGTGATGAAAACCTTGAGGTTGAAGTAGATCTAGAAGGTGAGTTGATCACTGCACTTGAAGAGTTGGATATAGAAAGGAAAAAGAACAAAATACTATCCAAGAAGTTGGAAGAATATGGGGATAATATTGAAGATCTCTTCTTACAAATTCATAAAGCCAAGAAAATAGAAGCCTTGAAGTCACACCTGGATGATAAAGGCGATGTATGTAAAAAATGTGAAGAGGAATCTAACAAAGTTATTAGTGATCTAAAGCTGCAAGTAGAAGAGTCCAAAAGGATTGAAGAAACTCTCAGGTCACAGATCAATGAAAAAGAGATTGTTTGCTGCAAACAAGAAGAGGAGATTGTTTTATTGAGGAAACAACTAGAAGAGGCCAATACAAATATCAAATTTGAGAAGAGCACCGAGATGCTAGATAAAATGATAAGGCAACAAAGAAGATCCATGGGTAATCTTGGTCTTGGATGTCAAGTTGAACAACCTTCATCTTCTAAATCTGTAGAGAAGAAGTCCACTGCTGAAGGATCAAAGCAAGAAAAGCTTGAAGCTGAATCTTCAAAAGGAAGAAAATATCAAAGGAGATCTATAGCAAAGCAACCACAACAAAAGAGGTTCTATCACTCTCACTTTATTCATAATAATGCTTTTAATGGCTATTGTTTTAGATGCAACCATTATGGTCACAAGGCAATTTATTGTGGATTGAATAATAGATCAAAGAGTTATGCTGGTAGAAATACATCTATTTTTCTGATTTGTGCAATGTTTTAAATGTAATGGGAACATAGCAAGGTTTTTTCCAAGAAATTTTGAATCTAATCTAAGGCAAGACAGTAGATTTCATCAGACACAAAGAATGCAACACAGACAGGGAAGAAATCATGTGCATCAAAGAAAGGAAAATAATCATCCATCAAGGATGCACAAGAGACCCAGTAGAAATGTTTTTCACCTTTGATGGATTATGCAGTATAATGTTATAACTATCATAATTTGGGCACATTGCAAGAAATTGTCGAAGTACATTTGCATCAAATCAATTTTAGGGAAGAAAATTTCAACCAAATGGAATGAGACAAAATAGAAAATTTCTCGAAAAACATGCACACGATACTGAAAAAGAAAAGTCAAAACAAGAGCCCAAAACTGTAATCAAACCAGAGTGGAGAAAGAAAGAAGAAAGGAAATCGTGTCTCCTTGGACTGAAGGAGACTACTCCTCTATTGCACTAAGCAACTCCAGGTAGCACATCCTCAGGGGGAGCAATCTTAAAGTTTTATTTTAATGCTCCTATGTATTTGTTTGGTTATCTGAGGATGCAAGTAGTCAGGGGGAGTTGTCGTATAGTTGTCAAAGTGTGTTTCAGTTCATGTAGTTGTTTGTGGAGGTACCGTGAAGGGTGGTGATTAAATTGAGAGTTGTCATCATTTGCAGTATTGTTATATTTTAGTGTTGTACTTTTGATGGTTCTTACTGCTGTTGTTCAAAGTTATGGATTATAATAGTTTTAATAATTTGGTTTAGTGAAAGAATGTTGCCCTAGCTGCATATACGTGTTTTGATAAAAGCAGTGTGTATTTGTACTACACATTGATGTGAAGATTGTTAGATATATTATGACACTTTGGTGAAAATATTTAATTTACATGCAAAATCAGAAAGCTCACATTTTATTATTGCATTGAAAGCAGCTACATGAGCAGGAAATTACATCAATACAAATTGAGTACAAATATTCAGGGAGATCCCACAGTTGGTGTTCAAACAAGAAGAAGAGTAGTAAACAACTACTCTCCATTATCCACCATTGAACCCAAAAATGTTGTTGATGCAAGCAAAGATGAAAGTTGGATGAAGACAATAAATGAAGAATTAGATCAGATCGAGAAAAACAAAACTTGGGAGTTAGTACCAAGACTTGTAAATAAAAATATAATCGGTACTAAATGGGTCTTTCGAAACAAATTGAATGAATACGGACATGTAGTCAGGAATAAAGCATTATATGGCTTAAAACAGGCACCCCGAGCATGGTATGCAAGGCTAGACAACTATCTTACTCAACAAGGGTTCAAGAAAGGTATGGTGGATAGTAATTTGTATGTCAAAACAGAAAATGGCCATATTATTGTTCTTGTTGTATATGTAGATGATATCATATTTGGCAGTAGCAAAGATGAGTCATGTAAATATTTAGCAAATAAGATGTAGAAAGAATTTGAAATGTCAATGATTGGTGAACTTTCATATTTCCTCGGGTTGCAAGTTAATCAAAATGAGAAGGGCATATTTATTTCTCAAATTAAATATGTGAAAGAGATGCTAAAAAAGTTCACAATGGAGGATTGTAAGCCAGTTAGCACTCCCATGATGATAGGTTGCAAGTTGAGCAAGGATGACAAATCTCCACATGTTGATCAAACCATGTACAAATCTATGATTGGGAGCTTACTATACTTGACAGCTACCAGACTAGATATTTTGCAGGCAGTATGCATGGTAGCACAATTTTAGGCTAGTCCCAAGGAGACTCATGTGACAGCAGTGAAGAGAATTCTTTGGTATCTCAAGGGTACTATGGAGTATGGGTTATGGTATCCGAAAGGTAAGGACTTCACCCTTATTACGTATTCAGATGCAGATTGGGTAGGATGTGTAGATGACAGAAAGAGTACCAGTGGAGGTGCATTCTATCTTGGAGACAGTTTGGTAGCGTGACACAGTAAGAAACAAGAGTCAGTCTCCTTATCCACAGCAGAGAGAATATATTGCAGCGACAACGTGTTGTTCATAGGTATTATGGATGAAACAAACCTCGAAAGATCTTGGTATTAACTTCAGTGAGCCAATTTCAGTTAAGTGTGATAACACCAGTGCCATTAACATCTCAAAGAATCCGGTTATGCATTCTCGCACAAAAAATATTGCTATCTAGTATCACTTTTTGAAGGAGAAAGTTGTGGAAGGTGAGGTTTAGTTGGATTTTGTTCCAACAACAGAGCAAGTAGCGGATATCTTCACAAAACCATTGCCCAAGGAAGTCTTTGAGTACCTTCGCATTAAATTGGGAGTGGTCATGCTTCCCAAGAATTGACTAGCTATCGAGACCATATTCTCAGGGGGAGCATTTGTGTATTTGTTTATCTTTTTGCTCATGTTTGTGATTTTTCCTAAGTGTAATAATTTTTACCTGAGAATGTTGTGCATGGAATCAGGGGGAGTTTGCAGCAGCCCTTTGATATTGTTGTCAAAGGGGGAGAAGAATTATAGGAAATTGCAAGTGTGTTGCCAACAATTTCAAAGGGAGAGATTGTTGAGCAAGGTGCAGCGACAGTATTGTAATGTTGTCAACACAGTCAGTTAGATCGGTTGATGTAGTGGACAGGAGTTCAGAGGTTATTTAGAGTATGTACAGTGATGTTAAATGCTTATGAGGATGTTTACCCACCTTTTTCCTAAGTGTAATAATTTTTACCTGAGAATGTTGTGCATGGAATCAGGGGGAGTTTGCAGCAGCCCTTTGATATTGTTGTCAAAGGGGGAGAAGAATTATAGGAAATTGCAAGTGTGTTGCCAACAATTCCAAAGGGAGAGATTGTTGAGCAAGGTGCAGCGACAGTATTGTAATGTTGTCAACACAGTCAGTTAGATCGGTTGATGTAGTGGACAGGAGTTCAGAGGTTATTTAGAGTATGTACAGTGATGTTAAATGCTTATGAGGATGTTTACCCACCTTTTTGCATGTTTTCCAAGAAGACCAAAGTGGCCCATATGCTAAAGATCAAAGAAAAAGCAAAACATCGCAAAGAAAAAAAAGTGTCGCGATATCGCGACATGTATTTTTGCGGGCTAAAGAAAAGAGAAAGAGCAAGGAGAAAAAGTGTCACGATATCATGACATGTTGTATTTTCATGGGCCAAAGAAAAGAGAAAGAACAAGGAGAAAAAGTGTCGCGATATCGCGACATGTATTTTCACGGGCCAAAGCAAAGAGAAAGAGCAAGGAGAAAAAGTGTCGCGATATCGCGACATGTTGTATTTTCACGGGCCAAAGCAAAGAGAAAGAGCAAGGAGAAAAAAATATCACGATATCACATGTTGTATTTTCACGGGCCAAAGCAAAGAGAAATAGTAAGGAGAAAAAGTGTCACGATATCGCGACATGTATTTTCGTGGGCCAAAGCAAAGAGAAAGAGCAAGGAGAAAAAGTGTCGCGATATCGCGACATGTTGTATTTTCGTAGGCCAAAGCAAAGAGAAAGAGCAAGGAGAAAAAGTGTCGCGATATCGCGACATGTTGTATTTTCACGATTTTCATAGGCCAAAGAAAAGAGAAAGAGCAAGGAGAAAAAGTGTCGCGATATCGCGACATGTTGTATTTTTGCGATCCAAAGCAAAGAGAAAGAGCAAGAAGGAAAAAGTGTCACAATATTGCGACATGTCACATTTTTGTGACTCAAAAAGGGTAGCAGGCAGAGAAACAAAAGTGTCACGATATCGCGACATGTCGCATTTTTGTGACTCAAAAAGGGCAGGTAGGCAGAGAAACAAAAGTGTCGCGATATCGCGACATGTCGCATTTTTGTGACTCAAAAAGGGCAAGCAGGCAGAGAAACAAAAGTGTCACGATATCGTGACATGTCGCATTTTTGTGACTCAAAAAGGGCAGGCAGGCAGAGAAACAAAAGTGTCACGATATCGCGACATGTTGCATTTTCGCCAAAGGAACAGAGTAGTTGACAGTGCGTCTAATATTAGTGATGAACACCAAGATGGTGAAACTGAAGACTGCATAGTGACGTGGACCCATAAGGAATATTTAATGATTTGAAATCATTTAAGATGGTCGTTACACATGGAAAGAAGCGGATGAATGCCCATGTGGAGAAAATGAACAGTCATGGAAGGAGAAAACGAACAGTCATGGAAAGAAGTGGATGCATGCCCATGTGGAGAAAAGGAAACGAAGGGCCTCAAAATAGAAACAAAAAGCCTTTTCGAAAACCAAAACACATGCATGCACAAGGGAAAATAAAATGAACAGTCATGAAAAAAAAAACAAACAGTCATGAAAAAGAAAACGAACAATCATGAAGGAGAAAACAAACAATCATCGAAGGAGAAAACGAACAGTCATCGAAGGAGAAAACGAACAATCATGAAGGAGAAAATGAACAGTCATGGTAGGATAATATGGTGTCAATTATTTGCATGTGACGTGTTTGACGAAATTCCTTCTCAATATATACAAAAGAAGGTGTTACAATTGACAAGTGGCATATGAGAATATGAAAGAAGGAGTTACAACTGGAGTTACAAAGATAAAGGATAGTTATAAAAGGAGTGTTGCTTGGAGAATTTCAAAACAGGGGATTTTATTTTGTGAAGAGCGTGGAGTGTGTGTGTTTTGTGAATTGTGGGCAATGTTGGGTAAGCAATAGACCAATCAGGGTCTTGTAAAAGTGAAGGCATTTTTATGTCAATCTTCTAGTTTCAAAATTGAAGTCCAAGTTGGTGCTTGGCATCAAGGGTTGGTGCTCCTTCCAGTGGGTGCTGGTAAATTGATTGTAAAATTGGTGCATCATGGGTTGGTGCTCCTTTCTATTGGTGCAGATAAATTAGGGGTTGGTGCTCCTTCCAGTGGGTGCTGGTAAATTGATTATAAAATTGGTGCATTAGGGGTTGGTACTCCTTTTTGTTGGTGCAAATAAATCAGGAGTTGGTTCTCCTTCCAGTGGGTGCTGGTAAATTGATTATAAAATTGGTGCATCAAGGGTTGGTGCTCATTTCTGTTAGTGCAGATAAATCATGGGTTGGTGCTCCTTCCAGTGGGTGCTGGTAAATTGATTGTAAAATTGGTGCTTTGCAAAGGCTAGATTTGGATGGGAGTCCAAACAGTCATTTTGAGGATGTAGCCAAATCGGTGAACCTCGGTACATCTTATGTTGTGTGATGTTCTCTTGTTATACTTGCTTTATTTGGTTTCAAGTTTTCATTGTTTCGGCTTTAAGAGTTGAAGATTTAAGTTTGAAAAGAGCTACACTGATTCACACCCCTATCTCAGTGTCATTGTGAGACTAAAAAAATTTCATTTGCATACATTTCATTCAAAAACAATTGTATGCATACACTCTATTTCACAAAATTGCACTTCATATATTCCATACATATTTCACATCTCATATTAGGGATCATTTATTTTAGTTCAGGGTATTAATTGGTCCAATAAATTCATGTTGACTTAATCAAGGGCACCTTCCCAACATCATTAAAACCATTCCACCAAGTCAAATTTTCATTTATAAAACCACATATCCATAATTCCTAGGTGTTTTCGATCACTCAACCAATCCTAATGTTTTAAGCAAACTCCAAATACATGTCAAAGTTATTTTTAGGACCATTACACATATTCACTATGAAAATCTTGATTTTTGGGAATTGAATCCAAAACATTCTTGAACCAAATACAATTCCACATCTTAAAAACATCTTGTGACAAAGAGGGATAACACCATACTTAGTTTGAATGTCAACATGAAAAGGGTAATCCTCGGCTGTCCCATGATGCAACATAATCCACAAAAATAGTGGTTTTCACCACTACCATAATTCCTTCTAAATTTAAAATATAAGGATAGGGTACAATTATCATCACTCTTAGGTTGAGAATATGATTCCCCAAAGCTCTAAATATTTCATCACACACCACTAATCATTGGGTTGTAAGGATCATACTGCATTTCCAATAAGACAGTTAGGTAGTCATCCCCAAAACTTGAGAGATCAAAATTCTTGGACTATGGAGCTATTATCCACCTATAGATGCTTGACTAGCAGTGGAGTACGCTCATTCATAGTGACACATATCTTTTAAAGAGACCTCTAATCTCACATACAAACAAGCTAGCTTCTTGGTCTCATCCATAACAGGTCACACCCAATTTACTCAAGATGAGTTAATGAACTCACTTGCACACACATTGGTTCTTGATTGCCTCAAATCATTACCATGTTGTTGATTTGGTAAATGAATTCATGACACACACATTTGGTTCTAAAGGAATTAGGCAATTTTAGTGAGTTTGTTTGATGCTACTAGTATGTTTGAGTCTCTACAAAATAGTTAGTTTTCCATATCAACGTCCATATATTATTCCACATCAACATGCATATATTCTTCCATGTCATCATCCATGTTAGTGCATGAGTCTTCAATTTCACATACCACCACTTTGGTAACCCTAATTAAACAACAATTCTAAATATGGTCAACCAAAATCTAAACTATGAATCATCATTAGAAAATTTGCATTCCATAACTTGCATTAATCATCTATATACACAAATGCATCCACATAGAATCATTCATACAAAAACATAACACAAAATTAAAAGACATGTATATATATATGTGTGTGTGTGTGTATAAATATCACATATATAATGAGTGCCCAAAAGGCTACATATAATGGAGCACCAAGGCTCATATACAAAAAGTGCATCTAAGCACTAGCTAAGCCCTCCAAGAGGACCCCTATGATCTACAAGGAGCCCTATACCTAGAGATATACCTATAATTTCTATGCCTAGAAGACTCAAATACATATGAGGTAGGAGGATCTGTAAGTGGAATATAATGCTCCATCACCCTATCATCCAAAGACTCAATATACCTCTACCAAAACTGAAGGTGCAATATGTCAACATTATGATGACATTATCTCTCTAGTAGCTTTTCTTGGAGAGCCTTGCAATCCTCTCATCCCAAGACATCACCATCGCATCCCACTCTACCGCCTACTACTTCAACCTTGCCCAATTATCCTCACTCTAATATGGAGTTCCATCCAGAGTCTCCTCCACATTGTTCCTATTTCTGCCATATCCTCCACTCCCTGGAGCCTACCTCGTCGCACCCTTATCCCTCTTTATAATATTAGAGTTAATGTGCCTCCACTACTTAGGAGCCTCATTGGTATCCTAAACCTTAGCCTCATACCCATATCCACCAATTTATACTAGAGTTAGTGCCCATGGTTGTTGTGTAGTGAACCATGCATTATACTCCATAGTAGTCCCTTCATCATCCACATCGAGGAGATATATCTCCTCATAATCCTCATAAATCTCCCTCCATGCCTCAGCACATGGTAACCCTATCTCATATCGATACCTCCTATAGAGCACTGACTCATCAGGAACCCCCTACCTCAATCCAAATTGTTGAAGCACCCATGAGAACTGAATATATTCAGTCACACTCTAATACCTCCCAACCATCCACCTAGCCTTCCTGACCCATCATAATTGATCTCCATATTCTATCAACCTGGAACCCTGCCATGGCATCCATATCACTTGGGTGGATGTCAATCCAACCCATAAATCTCTGTACCACTGACTCATTTACATAGGATTACTTGGTTGTACCTCATCTACCATTGTCCATCTCCTAGCATAGGGCTTCTTCCTATCCAAACCTATAGCTGGTAGACCCTCTGATCGAGCCACACTAAAATACTCCCATCCCCAAAAATATAGCAATAAACTGCATCCCAATCCCTTTCTCCCCTACCTCCTAACCTCATAAAGCTCCTGATACATCTATGCCAATAAGGCAGGAGCCCATGCATACACCTATGATGTAGCGAGCATATCGCTCACCATCCCTATCAAGTTCCAAGGGAACCTACAACTGGTACTATTTGGGACCATGATGTTGGCCAACACGAACATTACCAAATCTATTAGGGCATCCAATTCCTTATCCACATACATGGATAAGTATAGAATACCCCCACATGTCACCGCCACACACTGCCATTTATCACCAAACATCTTCCTCATCTTTGTCCCTTGATCGTGTCCAAACTCGACATGAATCCCCTCCACCGATAGCTTGAGGATGCGATATACATCCTCAAGTGTGAGGGTAATATCTCCAGTAGGGAGCTAAAAGGTTCCCCTATCTAGATCCCACCTCTTTGCCAAGGTAGAGAGGTACCCCTCATCCACCCTCACCACATCTATCTGGGCTACCTCCGCCAGCCCCACAACCTCCAACAAATCCAATACCCACTCTACAATGCCTTTCTCATCTATGATATGAGAGGTGAGAATCGGTGTCAAGCCTCCAAAATCGTAAGCTACAACACAACACAAAAAATTTGTTGTTAATACATTGTTCATAATTAAAAAAATAATAGAAACATAAAATATTTGCACAAAAATAAAAAAAAATTCAAAGAGGGAACTTACCACAGCTGCTCACACTCCCACTTTAGTTGCACTTTCCATTGCCATAACTTTCATGCTCACCTCACTTCCCTTCACTCCACTCATATCACTCTCCTAGACATAACTTTGCAAATTTACAAACGCAACAATGAGCTCCATTTTCACCCTACAAGCCATTTATATCTGCTTTAGGTGCCTTAAAATGTCCATGGAAGTTTCTTGGTGCATTGAAGCACCCCGAGGCATTTTGGGAGTTCCCAAACATTGACAGGAATTTGCGCATGCAATAAGCGTTAACTAATGTTTTGCATCAAAAAGTGATAAGAAAGACCAAATCAATGTAAAACAGTGGCTTACCCCCACCAAATCACTCCAAATTTCATCCATGCATCCATTTCATCACATTATCAGGTTTTGTGAAAGTCCAAATTGATTTGGACGCATAATTTTAGTTTGAGCCCCAAAGGTATAAAAATCACTTATCAAATTCAAAAGCATTCCAAAACGGTCCAAATTTTTACAAAATGACCATAATTATCATTCTCATCATCAATTCTTCATTCTCATACCATTTTCATTCATCAAATCATAACATTCACATATTTGCCAAGTTCATTTGTAGTTTCAAGTGAACCTCGTATCTAGTGGTCTATTCTATGTCCTTGGTAATTGTAGTGATTTGCATCCATGCATTTTGGTAAGATGAATAAATCACCATAATATTACTTGGTCATATTCATCATCTCATATCTTCTTGTTCGAAATCTCAACAATATTTGGTACTTCACTTTTTGAGCGAAACAATGCCAAGAACAATTTGCACAAAATCTATCATTGATGGCCTACTTTGTGGGGCTTAAAACATGGACAAAATCATATTTCATCATTCCTCATTTCCTTGACAGTCATCATGGCGATTGGATTTAGCTAGGGCTTTAGCCGAGCATCCGTGGTTGTTTCAGACCAAAGTTCTATAGCCCTATTAATCCTCGAGTGTCGCTAAGGCATCCATACAACTATTTTTTGCAACGATGAATATAGATCAGAAAATGTTAAGTTCACAAGGTAAATATTTTATTATTATTTACATATTTATATGTAGTTTATTATTTGGAATTTAGGGTTTTTATTGATTTTTGAGGGTCTCACATAGTGGAGCCCTCACAATTACTACTAATCCTCTTTCATCATTTTCTGTGTGTAGATATAGAGATATACAGGCATTGAGTAGTTGCTTAAACTGGAGTGGTCCAATTAAATGATATCTGAAGCCCACTCACTTTTTTTGGGATTGATCGAGCATGAAGACACCACCCTAATTTTTTGGCTAGGGTTTTGGAGAACCCTAGCATATTGAGATTATTGTATTGAGCAATAAAGATTTGTAAAGACCCTAATTTTGGGGTATATTTGGTTGTATTATCAAAAATCCACCCAATAATAAAAATCAAATTTATTTTTGTGCAATAATATGTGTTTACCTTGCTTTAATTGTTCAATTTGGGGCATATTTGGTTGTATTATCAAAAATCCACCCAATAAAAAAAATCAAATTTATTTTTGTGCAATCATGTGTTTACCTTGCTTTAATTGTTCATTTATTTAAGTTTAGTTATTTAGTATTTTTTGATTTGCATCTACATTGGCATCAAATGGTTTTGTTGTAACAAACTCAAGAATTCGAAGAGACACAATGCCAAGGAAGAAAGACATGTGGTTGAACCAGGACCAAGCATCCGTAACAAATTTTTGTCATCCAAGCTATAAAAGGAGCTACAGCATCCAAGCTTCATCATCAAGCAATCACGTAGCAAGCTTGTGAGAGGTATTCTAAGTGTTTTTGTGAGGGTTATTGTATATCCTTTATTTTTTATTTATTTTTATCATCCTCTTAAGTTCTTCCTACATTTGTGCAGGTATTGCCAAAATTCAAGCGGTCTGTTTGAGATAATTTCTAGGAGCTTCTCTAGGGAGCCAGAGTCTATATGTCACTACAATTAGGACAGTAGATAGTAGTCCCCTATTATATCATTTGAACAAGGTGACCCATGTATTGTATTCATTAAAAAACCTAAGAATTCTATCGGGATTCATCATTGTAGACATTTTACTTTGAATATAATACAAATTATTCGATTCCCGCTTTCAAGTATTTTCCAGTGCAATCTGTGTATTCCTGTATATTACATTATTTGAATTTGTAGGCAATGCTTCTTTGCTGATTTAAGAATCCATGTTGATTGTGATATTCAAATGAATGTGGGTTTATCATTCTTTCTTTCCTCTTCTATCATTTTTCATGTGAATGATTAAAATTGCTAAGATAACCCAATGGACAAGGCACCAATTTTCTTTAACTACCAAAATGCTTTCATTGTATGCTTGATCAACATTAGTTTTATATATCTTATCTTAATTTGGTTGGGCGTATTTTTTTGAGAGATATCATTGTAATATCATATTAGAGTGTCTAGACCTGGCCTATTTAGCTACCAAGCTATCCTAGGACGAAGTTGTAGGTCTACCAGAGCTCAAATATCTACTTATGGGCCTTAGGGAATTTGAATAGCATGATAGATAATAAGGATATTCAAATTTTTCCACAACACTTTCCAACATTTTTTTGAATCTCCTTTTCCTGCAACAAGATGTTAGAAACTAGAATGGAAGAATTTATAATTCTGGAAATAATAACCTTCACTAGTTGATTTTTCAATCTAGTAGAATTTATGCTGAGTCCTAGTATTCATGAGTTTTTTTGCAACCTTGTGGAAAGACTCTAGCCAAATATAATCTCAAAATTTTTGTAAATGAGATTTCTGAATTTCTCTCAATCTCACTTGTGGCTCTCCCTATTTCCTATTTGATCTACCATGTGCTCTGATACCACTATTATATTTTGATGGGATGAAGTACAACCATAGGATGAGAGATAACTAATCTGAGATAACTATAAAGTTAATGACACAATAATATGTAGGAAAGTAAAGAAATGAACATCTGTAAATAACTCAAAAATATGCCATTAATGAGAGTGACAAAAATAGTACAATGCTATATAATGGATAACATGAACACTCCATGAAAGTATATGAATGAACTATATTATATCTCACTACATCTACTACACATTGTATACTTACTATATCATTCTCCCTTTCTCTCACACTCTATATCTCTTACTACCTATGGAGCCTTTATATAGTACGATATATTACTTGGCCTTTACTCTACCTAGGACGCATGTACATGTCGACTACATGCACATTTACAACATGCACATTGAACATGCATTTATTATAATACTTTAAGCAACTAACTGAATTTACTCTAAAGTAAAATCCTACTCTAGATAAGTACCAAAGGTGGTACATTTACATGACCCAAATGATGTAATATACTGTAATAGGGTCTAAAATTCTAACATTACTTTCTGCTTGTGGTAAGAGTTTAACAAATTTGTTGTTAGAAGTTGTTTTTTTTTCTCTCAACTATTGAAAACAATTATTTTAGCACTGCATTTTTTGGAGTAGTATATTCTATCACACAGGGTCACATCCTCATCTTGCATGACGTGTACTATAGGTGTTCTACATTTTTTTAATCAATAGAGTTGGGTAATTTTGTTGCCCATTTTATTCTCTATAATTTCCAATATCATGAGGGTTTGCATTTTAGTGGGAGCACTCTATAATTTTTCCCTCTAATTACAGGTTGTGCTACAATTTTCTTTTCTTTATGTTTATTGTGCATAATTATAAAATTAAAAATTATATAAAAAACATCCTTGGGGTCTATACACACACTTTCCAACTTTATTATTGTAATTTATTATTAAAAAAAACATGTGCTTTTCAAATTTATTATTGTAATTTATTTTAAAAAAATGGTAAAAGGGGTGCCTGTGGAATCCCCTTGCAATGCAATGTACTCCCTTCTCCTTTCCTCCCCTCCCCTCCCTTGGTTGTGCATTTGTTCCTTACACATGTAATGTGACCATACCACATCTCCCCTCACCTCTCTTCCTCCCCTCTTACCATGTGCACACATTTGCATGCATGGCCCCCCATTTCCCCCCTCTCCCCTCTCCCTCTCCTTTTACTAAATTTTCCTCTCTCTCCACCTCCTTTTGTCCACCTCGTGTGTGTGGACCATACACACACCATGACATGATGCTATACATACTCCATGCATGAAGACAATGTGCCTTCCTTGGGTGCCCTTCATACACATTGGCCACATGAATTGGCTATGTGCCCCTCCTACTAGGCATGAGAGAATTTAATTTATATATTAAAAAAAATTATTGAGGGTCTTATTTTCTATAAAAGCAGTCTAAGGAATTATTTTGGGGGGGTTGTTTTTCCACCTTAATGTGTTGCTTTTCATTTTGAGGGGTACTTTTTCTTATTGTACTAGAGTGCATTTTTGGTGGTACTCGACACTTCTAACCACATCGAGGGGTTTCTTCTTTGCATTCTAAGGGAGAAGTTTTATCTTTATATTGGAGTGCATTTTTTATGGTACTTGATACTCCTTAAAATATAAACACTAATTTTATCACATTTATCCTCACCCATTATTCCCCTAGCTAGGACTCAAGGAGCCATGATTACCAATTTGGTCGAACTAGCTACAATCGCTAACATTGTTAGCAATTTGGTAGACAAAGTTCATAATATTAATGTTCGAAAAGAGGTCAAAATAAACTATCCTTCTCATGCCAAATGTTAAGTTAAGGTCTATGATGGGTCTAGATATATTGAAGTCTTAAAAATTTGGATCCTAGACATGGATATGTGGTTCTCCTATAGTCAAATGGCCAAAGAGGACAAGCTTACTTTTGCAAAGTTAAAACTTTTTAGAGTTGCCAATATTCTAATTTTTGAGTGATAACTCAACCAAGATCCTGTAACCACTTGGTACGAATTAGTTTTTGCCTTAAAATCCATATTTTACCCCTCCCATTATGATCACGACTTGTCTATAAAATGGCTTCAATTATGCCAAGGTCACAATATGTTTGTGCAAGACTATATGTACCAATTTAACCAATTATACATCATCCTTCACATTCCAAATCCAACACCAACCCTCATATTAAAATTTAAGAGTGGGCTTCAAGAACATTTATTTCAAGAATTAAAGTATGCACCTTTAGCAACACTATATGTATATTTCAATCAAGTTCAACTTACAGAGGAGAAACTAGCTGCACACTCGAGTGGACTACGATAGTCACAAGCACTAGGATTTTTCCAACCCTCCACTCAGGAATAAAAAGTGCCTCAAAATTAGAGCTATACTTCATTTTCTTCTTCTTCTTCTTCACCCTCTTCTTCCTCTTATAGTAAGATCAGGCCGCACATGAGGTGTTGGTAGTTCTAAGAAGTCATCATCACCAATATCAAAAATTTCTTCTCTTACTAGCCAAGGCAACTCCTTATCACTAGATTCGTTTGAATCCTTGTGTATATTGCTTTGTGGTCTAGGTGGTGCATTATCTTCTTTAATGTCTCACTAAGCTATATCCTCATCTTCTTCTACTATTAATGGGTCATTGGAAATTCCATGAGGTGTTCTTTGTGTGTTTTATCCCCTACTTGTACTTGCACCATCATGGCATGAACTACTCACTTGTGGTGTCATCTCATGTTTATTCCATTTGCCTTCTAATTCCTGGGACCTCACTATTCTTTGCTTCATTATTTGCATCGTATCATCCAAGTCTTGGATAGTTTATTCTCGAAGTCTTGTAGTGTGTCCTTACAATATTTCATACTCCTCTTGCAACTACTAGATTTGGTGTCGCATCCACTGTTGCAATAGTTCTATCTGAGCTAATAAAGATAATTCAATGAGTTCATATTCCATAGTGTCACCTCTTATCTCTTCTAGGGATTCCATATCAAATTTATTCATCTTGTCTGCATATTGAACCATTAATCACATTCTCATTTGATCTTCTAATGGTTGGGGTAATTTCCTATACTCCAACTATGGATACACCATGCCTTGATCCTCTGGTTTCCTTGGAGAAATCCATCTTTCATATTCTTCCTCAAGCCTTCCAATCTCATTTGTAAACCTTACATGTACTCATGTCCTTCTCTCACCGGGTTGAGGTACCAAATCTTCTTGTTCAATAATAGGTCATCTCTCCTCCCCTTATATGAATAGACATGTGAGTCTCATGTCAAGGTCCTCCCATGGTGGGCCTTGAATTCTACTTTGTTAGTCATCAAACTGGGCTTGTTGTCTTCATTTGACTTATTTTACAGTGATAAATAGACATAGTACTTTTTAGGGTTTTAAATTTGAACTATTTACAGTATCTGGTACTTCTATCCCATTAAAGTTCTATAATTTAACTGCTCCATTGTCCCTTATTTCTACAACTCGAAAGAGACCAATCCACAAGGTTTTAACTTACCCAACTTGATTTCTCATTTTTTATTAAACTTTAGAACTAATTCACCCTACTTGAGTTCTAATTTTCAAATATGCTTGTGATGCCACAAATTTCTTCTCTTCTAGGCCACTTCGATCACCCATTGTGTCATGACTCTTCTCTCATCCGGTTTAATCAGTGTTGTTAGTCATTCTTCCATACTCTCTTGGACCCCTAAGTGATGCTCCACCACTATCCATAGGCTTGGTATTAAGAATTTGATTGGCACTACTAAATCATGACCATACATTAGCTGAAATGGTGTATAAATGTAGTTCAATATGCCCAAAGAATAGATGGTAATATTTCATCCCAATCTACTCCTTCTATTCCATAGGTTTTATATAATGTTGACACTAATACCTTGTTAGTCACTTCCTCTTATCCATTGGCTCTTGGGTAATATGGACTAGACAAGGAGTGCCAAATTATAAATTTAGTTGTCAATATTTTGATGATCTCATTCACAAAGTGACCTCCATGATCACTCGTTATTTGTAGTGGGATGCCAAATCTTGTAATTACTTGCTCATACAAGAATTATGTTGTACTTTTTATCAATTTATCTGGTAGTTCCCATACCTCAACCCATTTCATTAGGTATTCAATGCCTACCATGATATACCGATACTTCCTCCTATGATTTGTTCTTAGTGGTCCAACAAAGTCCAACCCCCACATCTCAAATAGTTCCTAGGATTGTGATGAGTGTAATGGCATAAAGTCTCTTTGCACTGGCTTTCCATCTCTCTGGTAAGTATCACATGCTTTCATGTATTCCTTTGCATCATTATACACTATGGGCCACCATGTTCTTGCTAAGAGTACTTTTCAAGCAGTTGCATTGAGCCTCATGTATCCTCCTACCAATCCTTCATGAGATTCTTTCAATGTGACTTTAATTTTCTCATCCATTACACATCTTCTTAGAATACCATAAATTCCTAATTTGTACAACAATCCTACTATCAAATGGAAAGGAGATGACTTTATGATTACTTTCTTTTTCTCTATTATCATCAACTCTTGTGGCAACTGCCCTGTGGATATATGTTGCCCAATCAACTTGTACCATGATCGAAAAACATTGATTGCAAATAATTGGGCATCAAGGAATTCATTTGGAATCCCTTATCCTATTGGTTATCTTGATCATGTTCAAGATAGTTTATCTGCAATCATATGCTTCTTGCCAAGTCGTACCACTACTCAAAATATGAACTCTTGTAAGGTGACAAGCCACCTACTAAATAATTCTTGTAGAACTGGTTTATTTATTAAGTACAACAAAGCCTAATGGTCCACATAAAAGGCAAAAGGGTTTACCAATAGGTAATTCTTGAAATTTTGTACAACATATACCATCCTTAGAGCCTCTCACTCTATTATACTATAATTTCTCTCTACCCTTGACAATAGGTAGCTTGCAAAAAATATAGGTTGATCTAGCCTAAACTGTCCTTCTTGTGCCAAAGCACATCCAACTACAAAATTTGAGGTATCAATATGGACATGGAATTCTTTATCCCAATTTGGAAACACCAAAATGGGACTACTTACTAGATTAATCTTTAACTCCTCAAAGGCTCCTTGGTGCTCCTCCATCCATCTGAAGGGAATATTCTTCTTGGTTAAAGAATATAGTGGGTAGGACACGTGCACATAATTCTTGATAAACCTTTGATAGTATCTTGTAGATCCTAGTAAGATTTTTAAAGAGCTCACATCATATAGCTCCTCCATGTGTAGTATGACATGGATTTTTTAGGATCGGTCTTCAACCCTTTGCTGCACACTATATGTCCCAATAGTTTCTTGTACGGTACCATAAGAAAACACTTTGTTGGAATAAGGTAGATTTATGCATTCCTACACCTACTCATGTACTCATTGAGACTAGGTAAATGATATTTAATATTTTCATAGATGGACCAATCATCCAGGAATACCTTAAATTTTTTTGTGGCCAGTTGATCAAATATGTATAAAATAATGCGCTAAAATGTAGCAAGGGCGTTATATAGCTCAAATGGCATTATATTATATGCATAGATGCCATTACCTATGATGAATGTGGTCTTCAATTTATCCTCCTTGGTGATGCTTATTTTGTTATACCCAAAAAACCCATCCAGGAATGAATAGATTTCATGTCCTACGACCTCTTCAAGAATGAAGATCACAAGCTTATACCTGAGGGGGGGGGTGAACAGTATAAGACCACTTTTTAATTTTCTTTTCCAATCAATATTAGGCAATGTATAGATAGAAATATCAACAGCAGTAATCAAAGCAATGCACAAATAACCATACACAATAAAGATACCAATTTAATGTGGTTCACCCAGTGTGGGCTACTCCACAAAGAAAATATTTCACTAAATTTTTCTCAATAAATATCTTGGGAATCCTTTCCCTATTACAATGTTTATGGACCTGTATCCAAAGGAGACACCAATAACCTAATCAAGTTCATAGATATCTATCCATAGGAGAACTCTTTCTCCTTAGCTAGAAGAAATTTTGCCCCCACTGCTCTAGCTAATGGATCTCTATCCACTGAAGACACTTGTCCTCACTACCCTGGCTAATGGATCTATATCCACTAGAGAATGTCATCCTCTATACTCTATAACCTTCAAATCTCTATCTCAAATTTATACTAAATACAGTCCTTCATTCTAGCACAAATCTACTCAATCTCTGTCTCTAGTATGGTACAAACCTATCCTCAAATCTAAACTAAAATATGTCCTCAAATATATACTAAACATAGTCCTTCGATCTAGAAAAAATCTATCTTTAATCTCTGTCCTCTAATCTACACTAAATACAATCCTTCGGTCTAGCACAAATCTATCCTCAATATCTTTGTCCTATGATCTACACTAAGCATAATATTTAGGTCTAGAACAAATTTATCCTCAATCTCTATCCTCTGATCTACACTAAACACAGTCCTTCGGTCTTGCACAAATCTGTCCTCAATATCTGTCCTCAAGCCTTAATACAAATCTTGATCCAATCACAAATCAACACTGCTAGATCTGCCCCAAACCTTAACTCAAGGTTTGAACAAATCAATCAATCAATTCTACTCACAAGTCTTCTCAAATACTTGTCTCAAATATGCCTTGTAAGCTTCCATAAAATCTCACACTAATATATCCACAAGTCCTCTCTATAACTTGTCCAAATATGCTCAACAAGTCCTCACTAGAACTTGCCCAACTCTACTCAACAAGTCCTCACTAGAATTTGGTCCAACTCTGCTCTCAATCTCTTTCCTCAAACTGTATTGTAAGCTTCCTCAAAATCTCACAAAAATCTGTCCACAAGTCTTCTCTGAGACTGATATAGAGCTACGCACAACGCACAACAAGAATGTAGAAATTAACAATGCACAGGAAAAATTCCAGCAAGCTTCATTAAAAACAGAGGTCTCTCCTCGAATACACAACAATTCCCCCAAAAAAATAAATGGCCAAGAGTCCCTCGATACAATGCATGCGTGCCTTTTTTCCTCGACCGCCACCTCCTTCTCCATCATTACCTGGAATGCGAGACTCCCCATACCGCCCGCACGAATGCTCTGTCCCGTTGGCAAATGCTGTCAGATGCATCGAAACATCATGCCTGTAGTGGCGGTATGCCCTGCAGCCGCCTGTCGATCCACTGCCAAGTCAATCATTCCTAAGAATGCGCCATGGCCATTTGCAGTTGATGCCACGTGTCCTGTTGCCATGCTTCCTGTAACCGCTTCATATTCTCGGGCCACCTGTAACTTCACACCACGTGTCCTTCTGCACTGGTCCCTGTAGTCATCGGTTGGTCAACGTCGTGAGCGCCCTGTCGTGATATCGCGATGTTTTTGCCCCAACACTTTCTCTCTCCTCTTTGGTCGTGATATCGTGATGTTTTGATGTTAGGCTTCTCTCTCCTCCTTGGGGCCGCGATTCCGCTACACGTCACGAAATCACGACGTCTAGGCCTTTCTTACTCGCTTTCCTCCCTTGGGCCGCGAAACCGCGACATGTCACGATTTCGTGACATCTTTGCATTCCGTACGTCTTGGCTCGGAAGTGTCGCGATTTCATGACATCTTTGCATTGTGGAACCTTGCCCCCGGATATGTCACGATTTCGTGACATCTTTGCATTCCATACGTCCTTGGCTCGAAAGTGTCACGATTTCGTGACATCTTTGCATTGTGGAACCTTGCCTCCGGATATGTCATGATTTCGTGACATCTTTGAGCTCTGCCTTCGAAGGTGTTGCGATGTCTTTATGCTTCCAAGTCTTGCCTCCCAGAAGTGTCGCGATTTCGTGACGTCTTTTAAACTTTATCTTTGAAGGTGTCACGATTTCGCGACGTCCTTTAAGCTTGCCTTCGAAGGTGTCACGATTTCACGACCATTCTTGTGCCTTAGAACCTTTTTGCCAAAGATGTCCCTGTGCTTTCAAACCCTGCTTTCGGAAGTGTCACGATTTCGTGACCATTTTGCGTCCAGACCACGTTGCAACAGAAATGTCACGATTTCGCGACAGTTTGGCGTCCCGACCGTGCTTCTTCAGAAATGTCACGATTTCATGACAGTTTGGCGTCCCGACTACGCTGCTTTAGAAATGTCACGATTTCGTGACAGTTTGGCGTCCCGACTGCGCTGCTTAAGAAATGTCACGATTTCGTGACAGTTTGGCACTAAAGCTGCCTTCCTTCAAAAAATGTCGCGATTTCGCGACCATTTGGCGCCTTGACCTATTTGCCTCAGAAATGTCGCGATTTCACGACCATTTGGCATCTTGACCTCCTTGCCTCAGAAATGTCGCGATATCGCGACAGTTTCACATTTTGCACCCTGTTCACCAAAAAGCGTCGCGATATCGCGACAGTTTTGACACTTAGAAAAAAAAAACATTTTGGTTGATGCAAGATTGCCAGCTTTGCCTCCGGATGCTCCTGCATCAGACACCCGGGGTGGGTTTGAGAAGTGACCTCACTTTTGATTTGACTGAGGTAGACCCAAACGATCAACCTCCGCCTTGGATAGCCAAGTCGCATCTTCTATGGGTCGGCCCTTCCATTTGATTAAATACTCAGAATAACTCCTGTTTCGAGTACTGCGACCCTCACGCGTATCCAGAATTTCTTCTATCTCGTTCGCAACTGGGGTGACTGCCGGAATGCTCCACAAATCTGGACTGGGTACCTCACTGCTTTCTCCTTCATGATACTCAACCAAATCTGAGATGTTAAACATGGGGGAGATGTTAAGTTCACTTGGTAACTCCACCTCGTAGGCATTACCCGAATCCCGTTTGCCAATGATTTTGCATGGCCCAAATTTCTTCATTTTGAGTTTGTTGTAGGTCTTGGCAGGAAACCGTTCCTTTCGCAGATGGACCATGACCGAATCTCCTACTTGGAACTCCTTAGCTCTGCGTCTTTGATCCGCCCTCATCTTATATTGAGCATTCATCTTGGCAATGTGTCTTGTCACTTCCTCATGCACTCCTTTCAAGTGTTTGGCAAAGTCTTCTGCCTCAGCACTGCATTTCTCCCTTGTCTCTAGCCTTCTTAACTCCGAAGCGTTCCTTGGGCTGCTCCCATAGATAATCTGGAATGGTGACTTATTGGTACTCCGATTGACCGAGCTGTTATATGCAAACTCAGCTTGTGGTAGAATTAGATCCCATCCCTTGGGCTTGTCCCCTACCAAGCATCGTAGTAGGTTGCCCAAACTCCGATTAACCACCTCTGTTTGGCCATCTATTTGCGGGTGGTAAGCAGAACTGAACTTTAACTCCGTCTTTAATTTCTTCTAGAGGGTCTTCCAGAAATAACCTACAAACTTGGTATCTCTGTCCGACACAATGCTTCTTGGCAGCCCATGAAGGCGTACCACTTCCTTAAAGAACAAACCAGCTACATGGACCGCGTCGCTAGTCTTCGGCACGGGATAAAATGTGCCATTTTCAAAAATCTGTCCACTACCACAAAGATGGAATCATGCCCCCTCTGCGTCCGAGGCAAACCAAGCACAAAATCCATACTAATATCTTCCCACGGCCGCTCAGGTATAGGTAGCGGTTGATACAAACCAGTAGGCTGCCTCACACCCTTTGCCATCTGGAAAATCCTGCAACTCTGCACAAACTTTGCCACATCCTGCTGCAATTATGGCCAGTAATAGTTTTCACTAACCAATGAGATGGTCTTGTCACGACCAAAGTGTCCAGCTAAACCCCCACTGTGCTTCTCTTTAATGAGGTTCTCTCTCATTGAGCTCTTCGAAATGCACAACTGGTTCCCCTTAAACAACATTCCATCTTGAATCAGGTAATCCAACCATCTAGTCTTGTCCAACGCAACAGGCGCAGTGCAGGCTTTCCAAGCTTCTACGAAATCGGGGTCTGCAGGGTATAAGTTCTTGAGCTCAGCAAACCCTACAACCTCCACTCTCATTTCTATCATCAGACATTGCCTCCTACTCAATGCATCTGCCACCCTATTGGATCTTCCACTTCGATGCTTCAGCACAAAGGTATAGCTCTGCAGGAACTCTACCCATTTCAGGTGTCTCTGATTCAATTTTCCCTGACTGTTAATAAACTGCAGCGCTTGATGGTCGGTATAGAGAACAAAATCTTTCGGCAACAGATAGTGCCTCCATTTCTTGAGTGCTTGAATTATGGCATAGAACTCTTGATCATATACCGAATACTTTCTCCTGGCATCATTGAGCTTCTCACTGAAATAAGCTACAGGCCTACCTTCTTGGCTCAAGACGGCTCCTATCGCACTGCCACTCGCATCGTAGTCTACCTGAAACACCTTATTGAAATCTGGAAGTGCTAAAATGGGTTGCTCAGTGACCTTCTTCTTCAGCATAGCAAAGCTTTTATCTGCTCCAACTGTCCACTGGAATTCCTTCTTGTTTCCCTTCATTGTCTCAGTAAGAGATGCACAAATACTGTTGAAGTTTCTAATAAATTTTCTATAGAAACTGGCCAGACCATGAAATGATCTAACCTCGGTCACACTCCTTGGGACAGGCCATTCTAGGATAGCCTTCACCTTTTTGGGGTCCATCTTGAGACCATTTGCTGATATGACAAATCCCAGGTATACCAGCTCCTTCTTCACAAAGTTGCACTTCTTCAGATTGATCAATAACTGCTCCTCCCGTAGTTTCTCAAGAACCTTCTTGATGTGCATCAGGTGCTCCTCTAAGGTTCTGCTAAAAATTAGTATATCATCCAAGTAAACAATAACAAATTTGCCCAAAAATTCCTTCAGAACTTCATTCATTAACCTCATAAAGGTACTAGGTGCATTGGTTAATCCAAATGGCATAACCGACCACTCATACAGCCCTTCTCTGGTTTTGAAGGCTGTCTTCCACTCATCCCCTTCTCTAATGCGGATCTGATGGTATCCACTTTTCAAATCAATTTTTGTGAAGTACTCAGCTCCACTCAAGCAGTCCATGATATCATCCATTCTCGGTAGGGGGAACCTGTATTTAATGGTGATCTTGTTGATTGCCCGAGAGTCGGTGCACATCCTCCATTCTCCATCCTTCTTGGGTGCTAATACTGCTGGTACAACACATGGACTAAGACTCTCCCTTATCAGGCCTTTCTTCAATAGATCTTGAACTTGCCGATTTAATTCTTTAGTTTCCACCGGTGTCATTCGATGTGCAGCCTTGTTTGGCAAGCTCGATCCAGGCACCAGATCTATGTGGTGACTGATCTTCCTAACAGGTGGTAAACCTTCAGGAACATTGTCAAAAATGATATCAGGGAATTCTTCTAACAGTCCCATGACTTCCATTGGAATCTCCTTGCATCCTTCTTCCCTAACTCTGGGGATTATAGCATAACACACATGATCCGGCTTCAGGCCTTCCAAGAATCTTCTGCCATCAACTAGACAGACTCGTGCACTGCTGCATACTTTCTCATCCGCCTCTTTCAGGGGTTTTAACTTATGGCAAACTCCATTCTTTGATAGAGAATATGTGTTGGCTCGACCATCATGAACAACACTTCGGTCAAACTGCCATGGCCTCCCAAGCAGTAGGTGACATGCATCCATGGGCAAGATGTCACATAACACTTCATCTTGGTAAGTTCCAATGTTGAACTTCACCAGACATTGCTCACTCACCAGCACCCGATGGTCCTTTTGCAACCATGCAATTCGATAAGGGTGTGGGTGTTTTCTCCTTTCCAACCGCAGCTTGGAAACCATTTCCTCTGAAACCAAATTGTCAGTGCTTCCATTATCAATAATGATATTACAGACCTTGCCTGCGCACTTGCATCTTGTCCAAAACAGGCTGTTCCTTTGGTCTGCATTTTCCTCTTCATTCAGCAAGACTCTTCTGATAATCATGGCTTCCCCTCTTTCTGCCTCCTCTGAATGCTCAGACTCTACACCTTAAATGCACTACGGCGGCTCGGGCCTGACCCTCTGGTCTTCAATTTGGCCTCTCTTGATGCTGTGGGCAGCTGTATGCCCTGTGTCCTTCTTCACCGCAGTTGAAGCAGGTTCCTCTAAAGACACCTCTTCCAAACCCTCGCCCAGACCTACCTCTTCCTCTTGGGTAGTTGTTGCTCTGATTGCGTGGGCGTTGGTCATCCTCCTCTTTCACCTCTTTCTATTTTTGGCCGTTGCTAGCTTCACCAGTTTTCCCAAAATCTTTGTATCTTCCACCACTGCCTCTTCCACCAGATCTTCCACCCCTGTCCTTCCCTCTCTGCTTGCCATCAAACCTTCTATTTAGTTTCTCTTCCACTTTTAATGCAAACTGATATGCATCCTCCACTGTGCTCATTCTAACCAGCCCTAGCTCTTCTTGAATGCTTGGTTCGCAATCCATTTATGTAACGTGCGACCTTCTCTTTGTTCGCCTCCGAATGGTCGGTTCTGATAGAGATTTGATAGAACTCTTCAGTATATTCCTTGACAGACTTACTAGCTTATCGAAGACTCTACATTTTCTTCAACAAATCCAGCTCATAATCTGCAGGGATGAACTGCCTCTTTAGTTTCTCTACCATCCTATCCCATCTGGTGATCCTTTCCTTTCCCCTCCTGTTCCTTTCTAACTGCACTCCTTTCCACCAGATGCTAGCATGCCCCTTCGACTTGGTTTTTGCAAATCTGATCCGATTTGGATCTGCGATCTCTTCGTATTCAAAGTACTCCTCCATGTCGTTGATCCAGTCTATTAATTCCTCAGGGTTGAGGTTTCCAGAGTAAGTCGAGACATCAAATTTTGGCTTCTTCCCAATCTGGGAGATAGCCCTATACAGCCTAGCCTCTACTGGGTCCAAGGCCTCTTTCGCATCAGATGGAACTTCTTCTTCCCACGCTTCATCTTCGCTGGGTTCTTCCCTTCTCGGCTCGACTCCTCTTCTAATTTCCTCTTGCAGGGCCTCAACTTGCCTCTGCAGGGCTCTTAGATCGACCTCCTCCCTTCTTGCTCGTATGTGCCTTATACCACCATGGTCTCTTCGCGGAGGCATCTTGCTTCTTCTTCACAACCCCACAACCACGGTCCTGGCGCAAACTGCCTCTCTGTTCGGCGATCGGTTTGCACTCTCAGAACCAACCGACTTTGATACCACTTGATATAGAGCTACGCACAACACACAGCAAGAATGCAGAAATTAACAATGCACAAGAAAAATTCCAGCAAGCTTCATTAAAAACAGAGGTCTCTCCTCGAATACACAGCAATTCCCCCAAAAAAATAAATGGCCAAGAGTCCCTCGATACAATGCATGCGTGCATTTTTCTCCTCGGTCGCCACCTCCTTCTCCATCATTACCTGGAATGCGAGACTCCCCATACCGCCCGCATGAATGCTCTGTCCCGTCGGCAAATGCTGTCAGATGCATCGAAACATCATGCCTGTAGTGGCGGTATGCCCTGCAGCCGCCTGTCGATCCACTGCCAAGTCAATCATTCCTAAGAATGCGCCATGGCCGTTTGCAGTTGATGCCACGTGTCCTATTGCCATGCTTCCTGTAACCGCTTCATATTCTCGGGCCACCTGTAACTTCACGCCACGTGTCCTTCTGCACTGGTCCCTGCAGTCGTCGGATGGTCAACGTCGTGAGCGCCCTGTTCGCGATATCGCGATGTTTTTGCCCCAACACTTTCTCTCTCCTCTTTGGTCGCGATATCGTGATGTTTTGACGTTAGGCTTCTCTCTCCTCCTTGGGGCCGCGATTCCGCTACACGTCATGAAATCACGACGTCTAGGCCTTTCTTACTCGCTTTCCTCCCTTGGGCCGCGAAACCGTGACATGTCGCAATTTCGTGACATCTTTGCATTTCGTACGTCTTGGCTCGAAAGTGTCACGATTTCGCGACATCTTTGCATTGTGGAACCTTGCCCCCGGATATGTCACGATTTCGTGACATCTTTGCATTTCGTACGTCCTTGGCTCGAAAGTGTCACGATTTTGTGACATCTTTGCATTGTGGAACCTTGCCTCCGGATATGTCATGATTTCGTGACATCTTTGAGCTCTGCCTTCGAAGGTGTTGCGATGTCTTTATGCTTCCAAGTCTTGCCTCCCAGAAGTGTCACGATTTTGCGACGTCTTTTAAACTTTATCTTTGAAGGTGTCACGATTTCGTGACGTCCTTTAAGCTTGCCTTCGAAGGTGTCGCGATTTCGTGACCATTCTTGTGCCTTAGAACCTTTTTGCCAAAGATGTCCCTATGCTTTCAAACCCTGCTTCCGAAAGTGTCACGATTTCATGACCATTTTGCGTCCAGACCACGTTGCAACAGAAATGTCATGATTTCGCGACAGTTTGGCGTCCCGACCGTGCTTCTTCAGAAATGTCACGATTTCGTGACAGTTTGGCGTCCCTACTGTGCTGCTTTAGAAATGTCACGATTTCACGACAGTTTGGCGTCCCGACTGCGCTGCTTAAGAAATGTTGTGATTTTGCGACAGTTTGGCACTGAAGCTGCCTTCCTTCAAAAAATGTCACGATTTCGCAACCGTTTGGCGCCTTGACCTCTTTGCCTCAAAAATGTCATGATTTCGTGACCATTTGGCATATTGACCTCCTTGCCTCAGAAATGTCGTGATATCGTGACAGTTTCGCATTTTGCAAAGCATCGCGATATCGCGACAATTTTGACACTTAGAAAAAAAAAAAACATTTTGGTTGATGCAAGATTGCCAGCTTTGCCTCCGGATGCTCCTGCATCAGAGACTTGCCTCAAATCTACTCAACAAGTCCACACTAGAACTTATCCAATCTCATAAATATAAAGATAATTGTTAGAGACTAATTATGCTTCACATTCATCACAATGCTCAATCACTTTCAATCACTCTTTTCACCACAAAAATATATAGATAATTGTTAGAGACTCAATATGCTTCACATTCACCAAAATGCTCAATTACTTTCAATCACTCTTTTTACCATAGAAACATATAGAGAATTGTTAGAGACTCAATATGTTTCACACTCACCAACACTCAACCTCTTTCTCAAATCAATTCAATAGAATAATTTGTTTCATAGAACTTGAACTATCACTTCAACACATCCACCTGACTAGGCTCAACCAACTCTACTCAACCAATCACTCAATGAATTAACCTTTGCTTACAAACCCTGGTTCAAGCATATGAAAACACTCAAATATTTCCAACATTGCTTATAAATCAATTTTACATAACAATGATACTCATGATCTTTGCATACCCTAGTTCAAGTTCCTAACTCAACTAAGTGCTTCAACAACCATGCTAATCTCACATAACAATGATACTTATGATCTTTGCAAACCCTAGTTCGAATTCACTCAACTTAATCACTTTAACAACAATGCTTATAAAACAAGGTTTTATCAACAACTCTTTATTACAGAAAACCTTGAAGAATTAATTCAAAACACACTCAATAATGCTTACCAAACAATCCTTTTATCTCCAAATTTGCATTCACAACATTCAAAAATCACTCACTAAGAAGATGTGTCCATACCTTTTTTTTTATGTAAAAGTGCCGTTAGAAAACCTGTCTCAATCACAATTTTTTTCTTTCCAATTTCAATGGTGAAATGATAAAATATCACTTCAACACTTTCTCAAAAAATTCCTTAGACAAAAAAAAATCAAATCTCAATTATGCCTTATTAATCCCTTTTGAAAATAACATCCATCAAATCATACATGAAAAATAATCATTTTGATACACTTTATAATCACCAACTTAAAATAATATCCAACACCACAAAACCTCAAACAATCTTCCTAAAAAACCTGAATACCCTTTTCAAACACTAAAGCAAATAACACCCAAAAATTTATTTTGCATCAACCTTATAATTCCCCTTACAACCTTACAAACCAAATAAAATATGCAAAAATTAATTTTCAATACCTCAACTAACTCCTCCGAAAATTTCGGAACTCAACTAATGCATACCTTTGTTTTTATCCCCAAAAAGGTTTCAGCATGATTTGAAACGTTGTCTCCCCAATCACCTTAGCACTTTGGAGCCCACCACATGGGCTATAGGCACCCATGTGAAGGGAGGAAGGCTTCCTTCCTATTAACCCTTCATGCGTTGTTGACTTCACACGAAAACCACAAAGCAATCCTCTTTGATGCAGCACGATTCACACAAGCTTGCATTAATCAATTTTATTCGAAGGCATAAGGTAAGTTTGGCTAAGGTGGGGTAGTCCCTCTTTTATACACGTTTGGTTGATTTTGCTCCCACGTCGGTGCTAAGAATTTGAATTCAAAATTCAAATTTTAATTCAATAACCCACCTTAGGGTTATTTAAAATTAATATAAATTAACTTATAATTAATATTAAAATTAATTAATAATTAATTTAAATAACTTATAAGTTAAGTAAATTAATTTATAATAAAAATTATATTAATTAATTTATAATTAATTTAAACTTCCCTATATAATATTATAAAGAATTATTATAATATTATTCATTTGGGCTTCTTCTTTGCACTTTGGACCACATCTGACTACTTGGAACCGGGTCTTTGATTAACTAAAAATGGACTATCCTTTTGCACTTATTGGAGAACCTGAAACTGATGCTGCCCACTCAAAATGTCCAACAATCTCCCCCTTTGTCATTTATGGCAACCCAAATTCTTTTTACCAAAACTTGAACTTTTTCCTATTCTTCTCCCCTTGGGAAATTGCTCCCCCTGAATCAATGCTCTCTTCTTAAACCAAATATCTCCCCCTTACTCAAATCTCTCCCCCTTTGACATCAATGGCAAAGGGTCACCTTTGGGTCTTGGGTCTAAGAATGAGTTTCTTAGCTTAGCCCCTCCCCCACCTCCTCTTGAGGTGGTTAATTCTGGGGTGGGAGTATTTCTACTCCTAGAAATAATTGGTCTTTACCTTTGTCCTCTTTCCTTATCATCTGATCCTTCTAATTCCTTTGATTGTTCCTGTTCATGTCCATGTTCCTATTCCTGTCCATATTCCTATTTTTGTTCCTATTTGTGTCCATATTCCTATTCCTATTTCTGTCTCTGTTCATGTCCATATTCCCATTCCTATTTCTATTATTGTTCCTATTCATGATTGATTATGGAATGTGTGCTCTACACCACTTTTTTGTATGTCCATCATTATTGCACTTATAACACTTAATGTTATTATTCCTTGGAGGTGCAAATTTCTTGGTATTTTTCTTAGTGAAGCCATCTTTGTTCCTGTCATGTACCTTGCAATTTATTGCCTTGTGACCAAACTGATTACATGAGTAGCAATACCCATGGAAAAGTTACCTATTTTTGAAGTTCCCATACTCCTATCTTTCATGTGTCCTATAATGTGAAGCCATGTGCCCAAATCTGTGACATGAGAAACATCGTCCATTGAAATTTCCTTGCCTTGACCTCATTGGTCTCTCAATCTCTTTTACCCTATGTTGGTTCTTGTTCCATCTATTTCGTCTTTGTGCATTGTTCCTTTTCTTGTTGAAATTTCTGTTATCCAACTCATCCTTAGAAGTCTCACTTTCTCTTACACTATCTTCTTCTAAAGTTTCTTCTTCTTCAAAACTTGAGGTTGACTCTTCTTCTTGTTTCTTTTGAGCCTATTCAAAACCAAGACCTATTTTTTTTGTTGACCTTATTTGTACCTTGATCATCTTATCTACAATATTTGAGCTCTTTCCAAACTTGTGTAGCTTGTCCTTGGACTTTTCTAATTCTTCCCTTAGTAGAGCTACTTCTTGTTCTAACCTTTCACATTCTAAGAAATTTACTTCTAGCTTATCCTTGAACTTATTTGTCTTAGCCATTGACTTGTTTATATCCTCTATAAGATTTCCTCTCTCTTCATCACATTCTTGAAACTAAATCTCAAGTTGAAATTTTTGCTTTCTTACCTTCTTTAAGGTTTTAAGAGCATAAATAAGCTCTCCCTCAAGATCAACTCCTTTTTTTGATTCTTCCTCTATTTTTTTGCCTTTGATAACATCTTCATTCTTTTCTGACTTGTCTTCTATAGGATCACCTTCTTCTTATTCTAGTGCCATTAGAATATTCTCTTCTAGTCCTTCAAGTGCATCCTCATATTCATCATCACTGAAACTAAAACTATTCCTTGTACAACTATCTTCAAGATGTCCAAAATTACCACATCTAAAACACTTGAGAATTATTGGTGATCTTTTCTTAACTTATTTTTCTTCAATCAGAAATAGGACTTCATCTTTATCATTACTTGAAGAACTAGCATCACTATCACTTGAGTACTTACTTACCTTATCTGCATAGTAGCTCCTCTTTTATCTTTGAAAGAACTTCTTTCCTTGTTTGCCTTGTCCATCCTTGCCTTTCTTTTGGTACTTGTATCTTTTTGATTCCCTGTTCCTATGATCTTGTTTTTCTTCATCATTATTATTTTTAGCTTCTTGAAAATCAGTTGCATAGTGACCATACTTTCCACAATTGAAACATCTAACAAATTTTGCATCTTTAAATATTCTTGAATCCTTATTCCTTCTGCCATAATTAGCTTCTTCATCACTGGATGACTCATTGCTTGAATCTAAATTTTTACCCTTTGTCTTCTTAGTAGCTTTGAATGTTGATTCCTTCCGGATATTAGGTTCCTCTTTTGTTCTTAACTCAAAAGTTGTAAGAATACCAAGTAACATATCTCTTGTCAAAGAATCACCATATTTTGATTCTTCTATAGCAGAAATATTTTCACTAAATCTTTTTGGAAGAGATCTTAAGACTTTATCACAAACATCCGATTCTTCAACATTAAGTCCAAGTCCTTGCATGGCATTAAAAACCTCATCTACCCAAAGTAGATAAGTACTAATGTTTTCCTCATCCTTCATTCTTAATTATTCAAATTGTCCTTTGATATTTCGTATCTTTTCCTTTTTGACACTTTTATCTCCTTCATATATGCTTTGCAACTTATCCCAAATTCCTTTTGCATCTTTACAATGCATAAATTTTATGGATTTTGTTCTATGCAAACCTCTCAAAATTGCATTCATTGCTTTTGAATTGTAATGTTGTAGAAGCTTACCTTCCTTATCTTTAGGTGGATCAATTGGTGGTATGTATCCATTTTCAACTACTTCCCAAATTTCATTGCCAAGTGCCATCAGGTGAATCTTCATTCTCATACTCCAAAATATATAATCACTTCCATCAAATATTGGTGTTGAATTATCTGAGGACACATTCTTAGAATCCATTGTATTCTTGAAATATTTTCCTTCAAGTTGTTAAACTCTTCCAAAGGAACTCGCTCTGATACCAATTGAAGAACACAAGCTTATACTGAGAGGGGGGTGAACAGTATAAGACCACTTTTTACTTTTCTTTCCCAATAAATATTATGCAATGTATAGATAGAAATATCAACAACAGTAATCAAAGCAATGCATAAATCACCATACACAATAGAGACACCAATTTAACGTGGTTCACCCAATGTGGGCTACTCCACGGAGAAAATATTTCACTAAAATTTTCTCAATCAATCTCTTGGGAATCCTTTCCCTATTACAATGTTTATGGACCTCTATCCAAAGGAGACACCAATCCCCTAATCAAGTTCGTGGATCTCTATCCATAGGAGAACTCTTTCTCCTTAGCTCTGACTGGTGATCTTCTAGAAGAACTGCTACCCCCACTGCTCTGGCTAATGGATCTCTATCCACTAAAGACACCTGTCCTCACTACCTTGGCTAATGGATCTCTATCCACTAGAGACTGTCATCCTCTATACTCTATCACCTTCAAAGCTCTATCTCAAATCTGCACTAAACACAGTCCTTAGGTCTAGCACAAATATTCTCAATCTCTATCTTTGGTCTGGCACAAACCTATCCTCAAATCTGCACCAAAATCTATCCTCAAATCTATACTAAACATAATCCTTCGATCTAGCACAAATATGTCCTCAATCTCTATCCTCTGATCTGCACTAAACATAGTCCTTCGATCTAGCACAAATATATCCTCAATATCTATCCTCTGATCTACACTAAACACAATATTCGATCTAGCACAAATATATCCTCAATATTTTCCTGATGACTAAACACATCCTTTCGATCTATCCTCAATATCTATCCTCAAGCCTTAACACAAATCTTGATCCAATCACAAATCAACACTGCTAGATCTACCCCAAACCTTAACTCAAGGTTTGAACAAATCAATCAATCAATTTTGCTCACAAGTCTTCTCAAAGACTTGTCTCAAATCTGCCTTGTAAGCTTCCACAAAAGCTCACACTAATCTATCCACAAGTCCTCTCTAGAACTTGTCCAAATCTACTCAACAAGTCCTCACTAGAACTTGCCCAACTCTACTCAACAAGTCCTCACTAGAACTTGTCCAACTCTACTCTCAATCTCTTTCCTCAAACTGTATTGTAAGCTTCCTCAAAATCTCACACAAATCTGTCCACAAGTCTTCTCTAAGACTTACCTCAAATCTACTCAACAAGTCCACACTAGAACTTGTCCAATCTCATAGAAACATAAAGAGAATTTTTAGAGACTCAATATGCTTCACATTCATCACAATGCTCAATCACTTTCAATCACTCTTTTTACCACATAAACATATAGAGAATTGTTAGAGACTCAATATGCTTCACATTCATCACAATGCTCAATCACTTTCAATCACTCTTTTTACCACAGAAACATATAGAGAATTTTTAGAGACTCAATATGTTTCACACTCACCAACACTCAACCTCTTTCTCAAATCAATTCAGAATATAGAATAATTTGTTTCATAGAACTTGAACTATCACTTCAACACATCCACTTGACTAGGCTCAACCAACTCTACTCAACCAATCACTCAATGAATTAACCTTTGCTTACAAACCCTAGTCCAAGCATATGAACACTCACTCAAATATTTCCAACAATGCTTATCAATCAATCTCACATAACAATGATACTCATGATCTTTGCAAACCCTAGTTCAAGTTCCTCACTCAACTAAGTGCTTCAACAACAATGCTAATCTCACATAACAATGATACTCATGATCTTTGCAAACCCTAGTTCAAGTTCACTCAAATTAATCACTTCAACAACAATGCTTATAAAACAAGGTTTTATCAACAACTCTTTATTCTAGAAAACCTTGAAGCATTAATTCAAAACACACTCAACAATGCTTACCAAACAATCCTTTTCACTCCAACTTTGCATTCACAACATTCAACAATCACTCACTAGGAAGATGTGCCCATACCTTTTGTTTGATGTAAAAGTGTCCTTAGAAAACCTGTCTCAATCACAATTTTCTTCTTTCCAATTTCAATGGTTAAATGACAAAATATCACTTCAACACTTTCTCAAAATATTCCTTAGACACAAAAATAATCAAAGCTCAATTATGCCTTATTGCTCCCTTTTGAAAATAACATCCATCAAATCATACATGAAAAATAATCATTTTGATACACCTTATAATCTCCAACTTAAAATAATATCCAACACCACAAAACCTCAAACAATCTTCCTAAAACACCTTACTACCCTTTTCAAACACTAAAGCAAATAACACCCAAAAATTTATTTTGCATCAACCTTATAACTCCCCTTACAACCTTACAAACCAAATAAAATATGCAAAAATTAATTTTTAATACCTCAACTAACTCCTCCAAAAATTTTGGTGCTCAACTAATGCATACCTTTGTTTTTCTCCCCAAAAGGGTTTCGACGTGATTCGAACCACCGTCTCCCCAAGTGCCAAGCGCCTTAGCGCTTTGGAGCCCACCGCGTGGGCTATAGGCACCCATGTGAAGGGAGGAAGGCTTCCTTCCTATTAACCCTTCGTGCATCGTTGACTTCACACGAAAACCACAAAGCAATCCTCTTTGATGCAGCACGATTCGCACAAGCTCGCATTAATCAATTTAATTTGAAGGCATAAGGTAAGTTTGGCTAAGGTGGGGTAGTCCCTCTTTTATACACATTTGGTTTATTTTGCTCCCACATCGGTGCTAAGAATTCAAATTGAAATTTGAATTTTAATTCAATAACCCACCTTAGGGTTATTTAAAATTAATATAAATTAACTTATAATTAATATTAAAATTAATTAATAATTAATTTAAATAACTTATAAGTTAAGTAAATTAATTAATAAATTAATTTATAATAAAAATTATATTAATTAATTTAAACTTCCTTGTATAATATTATAAAGAATTATTATAATATTATTCATCTGGGCTTCTTCTTTGCACTTTGGACCACATCTGACTGCTTGGAACCGGGTCTTTGATTAACTAAAAATGGACTATCCTTTTGCACTTATTGGAGAACCTGAAACTGATGTTGCCCACTGAAACTACCACTGACTAGTGCTGAAGGCTTGACATCAATGACCACTCACTCTTGACATCAATGACAACTCATCTACTCAAAATGTCCAACAATCTCCCCTTTGTCATTGATGGCAACCCAAATTATTTTTACCAAAACTTGATCTTTTTCCTGTTTTTGATCCCCCTAGGAAATTGCTCCCCCTAACTCAATGCTCTCTTCTTAAACCAAATCTCTCCCCCTTACTCAAATATCTCCCCATTTGACATCAATGGCAAAGGGTCACCTTTGGGGCTCGGGACTAAGAATGAGTCTCTTAGCTTAGCCCCTCCCCCACCTCCTCTTGAGGTGGTTAATTTTGGGGTGGGAGTATTTCTACTCCCAACAAGCACTGGTATTTACCTTTGTCCTCTTTCCTTCTCATCCGATACTTTTGATTCCTTTGACTATTCATCTTCATGTCCATGTTCCTATTCATGTTCATATTCTTGTTCCTATTCTTGTTTGTCCATATTCTTGTTCATGTTCATGTCGATATTCCTATTCCTATTCATGTTTATGTTCTTGTTCATGCTTGAATCTGGAATGTCTGCTCTACACCACTTTGCTTTATGTCCATCGTTATTGCACTTATAACACTTAATGTTATTATTCCTTGGAGGTGCAAATGTCTTGGAATTTCTCCTAGTGAAGCCATATTTGTTCCTGTCATATACCTTGTAATTCATTGCTTTATGACCAAAATGATTACATGAGTAGAAATACCGATAGTCCATTGTTTCTGTTCTTAGTAGCTTTGAATGCTGCTTCCTTCCAGAGAATAGGTTCCTCTTTTGTTCTTAACTCAAAAGCTGTAAGAATACCGAGTAACATATCTCTTGTCAAAGAATCACCATCTTTTGATTCTTTCTATAGCAGAAATATTTTCACCAAATCTTTTTGGGAGAGATATTAAGATTCTATCACAAACATTCGATTCTTCAACATTAAGTCCAAGTCCTTGCATGGAATTAAAAACCTCATCTACCTGAAGTATATAGGTACTAATATTTTCCTCATCCTTCATTCTTAATTCTTCAAATTGTCCTTTGATATTTTGTATCTTTACCTTTTTAAAACTTTTATCTCCTTCATATATGCTTTGCAACTTATCCCAAAGTCCTTTTGCATCTTTACAAAGCATTAATTTTATGGATTCTATTCTATGCAAACCTCTCAAAATTGTATTCATTGCTTTTAAATTGTAATGTTGTAGATTCTTACCTTCCTTATCTATAGGTGGATCAACTGGTGGTATGTATCCATTTTCAACTGCTTCCCAAATTTTATTTTCAAGTTCCATCAGGTGAATCTTCATTCTCATACTCCAAAATATATAATCACTTCCATCAAATATTGGTGTTGAATTATTTGAGGACACATTTTTAGAATCCATTGTGTTCTTGAAATATTTTCCTTCAAGTTGTTAAACTCTTTCGAAGGAACCTGCTATGATACCAATTGAAGAACACAAGCTTATACTAAGAGGAGGTGAACAGTATAAGACCACTTTTTACTTTTCTTTCCTAATAAATATTATGCAATTTATAGATAGCAATATCAAAATCAGTAATCAAAGCAATGCATAAATCACAACACACAATAGAGACACCAATTTAACGTGGTTCACCCAATGTGGGCTACTCCATGGAGAAAATATTTCACTAAAATTTTCTCAATCAATCTCTTGGGAATCCTTTCCCTATTACAATGCTTATGGACCTCTTTCCAAAGGAGAAACCAATCCCCTAATCAAGTTCATGGATCTCTATCCATAGGAGAACTCCTTTCTCCTTAGCTCTGACTAGTGATCTTCTAGAAGAACTACTTCCCCAAGTACTCATATCTATCCACTAAAGACACTTTTCCTCACTACCCTGGCTAATGGATCTCTATCCACTGGAGACTGTCATCCTCTATACTCTGTCACCTTCAAAGCTCTGTCTCAAATCTACACTAAACACAATCCTTTGGTCTAGCACAAATTTTCTCAATCTCTATCTCTGGTTTAGCACAAACCTATCCTCAAATATACACCAAAATTTATCCTCAAATCTATACTAAATATAGTCCTTCAATATAGCACAAATTTGTCCTTAATATCTATCCTTTAATTTGTACTAAACACAATCCTTTGATCTAGCACAAATCTATCCCCAATCTCTATCCTTTGATCTGCACTAAACACAGTCCTTAGATCTAGCACAAATCTATCCTCAATATCTATACTTTTATCTGCACTAAACATAGTCCTTCGGTCAAAAAAAAATCTATCCTCAAGCCTTAACACAAAGCTTGATCCAATAACAAATCAACACTGCTAGATCTGCCCCAAACCTTAACTCAAGGTTTGAATAAATCAATCAATCAATTCTGCTCACAAGTCTTCTCAAAGAATTGCCTCAAATATGCCTTGTAAGCTTCCACAAAAGCTCACACTAATCTGTCCACAAATCCTCTCTAGAACTTGTCCAAATCTGCTCAACAAGTCCTCACTAGAACTTGCTCAACTCTACTCAACAAGTCTTCACTAGAACTTGTCCAAATCTGCTCTCAATCTCTTTCCTCAAACTGTATTGTAAGCTTCCTCAAAAGCTCACATAAATCTATCCACAAGTCTTCTCTAAGACTTACCTCAAATCTACTCAATAAGTCCACACTAGAACTTGTCCAATCTCATAGAAACATAAAGAGAATTGTTAGAGACTCAATATGCTTCACATTCATCACAATGCTCAATCAATTTCAATCACTCTTTTTACCATAGAAACATATAGAGAATTTTTAGAGACTCAATATGCTTCACATTCACCACAATGCTCAATTAATTTCAATCACTCTTTTTACCACAGAAACATATAGAGAATTGTTAGAGACTCAATATGTTTCACACTCACCAACACTCAACCTCTTTCTCAAATCAATTCAGAATATAGAATAATTTGTTTCATAGAACTTGAACTATCACTTCAACACATCCAATTGACTAGGCTCAACCAACTCTACTCAACCAATCACTCAATGAATTAACATTTGCTTACAAACCCTAGTCCAAGCATATGAACACTCACTCAAATATTTCCAACAATGCTTATCAATCAATCTCACATAACAATGATACTCATGATCTTTGCAAACCCTAGTTCAAGTTCCTCACTCAACTAAGTGCTTCAACAACAATGCTAATCTCACATAACAATGATAATTATGATCTGTGCAAACCCTAGTTCAAATTTACTCAACTTAATCACTTTAGCAACAATGCTTATAAAACAAGGTTTTATCAACAACTATTTATTCCAGAAAACCTTGAAGCATTAATTCAAAACACACTCAACAATGCTTACCAAACAATCCTTTTCACTCCAAATTTGCATTCACAAAATTCAACAATCACTCACTAGGAATATGTGCCCATACCTTTTGTTTGATGTAAAAGTGCCCTTAGAAAACCTATCTCAATCACAATTTTCTTCTTTCCAACTTCAATGGTTAAATGACAAAATATCACTTCAACACTTTCTCAAAATATTCCTTAGACACAAAAATAATCAAAGCTCAATTATGCCTTATTGCTCCCTTTTGAAAATAACATCCATCAAATCATACATGAAAAATAATCATTTTGATACACCTTATAATATCCAACTTAAAATAATATCCAACACCACAAAACCTCAAACAATATTCCTAAAACACCTTACTACCCTTTTCAAACACTAAAGCAAATAACACCCAAAAATTTATTTTGCATCAACCTTATAACTCCCCTTACAACCTTACAAACCAAATAAAATATGCAAAAATTAATTTTTAATACCTCAACTAACTCCTCCAAAAAATTTGGTGCTCAACTAATGCATACCTTCATTTTTCTCCCCAAAAGGGTTTCGGCGTGATTCAAACTACTATCTCCCCAAGTGCCAAGCGCCTTAGTGCTTTGGAGCCCACTACATGGGCTATAGGCACCCACGTGAAGGGAGGAAGGCTTCCTTCCTATTAACCCTCACAAAAAACACAAAGCAATCCTCTTTGATGCAACACGATTCACACAAGCTCGCATTAATCAATTTTATTCGAAGGAATAAGGTAAGTTTGGCTAAGGTGGGTTAGTCCCTCTTTTATACACATTTGGTTTATTTTGCTCCCATGTTGGTGCTACGAATTCAAATTCGAAATTTGAATTTTAATTCAATAACCCACCTTAGGGTTATTTAAAATTAATATAAATTAACTTATAATTAATATTAAAATTAATTAATAATTAATTTAAATAACTTATAAGTTAAGTAAATTAATTAATAAATTAATTTATTATAAATATTATATTAATTAATTTATTTTTAATTTAAACTTCCCTGTATAATATTATAAAGAATTATTATAATATTATTCATCTGGGCTTCTTCTTTGCACTTTGGACCACATCTGACTGCCTAGAACCGGGTATTTGATTAATTGAAAATGGACTATCCTTTTGCACTTATTGGAGAACTTGAAACTATTGATGCCTACTAAAACTGCCACTTACTGGTGCTCAAGGCTTGACATCAATGACAACTCATCTTCTCAAAATATCAAACATAGAATGGAGTCTATGCAGGGAATAGGGAAGGGATATTTAATTGTCATTGTGTTCAAGCTCATAAACTCTATACATATTCATATTTTATCAACTTCCTTCTTCAACGTGACCATAATAGGTGAAATCAATTCACTGGTAATGACTCTAAAAATGATGCCTGCTTCTAACATATTTTAAATTTTTGTATTTACCAATGCGACATACTTTGGGTTCATCCTATACGATCTTCTTCTGACTAGTTGTGCCTTGGGCATTAGCATAATATTGTGGATACATAACTCAGGTGGTACCCTCTTTAGGTCCTTATAAATCCATGCAAATACATCCTTGTTATCCAAGAATATCTTAAAAGTTGCTACTTTCAATACTGGGTACCATTCATCACCACAATGGATCATCCTAGGCTCTCCTTCTGTTCCTAGGTTTACATCCACCATCCGAGGTCCTTCATACTTAATGTTTGTAGGCTTTGTCACTACATTTTACACATTCATAGGATGTGCTGGTCTCACATCAATTTTAGCATCTCCTACTATGTATTCTACAAAGCTCTTAGAAAATGACCATTTCTTCTCTTCCTCTTTCTTAGGTTTTGAGCTAACCTTCATCTCATCTTATTTTTTTGTGGTCTCCTCTATGTTAATACAGAGGTAGGTTGGCTAAAATACCTTGTACTCCTCCATTTTATAATGGACGAGTCTACTATTAGATTGAGTTTTGTCTTCGCTATAGTATTATAGGTACACCATTCGTTCTCCATTAGGTTCATAACCTTAGTCACCAAAAGAACTGCTCGACTCATCAGTTGTGGCCATATCCTCATTAATTATTTAGTTATTCAAACTAATCATATATTTATGCTATCCTTTCTTAAAAGTGATTTGATATTTTCCCTAGTTGTGATTAAATTTAGCTATTCTTAGTCATCCTCTCCCCAACAAAACATCGTATGTTGTATTTTACATTGTAATCACAATGAAATCCAAGACAAACTCTTGGTCAACTATTTTGACTTATTGTGTATCTAAGACACCCTTTATCTCTATTCTATACTGGTTAGCACCATATAATCAAAAGCTAGGTGCCCATAAGGATGGAGCACCAAGTTATTGCCAAGTCTTCTCAAGTAGCACATTAATGCTAGATCCTCCATCTACTATGACTTACGTTAATCTATGCCCTGAGATTTCCATATGGACCAATGCAAGTTTCTTCCTGATATCAATCATAAAAATGGTAGGGTCCATGAAATAATTCTTTTGTTCCTCTTCTTTGATTGGTTGGATTTCCACCTCCATTACCTTATGAGGTTTCAAGTCTTCTACCATTGCTTTATGCAATAATGGGATGGCCTCTAGAAAGCTTGCCATCTTAACTTCAATAATTGTATTTAAAACTTGTGCTACCAAATTTTGTACAACCACTATGTCTTATAATAGTTTCATTAACTCTTTTTCTTTCACTATTCTACATTCTTTTGCCTTATTTGCTTCTTCATCAAGTACATTCTTTGCCACTTGCCATCGTTTCTTTTCTTTGGTAGGTTTCGGGTACTTGTATTTCCTATCCTGGTTTCTTGTTACGACTAGCACTTCTTCAATATCCTCACTGATTGGAGGTGCCTCTATATCCAAAAAATCACATTCTATGGGTTACTAGAACTTGCCTGCTTTGGACAATTTGCTTCCTTATGGTTCCCTGGACCACACCATCTACACATGTATGTAGTGTTTGTTTGTTGTGTCTCCTATTTTTGGGGTAAATGATAGATCTTTACAAAGTACCCCCATTCTTGGTAATTACAACATTGTATGGTTGGTCTCCCCTTCGAATCATACTGCAAGTGGCTCTGTCCTCCTTGCTGGTTGCCTTGATATTGTCTCCCCCCTCTATAGTTATTCCTATAACCGCCACTGGTGGCTTGCTGGCCACTCACTTGAGGTTTTGATTTCTCCTTATATTCTTGGATAGAGAGAACCTATGGATGCACCTTTGCATTAAATAGACATTGTATCACTTCATGTCTAAGAATGTTGCAAATATGGCAATAATCATTGCAAGGACAAGTCACATTCGTGTGACCTTCAGTATTGCAATATGTACACCAGATGTCCTTTGGATCTTGATTGAATTTCCATTTTGCCTATTTATTTAATTTATCAAATTCCCTATGAAATGACTATACTATCTGTTGGATTGTATTGTCTTGCTCACTCTCTGAATCATAATGTCTTACATGTGTTATCATCTCCATAATTGTTTGTTTGACCTTACTCTTGAAATTATTTACATATTTTAAGGCTTCTTTGTTTGTAGCTGATGACATTGCCTTCATATTCTTCTTGTCTCTAGGTAGAAACCCATATACAAACCATTGTTTTACTAGCACATATGCTAGAGGCATTTACATATTGTCCACCAACTACTTCAATCGATGGTTGTATGACTTCACAACTTTGTTAGTTTTCTATTTAGTGGTGCAAAGTTTAGTTACGATATCACCATCATATTTCAAGGGATGAAACTCCTCAATGAATTCATATTTCATTGTATTACATACTTGGAAGTTTGGTATGTTTTGCCTTTTCAAGTACCAATCTATGGCCAATCCTCATAATGTAGCAGGAAACAATCATAACCATTCATCTAGGTGGTCTACACCATTTTCTCTCTAGATGGTTATACATGTCCCTTTGTATAACCATTTTTCAGGTCTTCCTTGCCTTCACCCATAAAGGGTGGGCATATTTATTTTCCTACGTGATTGCCTATGTGGACCATTGGTGGTTTTTCTTCTTCTCCACTTGACAAAGTATCACTTGGAATCCTTGAATGATTCCACCTTATAGTTGACTCACTTTGCTGGTCCTCTTCAAAACCGTCTACTTGAGGAATCTTATATTCATTGAACAGTCGTCTATCGATCTCCTGTTCATATTCACTTTGTTACCTCCTTTGCTAGTGTGTAGGTTGTGGCCTTGGTCCTTCCTCCTGAGACCTCGTGCACCTCAATTTCTCCAATTCTCCATAACATGCAAAACCCTAAACCATTAATAATGATTTATATTCTTCATGGATGATTCCAAAAATTGTACACTAGTCTAGAAACATCAAAATATGGTTGTAACTCTCCAATTGATCAATTTCATTCTTCACACTGAGTATGTAGATAACCAGGATCATTCACAATATAATTCCAGATATTCTCATAGCAAAATATGTGGTAAACATTATCTAACCAAACTACAACATCCAGAATGTACAGTGGAATTCACAGAGATAATGAAATGAGGAAAATGACCATCATATTTTTATTATCAATATGCTTGTACATATCTTCCATCAATCATTACAATCTCACAATGAACAATAATTCTACTCAAAAATCACATAGATGAACCTTCAATCAATAATCATAATGAAATGCATATGAGTATGAACTAACATGAATGAACAATCAAAAAATGAATAAGGGGGGCTATATAATACATGCCCAAACCGTTCTAAAGCAGTTTTTAAAGCATCATATCATTTACAACTACCTTTCCCAACTAACTTCAAAACAAAACTTTTTACAAGGTTTACTAAGGTCTAATTTGATTTTTATCAAATTAACCCCAAATGCACATTTCAACTTTATTTTATTTCATTTCACATCGTACATGTGCAACCTTGTATGTTTTTGTCCTTGCTTGTACATTTTGACAATTGTACAGTCTAGTTAAAATTGAGCAAAACTCAACAAAACTGTGCAAATCCATGTATCACTTCTTCTAGGAGGTGGATTTACTGCCTACAAAGCATATCTTTGCATACTAGATATCATCAATTCTTCTATTAGTTTGGCACCTGATTTACAACATCCACTAGAGCATGATCACATGTTTGGTATATCTACTCTTCCACTCTCGAAAGTTTATTCAACTGTGGTTGATTGTACAAGCATTGGAGTCCAATGCTTCTATATGGTGGGGAGGAATGATGAGGCATAAGACAATATTTAAAAATATAAAAATGTAATAAAATATTATGTGAGGTTTACATATTAAAATACTCTTATTTAATGGACTTTCTAGAAAGGTTTGGTTGGTACATTCCTCTAGAACTTTCTTCCTCTCTAGATATTTCCATTCCTCTAGAAATTTTTCCCTTTCAATATATTTCCATTCCTCTAGAACTTTCTATTCCTCTAGATTTTTTCATGATAGGTCTACAATGCCTATAAATATGTAATATTTTTTTATGATAATACAAGTTTTGAATTACAAATCTTTTTTTTGGTTCAAAGAGTCCCATATCACATGATCAATCTCATGTTAGCCAAGATGGTGAACTCCATTTGGGACAATTATAAAAAGGATCAAAGCAAGTTAGAGTGGAAGTTAGAGATTGGTAACAACACCTCACTTTCTATACATGATCACGTTAGTGTAGAAAAGAGTCATCATAGGTTGAGGTGCTAGACTGAAATTTGATGTAGCATGCTTGTTTCCATTTTAGGCCATATGATTGAGATTCAAAAGTACTTTATTATGATCTCAAGGGGATAATTTGATTCCTCTAGTAATGGTAACCATGAAATCTATGTTCCTTCCTTATTTCTATGTTTGAAATTTTAGTTTCTCCTCTTCTGGATCTCCCTCTTATTCTCTGATATGGTTTTCATGATGCAAGATGGCAGACTTTGAGTTCACATGAGTATTTACTTCTTGTTGAGGTTCATGTTGGCTTTATGACTTCCAACACCTTTATCTCATGCATGAAGGAGGTCAAAGCAATGATGGAATGGGAATAGTGGATTTTGAAAGACTTTGAGGTAGATAAGGAAACTAGTGGGCATGAATATCTTGAGGACTGAGGCTCTATTTATTCGCTCAGTTCTTTCTATTCCTTTCCTGCACTTCTTGTAGTTCTTCTATTTTGGTGGTTGATGTTTTGGCATGTTGTTAGTCCTAGGGTGGAACAAATTTTAGTTTGTTATTTTTTGGTCTTGTTGTGAATGAGAATCTCGGGGATTGAGGCTCTCTACATTCTTTTGGTTCTTCCAATTCCTTTCTTGCACTTCTTGTAGTCCTTCTGCTTTTGTGGGTGATGTTTTAGCTTGTTGTAAGTTCCACAAGGTGGGATAGATTTGGTCTATTATTCTTTAGCTTTATATTTGGAAGTTGTAGCTTCCTCCTTGTAAAATGTTTGGGGACCCTTTCAAAACTCTTTCCTTTATCTAATAATTTTTTTACTAAGGTTACTTTTAAATCGATTATGAAGGTTGACTTAAGGTTTGAACCATCTATAGAAGTTTGATATCAATGTTTGTTTGATTTGACTTGATTTGATTAGTTTAATGTGTAATTGATGATAAAATATCTTAACATGAAGGGATCAGTTTTAGGTATCTACATTTACCCCTTTTGACACATTTTTGTAAGAGCATATATAAAAAGCTAACATAATAAATTCCCTAGCACTATTAAATGGTATTAGCTCAAGTAGTTGGATTCATTATATTTTAAGGAGGAGACCAAGGTTCAATTCTTACCAAATAATTCATGCATAATTTCTAGGCTATTGTAATACCACTGTGTAGCCATCATGTAATTCAGGTGGGACCCATTTCAATCCCATATAATGAATTAAAAAAATACCCCAATACTTACTTGAAGAGGTTAGTTTAAACGAGACTTGAGTTTTACGATATTTTTTTAATTTGAATTTTATTTGGTTTGATTTAATTTATGATGTATTGAGGTTCATTAATGATATCAATTGTTGATGGAGTGCAAAAAAATGAATAGCATGCATATGTAAATATAGAGAGAAATAGTTGTTTTATGATGTTCTTTTTTTGAGATGGGGTGGGTAAAAATAAATGGAGGTTAAAAAAATCATTTTTTATTATCATTGAGGACCTTAAATGTTCCTTACACTCTAGCCACCATGACCTCCCATAATGTAGTTTTCATTGGGTGCGTCTCGTGCCCATGCCTCACTTGGTGCACTAGTCTGGGAAGTCTAGGGATCATGGGAGATGGCTCCTTTGGATGACCTCCAAGATTATTTTCAAAGCATAGCTCCTCATTCAGGTGTATTCTTTATTTTATGTTATCCTCCTAAACTAGCCTAATCTATTAGGTTATTACCAAGGAAAAGGGGAAAGTGGGAAACTAATTAAATCTAACTAGCCTAACTAGTCTAAGATAAGGGTGGTGATGCACCAAAGATTATAGATTCCATATTTCATGTTAGTAGGATTAATAAACACATGCATCAAAATATGACAATTAAAATAAACATGGTATCAACCACATATAATTGCAAACCAAAAATCTCCTGTGAAAGCCAAGATAAATACTAGTCACAACCCCCCATAGAAAGATATACAAATATAAATACCAAGATAGAATTCATGGTAGTCACAACTCCTTGCATTCATATTAAAACACAATTAGATTATTATATAATTTAAATAGGCTTGATGTTCTATACATACAATGACTAAGGCTCGAGTCTATACTAATATAAAAAGTAGAAAGGGGAGAGAAAAAATGCTCAAGCTAGATACTAGGCATGACAATAATTCAATCTCCTTACAATGAAGGAAACCTTAGTATTTATAGACAAAAATTAGGAAACTTTCCCTCTCAAAATTCAAAATTCCCATTTAAAATATCCTACCTAGGTACTTTTGCATTGATGGTCTCTATATTTGGAGTTGATTGAGATGAAATCTTGCTACCCATGCTAGAGATCCACTACAAATATTTTTGTTATTAATATTGTTAGGTTCGTGGTCACTTCTCGATAGCCTCTAGGTCTACATATTTAATTCATCAACTATTTGACTAGATATGTTGTATCCTTTTGTAGGAGAAGGATCATACACCCCAAAAGCCTAAAAACCTAAGCACAATGTATGAGGTCTAGGATTGTAACCTTGGTTGGGGGTATGGGGGCCAATGGTCCTCCATGTGAGGATTTGGGGGAAGGATCCCCTTAAACAAAATTTGACCTTATAAAATTTTGGAGTGTGGTTAAAGGCATCCTCATTGAGAGATCTATTTATCATCACCCTTTTGTACATAGTCTCCCCTTTAAGTCTCAGTCAAAGTTCTTGTTTTCATCCTTTGTGCCCATCCTAGTTTGGTTGGCATCCTCATGGTAGTATTTATCTTTATCCTCATCTAGTATTTTGGTTGTCACTGCCTACCCATGATTATAAAATATCTAAACTGGGAGGATATGCCCAAGTAATTTTCCTCTCCTGTTCCAACTACTCTATGCACTCTTCATCACCTCGAACTACTAGAACCTCAATTTTCCATTTTGTTGCCAAATAAAACCCTACAGGATGGTTATCGTACTTTAAGCTTATATCTACTCATTGAGATTACCCTAAGAATTTAGTTTATAGAAATTTGTTTTTACCTCAACTTTCATTTGGAGATCTAGATAGCTCTCTTTCCACCAAAAATATCTTCTACACAACTAGCTAAGGTGCCACTCCTCCTGACTGAAATGAAAATTCACTACAATCATGATTTATATGAATGTAGAGCTTTGGACCCCTTATCTTCATTTATTTTTAATGGTTCATATCCAACACTTGAGGAATTATAACAAGTTGGTTTGACCACCCATCCGAGGAGGAGTTTGAGCTAGATAAAGATATGGTTTGGAAAATTAGAAAAAATATTTTTTAGCTTCATTTTTTATAAAATGGTAAAAAGATGATGCTTATGTTTACCATTGATTCTAATGCATGGTGATTTTATATTATGGTCATGCTTTTAAAATAAAATCATGACCCTTGTATAATATTGTTAACACTTTTACAAAGGGATAATACTTTATCTCCAAATATACCACAAAATATACCACATGTCCTCCAAGATCACAATTGAGGAGAAAAGGCAAAGCTAGTCCCATATAAGATGCAATAGGTAAAGCTAGTCCCATATGAGATGTCTGGTAAGATTAAAAGAAAATATTGATTTTCATATTGTTATATCTATGATTTATTTAATATCACAAATGATGGAGGGCACATTGGTACATAAAGAGGTCCTTTTATTATAATTGATTTTAGATTTAGTTTTACTTTATGTTAGGGGAGTGTGATACTTTGGGCATTGGGAGATATTGTAGTATATTTGATTGAGCACTAGATAAATTTTGTGTGGGGGACAACTATCCTATCCAATTTATATTATGGGATGCATCGAGTAGCATAAAATAAGGGCAAGAGCCTTACCTATAATACATTAGTCTAGCTAGTCATGGAAGCATATAGTTTGCTAGGGTTTGTTGGAGATCTCAAAATATCAATTGTTTAAAGATGAAGATCATAGTTAGAGGTGGGACTTAATTTCTCTTATAGAGGAGACTTGGGATGGGTACATAGTTAGATTGATGAGATATAAAAATAGGATGTGAACACTTGTATAAATGCCATCCTAGTTGTGTATGAGTTGGCTCGATGATGGTTTTTTACCATTATGGTGAGTAAAAGATCTTTCACTATGAAATAATTATCAACCAATTTGGGTTCTAGATGGATAGAAATTGTGTTGTTTAGGAGATTAGGTTTGGGCATCTTACATTAAGGTAAATTTTTATGATACCCTTATCTAAGATCCTAATGTTGATGATGCTTTTATACAAATTGTTACAATATATGGCAAGATGGATTTAGACCAATTAGGGTTACTATACCAAGTGGAGTTTGATTCTTCTAGCATGCTAGAGTTGAATGCTCAAGGATATGAACAACTTAAACCATGTTATTATTGATGATGTCACTATTTCAACTAGAGGATAAAGGATGATGGAGTTGGGGTGCTAACTATACCACAACTAGGAACAAAGGCAAAGACCTAGCAATGAGGATGGACCTAGTGATGAGGTAAGATCAAGTATAGAGGTAGGGTTGAGTAGTGATATTGTAGCAATGGCTAAGTTAGATCTAGAGAAAATTACTATAGAAAAGGATTAGATAACTACTTAGTGGGATGGATTGACTAGTTTAAGAAAATAACAGTTTGTGAATCAAGTTTTTAGCTAACAGGCTACCATTATGGAATTGATTATTAAGAAAATTTTCTTAGTAGGTTAATGTTTTACAAGCTTAGTAGCAATATTGAATGCTTAGTGCAATTAGGCTTGACAAGTGATGACTTAAGTGAGCACCACTAGGATAGGGTATGGGAAAATGATCTAAATTTTTTAGGGTAACCTTAGGAATTTATATGGATATATGGATGTTGTTGAGTAGGTGAATTAGAAGGTGATGATGGGTTTACATTAGGGCTTGATTACTATGATAGCTAGGATGATGTTTTGTTAGACATCCCATTATTGAGTTGTTCTATATAATTGAAAATTAGCTTCTTCTCCTCATGCTCCATCCTAAATGAGGTCCTAATCATAGTACCATAATCACATGTACTAGTCATAAGGGACCATTGGGATACCACCATCTCAAGGAGATGGTGGAGATGGTCCCACACTAGATACTATGTCTAGGATATTATATTTGGTTAGTTAGATAATATAGAAACAATAAATTATTTCTAAATTTAGCTAAGTTTTTATTTAATATATCATGTAGACAACTAAACTAATGAGGAAATTGAGACAACATACTTAATGATACAGTAAAATATCCATAGATGTTTAAGAATACAAATACTTTGAGTTACACATTGTTTTAAATTTTGTTCATGGAAAATAAAATAATAAAGTAATATAGCTATAAACAATAAGAGAAATTACCTTGGGTAGCAACTTAAAATCTTGATATTGATAGTTGTACCCAAAAAGAGAATTTTTATATACAAAGTTATAATTTAGGTGTTTCCAAGGAGAAAATTAATATAAAAAATATTTTGAATTAGCTATGTCAAGAGGAACTTTTAATATACAAAAGATTTTGATTTAACTATGTCTATAAAGAATTTAAATATGCCAAGTTTTTTTATTTTGTTGTACCCAAAGGGACATTGCATTTTCCTTAAATAGATGCTTAAGAACTTATAATATGCTATATAGAAATTTATACATTTTATTGGTCTTCAACAAATTTTTAAGGAATTCTGGTATGCCATGTAGGGGTTTAGATTTTTTTTCCTTGAAAAATTAATCAAGGAATTATATTGTTCCATGTAGGACTTCAAATTTATGATTTACTTTGAAAAAAACTCAAGGATTTCTACTTTGCCACGTGGGATTTTGGATTTACCTTAAACAAATGCTTAAGGACTTCTATCGTGTTATATATGACTTAAGATTTTTTATTTTGTTTTTGTTTAAAAAAGTTAAACTAATATGTACAATACTTAATCAAAACAAAATAATATTGTGCAATAAAAGGATAAAAGCTAAGCTAAACATGATTATATTTTATGTATAAATTTATACAAATATATACATGTTAAATTTGATGCGTGATTTGGATAATTCTATGATAAATTTTATGGATATAGATATGATATAATATTTTGAGGATGATGGATTGGAGATCCAAATTTCTCTTATTCATATCCCTCCTGTTGAGGTCATCCTAAATTTTGGATAGGTACAAAAACAATTCATACAAGATAATAAGGTTATATTTCCCCCATACACATGTGTTTTGGATGGTTTTATAATAGTTATACCAATGGATTCTCATCAATATTATAATTATCTTATCATCAATATCTTCATTCTACTATCTACCTAGGCACAACATGTTTAATTTTGGATCTATATTCACATTTATCCTATTATTTTAATTCATCTAGTTATATGTTTGCAATGATTCAAGAGATGATGGACACTCATCTACTTAGATTACCATAATTTTTTATATCTATAAAATTCATTCTTTAATACACCTCATCTAATATTTTCATCTTATTATTCATCATCAAGTAATGAATATTATGGTTTTATAGGTGTTGATGATAGTGAATGATCATTATTTTATGTTTCCTTATTGTCAAATCTACATAACCTAATCCTCATCAAAGAATACATGATAATTCAAAGGATGAATATTGTACACAATTTATTCAAATAAAAAATACTATTTTACAATGATGATAGCAAAATGTACTTCATTTTGAGCTTCTTGTAGTCAACTTCAAACCATTTTCGATATACATTTATAAATTTACAATCAAAGGAAAAATACCATGTTCAATTGATTCATAATTATCAAAATTGCATTGTTCTGGCAATACCAAACATTATAATCTTCTTGATCGTCTTATCATCTCCTTTCATCACAAATTTTTTTTGGTAGGTTAAATTAAAATTAAAATGGGTTTTTATCAAAACAGGATTACAATGAGACAAAACAGGAAAAGCCCAAGGATGGACATTAGGATAGGCATGAGGAAAGCTAGTAGGAAAACCTTCAAGAAGGCACCAGGAAAGCATTTAGGAAGAAATAGAGAAGCACGCCCAAGAAACAAGAAACAATAATTTGAAATGCCCACCTAGCGGTAAATTGCAAATTTGAATGCCCAAGAAGTGAGCAACAACCATTTGAAACACCCATGAAGCGGGAAAATACCTATCAAGAAAAAACTAGTAAATGGGGATCTACAATTTGAAACACCCAGAAAGTGGAAAACTACAATTTGAATCACCCAAAAAGCAGGAAACTACTATTTGAAACACCCAGGAAGTGAAAAACTACCCAGGAAGCGGGAAAACGTCAAGGAAGTGGGAAAAACAATTTGAAACATCCGCCTAGGAGTAAAAAAATAAATTTAAACAACCCTAAAGGCAGGAAAATGACCAAACTACCCAAGGGAAATTGAAAACTAGAAGAATTTGACATCCCACATAGGGGAAAACCATCATATATGGAAAAACCACCCTACACCAGAGGGTGGAGTAGTGAGACTGCAAATACATCAAATCCCACCTAAGAAGGGATGGGAAACAAATAGGGACACTAGAAGATCAAGCAAACTAATAAGAAGCTGCATCCCTCACAAGCCTGGAAAGTGGATCAACATTTTGAGGAACTCCACAGGCCACAAAGTCCTCATGCAATGAAGAAAGAAGCCTTCAAATATGCTAGCCGAGTAGAGAAAGCAACATAAGCAAAACAAAAAAATGTAGAAAAGAGATAAGAAATTTCCCAAGGAACCCAAAAGGAAGGAGTCACGGGGAAACCCAACTGTAGACGTTAGAACCCAAACAAAGAGGATGCAGCCAAAAATCCTAGAAAACCTTCAACACCGCCAACAAATAGCTTTAGGGAAACATATGAAAACATCCTACAAGAACACATCAAAAAGAAAAATAGAGGTCCTAAAGCAAGGCCACAAAAAAAATTGAAATCCTACTGGACCCACAACACCGAACCCAAATAGTAGAGTCACAGTAGAAAGCACATGGTCCCCCTAAAGACTAAAATTATGTTGTGCAAAACTACTCATGAAGCCACTCTTCCACAACCCTAGTAATACAAAACTAAAGAACCACAGAGGGTAAGCATCAATAAGACACCTAAAAATTCTTGGGAAAATTTGAGAAATCTAAGGAAATAAATCCCTGAACAACCTAGAAAACCTAAGGAAGGTCCCAAGGAAGAACCCAAAACCATCCCAAAAATTAGACACCAGAAGAAAACCCCACCAAAGGGCAAGGAATGGGGCAAACAAGTGGATAAGTGACCTCCCACCCCAAGGAGATTGTCTGCAACACCATCATACCAAGGAGGAAGGGTTAATAAAGTTCCAAGGAAGCTGGGATAGGATCAGGGACCTAGGATAGGTCCAGGGAAGGGATGCAGGGAAGTGGAACAGGACTTTCCAAGGAAGTCACTTGTAGAGATCTTTCATCACAATTTTTATCAACTAATAAGTAAAATATTTCTTGTCTAATCCAACTAATCTTTTACCAACATTATTTACCCCTTTAATTGAGGGAAATCTAATCTAAACCATTATCTCTAATAATACTACTTTTGTACTAGGGCAAAATATAGAATGGTATTAATAGGAAATTAATTAAGCACTATCTAGAATTACCAAAACCATCAAAAACACATATAGACTTGCTTCATATTATCATCCCATGTTAGTTGTTGTGGATGTAGATGAAAAACATAGATTATATACTAAGATTAAATATTTTGAGTTGAGTGATTGAATAAATATGATGATACATGACGATAATAAAAGCTAAGGTTATATCTTAATGTGCTTATCAACATAGAAAAATTGACCAAAGAAAAAAATATAATTCATATTTCTCCTCTTAGGTATAAATAAACCATATTCACAAACATAAGAGTCCATTTTTAAAATTATGAAAAAATACTAATATCCACTCATGGATAAATAGATATTGTTAATAATATCATAAGAAAACAAAAGAATGAATTTCCACTCTCATATATAGCTTTGACTAGTATATGCCTATCCCTACGGATACCATCTCTAAAGCAGGCAACATAAATGATCAAGATAAGCATAATGATAATGGAAGGCCCCTCACATTAGCAACCTAGTAAAAATGGTAGATAAAAAATATTGACTAATATAATCATGTGCATGTCCTTATATGTTTAAATGTATTATTGATAATAATAAGAAGTCAAAGATAAAATTCAAGCAAGATAGCTAGTAAAATTATAAAGATAAAAGATACAAGAAAATAAAGCTAAAGGATAATACACAAAGAAATAAGAAAATTAAAACAAAATATTTGCAGGTGATGAAACTTCATAAACCATGCAAAAATAAAATTGTTATCACTATTATGATATAAAATCAACAATCATCAAAGTCAAAATTAGTAAAAAGGGAGAAATTTAGCAAATATCAACCAAAATTTAATCAATAGTCAATACAACTATCTATGTGTGTGTGTGTGTGTAATTTCTTCATTTAGGCATAATATCATTTGAAATGCATGATCATAGGTTCTTTAATTTTAGTTTTGGTATTGGTGTTTGTTTCATTTTCTTTCAAATCGAAATCACCAATTTTAAAGGATCAAGTTCTAGCCTTCTTGCTATAGACTTATTTTAAGTTTTTGTTAGTAGAATCACATGTGTTCTTAAGGATGGATGCACTTTCATTGGGAAATTATAGCTAATTGAGTTGTGTTAGAAGATACTCATGATAAATAAAAACTTCTTGTAGGAGAATCTATAATGATAGGATCCTAAGCCAAATTGGAAATATGACCTTAGTTCCATAGACTAAGGTGTAAGGAGTTTCTCCAATAGGATTTTGATAGTGGTATGATAGGCTTAAAGAGTCATATAGAGTAATATATACCAATATCTTCTTGCCTTATCGACAAGATTCTAAGTATTTTTGTAAGAGTTATACTAGAAACTTTAACCTAACCATTACCTTGAGGGTAATATGGGATAGACCATTTGTGTTGTATGTGATACTTAGCATAAATTTTTATGATATAAAGTTCTTTTTGAATGGGTTTGCATTATATAAAATAGTGATAGATGAAATACCATATGTATAAGAAAATTAATTTTTGATAACCTTGGATAGATTTAAGGGCATAACTTCAACCCACTTAGTAAAATACTCAATGATCATGATGATGAACTAGTTCCCATTATAATATGAGGATTTAATATTCTAGATGATGTTTATTCTCTAAATGAAGAATGGTTAAGAAGAAATAATAGATTTTAAAGCTTGGGATGGTGCATGGATAACATTGTCATACTTTTAACACTTATCACATCACTTGATATAGTCACAAGAGTCCTTTTACATGATGGGAAATAATAGCTCATCCTAAGAAAATTCTTTGTAATGGTTATGCCACTAAAGTGAATGCCAAAATATCTATCATGACATTCCTTGACTTCTATCATTGAAGATGTATGACATTCCAACAATAATTAACCCTTGATTTTTCTTTTCCAATTATTTCACTTGGATTTTCAAAGATGCCAAGTTGTATTTATAGTTTTGTAAGTTCTTTTTGACTTCTAGGGTCTGTCTAATCTTCCTCACTATGTTTTTGTGGTCTATCCCATGTTGTTGTGCTTGTGTTGGGGTCATTGATAAAAGGATATTATAATCTCTTGGTATTCTCCTCTAAAAAGAAAGTTATTCTACTTGTTTAATGATGTTTTAAACTATTTTGAAGTTTTCTCCTATAGAGGATGTTAACCCAAAGTATTAAAAGGTATTCTTCATATCCTCACTGATTTGGTTTCACATGCATTTTTCCATATAGATTATTTTTACCACTTTTGGGTCTACATCCATTTCTATAGAATTTGAAGTTTCCAACTCTTTCATCTACTAATATTTATTTGTATAGTCTCCAATAGTTTGTCTTATTTCTTAGTCATCTTTTTCATGAGTTATTTACACTCAATAATTTGGGCCTTGTGGTCTTCAACTTGTTTCTTCAATTGATCCCTTTTAGCTATCCCTTTATTAAGTCCTTTGTTGAATTATTAAAATTATCCCCTTTTTTCCTTGACTTGTGCCAATTCTACATCTAACCTTCGCTTCTTGAGCTATACTACCTCATCCTCAACTACTAGTCAATCATACTTCATTATCACACCTAGTGTGAGTTGTTTCACCAACTAAACCATTTGGTGTATGCCTAATTTATTTAGTTCTAGTTGCAACACTCTAGTAGTCAAGTTTATAGGAGTTGAACTATTTTGGAAGGATTAATATCTAAGTCCTTAGAAAATTATACCTTATCTATCTTCCTGAACAATTGTGAATGGAAGAGAACTGAAGCCTTGGAAGTCCTTTTGCTAAGTCATTTTCTTTCCTTCATCCATATATTATCCTTATCAAAAAGTACATCTAACACATTAATGATGTTAGAATCTCTATCCTTGAAGGTATATCTAGGTTCAAGTCCTTTCGATTTACCATAGTAGTAGATGGAGCTCTTACAAACTCAACTCCTTAAGAAAATATGATGGGTATAATTATCTATTAGAGGAGTTACCTTGCATGAAATAGGGTATGGGTGGAGGTGGTAGATATGGTAAGTTGTTCAAATTGAGTGGTACTAGCTAGAAGTGGTACAAAAGTGGAGGAGTGGGTTATGACACTAATATGACCAAGGTGGACAAAATAGACATAATAGTTTGTGAGATGTTTGGATGTGATACAAGGGCTTGACCAAGTGGATATAGAAATGAAGTGATGGGAGTGGTCCCTATTGTGACAGTGCTTGTACAAGGAAGAGTACCTCTTGATAATACATGATATGAGTAACACCTTGAAGAAACATGGGCTACATTGGTGGATGATGGGATAAGTGCAAAAAAATAATGATAAAGAGAAGGAATGAGAATAGGAGAAGAATGAGTAGGAAGAGATAGAGAGATGGATGCAAAGAAAAAATGGTAGAGGGATAAGGTGGAATGGCAAATGGTGAATGTTTATGAGGAGTGTGTACAATCAAGGCCACTAGACCATTTGATCCTTGATATGAAGGAGGGATTCCTTATGGTATTTCACCTTCTTTAACCTAGGTGTCCTACTTATTCTATATCTATTATATTATTATGATCACCTCCCAAACATTGATCCATATATTTCAAAATTCTTTCACCCTTTGATCATCATATATTTAAGTATTGTGTTGTTAACCATTGCTAGTGTTGATGGCATAGTTAAAATATTGATTGATGGTGCTATCTATTTTGTAGGATTCTCTTTATATGGGCCCAAGGTGCATATTATTGTCACTACCTCTACTAAAATATTTTCCCTCTTGGTGCCTCTTGGGTGTCACTTGTCTGAGGTGGCTAAGAATTTATCATCAAATGCACCATACCTCATGGATTTGGTCACGGTATTTATTTCATACCTCATACTTTGCCATGCCAGGAATTTATTGTTTGTATACTCCAATTTTTAAAGGGCCCCCAACCTCTAATGATTTTTCTTGATGTTAAGGTTGAAATCACCTTTTACCTTTAGATAAAATGTGTGCCACTATAAGGGTTGTACCAGCTTTGTATTTCTTCTTCATAACTCTTGTTGCTCCCTATAGTGGAAAGGGTAGTCTCTTCATATAGGTTGGAATACTATTGGAAGTTGTATCTCTTCTCATGAGTAAAGAAGGTATCTCACTTTTTATCCTTGATGGTTTGTTTAAGACCTATTTCCTCCAATAATACCTCTATTATAGTGTTTTATCCCTACATCTAAAGAGTGATCTTCATGATTTGTTGCTCAAGTATAAAGTGGTTTTATTTTACCCCTTAAAATATCTTAGGTTTACATAATCAAGTTGTCTAACATACTCAAGGCTGAATATGTAATTAGGTACTTTTGTAGGCAAGTAAAAGAACACGTTTGAAAAACTATAAATATGAATAAAATATTTGGTCCTCCCCAACTAAAAGTCTCCCTGAGGCCATTTTCCCTCTATCAATAATTTGTGTGTCTCATCTATCAATATTAGGACCTTACGTCTAAAATTATCCATAATAACATCATTTACCTCATTATAGAAGTGGTATGAAATAATTTTTATTTCTTTATAGGGCACATCCATGCATTCCACTATGCTCAAGGGTTTTCCACCCTTTTTGACCTAGTATAGAAAGAGGGTAGTGAACTATATTTTATTTTGGTGCAAGATCATTTATATCAGGTAGAAAGTATAAGTAAATTTTCTCTCCTCACACCTCCTCAACTAACTATCTATTTGGTCAGAGATGTATTTTATATAGTCAATAATTTGGGAATTTCTAGATAGTATGTAGTAGGGCAATGTGCTACTTGTAGATCTTCCTATTAGTATCTTCTTTTAATATGGTTTCTATTCCTAACATCACCATTTGTGTGTCAAATATCATCCTCATAAAATCATATGTTGGTATGATCTTTCTCCATTGATCCATCCATGGAGGAAAATCATTTGGTTTAAGATATTTAGAAAATTTATATACTCACTCAAGACTAACCAAGTTATCTTTGTAGATTAAGGAAGTCTTTGGATAGTCTAAGATAAAGATTTTCTCTAGAGTTTTTCTAAGGTTCTCTAATAAATCATGGATTTTAGAATAAGGTTGCATGATAAGAAGAGGTTAGATTTGTTTATTAAATGATAAATCATAGATTTTAGAATAAGATTGCATGATGATATTATTGTGGTAAAATATGATCTAAAACATCTTGTGATAATCTCATTACATCCAATGTAAATATTCCATTATTGATGGAACCCATGGCTTCAATTTGATTTTATCTCTTGATGAGGCATTTCTTATTTCCACTAATGTATTTAGTTTTCATAGTTCTTCCTTGGTTATTTGTTATATCTAAAACATACAAGAAATCTAACATGCATTTAGAATATGGAAAACCAAGTCTAACATTCCTAGATCCTTGTATATAATAAACCTTATCATCTACTATCTTCATTGTAATATTTATTTTAATTTATATTGAATTAAACCAATAAAAATTTCCTATAATGTGGTGACTTGTGCTTGAATCTATGTACCATAAATCATCTTTATATTTTGTTTTTTTGTTGTATTTACCATGTTATATTATTTCTTGCTATATGATTATGGCAATACCATTGTCTTCAAAATTTACTTTTAATGAGTCCTGGTTCTTTAAATTTGTAGGATCTTGATGTTCTCATTTTGAAAAAAATTAATTCCTTTTATTTAGGATAATTTACTACTCCCAAATTCTAAAATTTCAACTTCAAATCAATCAAATATTTTATAAATTCAAAGTTCAAATTTCTTCTTTAAAGATCATAATTTTAAAACTTAAATTCCAATTTCATCAATATTCAAATCACTCATCAATATTCAAACTCATAAAATTTCAAATTTAATTCTTTTAATATCTCGATTTAGTTCACAATTTCATAAATTCACTCTCAAATTTCAATTTAATCAACACTCCACTTAATTCAATCTTCAATTTAAATTTCAAAGAATTTGTTTTCTTATATCTTCCAATTATTAATTTATTCCTTACAATTAATTCTTTTCAATGATTAATTACTTCATTCATTTCACTTCTTCCCAGTTCAATTCTTTCTCTACGTATCTCAATAAAATTTTTAAATTCCCTTATACCTTTCCATAAATCTGACCCTTCCAATAAAACCTAATAATTCTTAAACCTTTGATTAAAAAATCCCACTAATTTATTTTTTCTAAAATTAGCATGTGCCTTCCTTAATAACTCAAAAATAAGACTTTATCTTTTCCTGGGTGCCACATATTAAATCTAAGTCAGGATAGTTCATAGGTGTTGCATTTACTAGACATTACCTTTGTTGTTGTAGTCCAAAAAATTTGCTTTCCAAAATACACCAAATATTCTATGTTATGCTTAAATAATTCTCTCTTTAAATTTCTCCTTTGGATTCACCTTTCTTAGGTCCTTCTATTGCTATTTTCTCTCTCATGTCTTTTGACTACATTCAATGTTACAGGCTCATAATCTCAAATTCTTAGCTCACAGGATCATATTTCAACATCTCTATTTCTTCTTAACGTAATTCAATAGGTGTTATTTCTTATAGGCAATCCTCTAGCTTAGGCTCCAACATAGTGTTCTACTTTCTTTGATGCAATCCTTCCAACTCAGGTTCCAAAATAACATTCGACTTCCACATTTTTCGTCTCCAAATCTTCACAGCTCGAACATCCTAGGGTGGTCAAAATTTGGATATGGGCCAAGAGGAACCAAAAATGGGTTGAGACACTCAAATAGGTTAGGGACTAAAAATGGGTTAATAAAGATAAAACAAGTCAGGAGGAGGTTGAAATGAGTCAAAAGGTCAAATTGGACCATGCGGTCGAAAATTGACCAAATGGGTCCACAAGGTTTTAAAAGGACTAGCATGGCTAAAACGGACCTTGGGGAATTGTAATTAACCAAGAGGTCCAAAACTAGTAGAGGGTTGTACCTAAAATAGGCCAAAATAGGTTGTGGGGTCCATGAAACAATATAGTGGTAAAATAGGTTTGGATGGTAGAGCCAAAACAACCTTGGGTGGCCCAAAATTGGATAGGGCCAAGAGGATCCAAAATAGGCCTAAGGCACTCAAACTAAGTCGACGGCCTAAAACGGGCCAAGAAGGCCAAAATAGGCCAAGGGGGCTAAAACTGGCATGGGGAGCTCAAAACAAGTTGGGAAGGCCAAAATGGGGCAAGAGCCCTAAAATTGGCTAGGGAGGGTGAGAGGCCTAAAATTTGTTGGGGGAGTGGGTGGTCCAAAATGGGCCAAGAGAGCTAAAATAAGCTAGGGAAAGCCCAAAATGGTGAATGGGCCCATAACATGCTAGTATAGCATAAATGGGCCAAGGCAGCCCAAAATGGGCCAAGAAGGCAAAAAAGGCCCAAGGTGGACCGAATTTAGACAAGGGGCCAAAAGGGCCCAAAGTAGACCTGAGGTGACAAAAAAGACTAAGGGATCCAAAACATACTAAGAATACATTAATATGTCAGTTGGGTGCAAAATAGGCTGAGGGGGACAAAACATGTTGGGACAATAGATATGACTTGAGGCTACCAAAAATGGGTCAAGAATACCAAAAAATCCTAGGGTGGCTTGAAATTGGATAGGAACTAGGAGGGCCCAAAACAAGTCAAGGGCCTAAAATGGGCTAAAAATACCGAAACAAGCCTTGGGGGCCAAAATTGTCCAAGGGACCTAAAATGGGCTTGAAAGGCCAAAATGGTGGGACCTAAAATTGGCTAAAGGGGTCAATAAGCTTTGAAAAGGGTTGGGAAGGATGAAATGAACCTTAGGATATCAAAACTAACTTAAGGCTTGAAGAAGGCCAAAACGTGTTGGTGGGCTCCAAAACAGTCTATAGGATCCAAAATGGGCTGAGATAGTAGAAATGGCCCAAGGTAGCCTAAAACAAGGTGATAAGGTCAAAACCTTGGGTGGCCCGATATTAGACAACAAACCAAGAATTCCCAAAGTAGGTCCGAGGCACCTGAAATAGGCAAGGAGGCCAAAATAGGAAAATAAGGCTAAAACAAACTGAAAGGGGATCAAAACTAGCCAAGCAACTGAAACTGGTTGTGAGGAAAAATGGGCTCAAACAGGATGAAAATGCTAAAACATGAAGGAGGGCCCAAAATAGACCAAGATAGAAAAATGGGCTAAGAAGGTAAAAAATACCAAAATAGCTCAAAATTGGATAAGGGACCAAAGGACCTGTTGTGGCCATTCCACAACTATCTCCAAATCTTGGGGACCCACATTTTTATTTGTTTATTTTCGAAGCTTTGGTTTGCTTTGAATAGTAGATCTCATAGATTTCTACCACTGGGATTGTAGTGCATGTTGTTTGGGGTTTAGTATCTCCTTTTACTACTTGTAGGTGGTTTGGTGTGATGTTAAGTCTTATTTATTTATTTTGTTATAATTTCTAATCAATTTTAATATTTAAATTAAATTAATTTAAGATTTTAAATTGATTAGGGTCGATAAAATATAAAATATAAACTTATATATTTTTTCATATATATGTATAGATTTATAAATTAAAAAATAATAATAATAATTAATAAAAATTAAAAATAAAAATAAAATGGTAAAGTACTTTATATATATATAAAAAGTCAATTGAAATGAAGTTCTATCATTGTTAGAGAAAGGATTAAAGTTTTCTTTTAAAAAAGCTTTTATTAATTAAAATTTCCTTTTAGTATTTAAAACCTTCCTTTCAAGGATTTCCTTTTATATTAATGATTTAATCCCCATATCTGTAGGATGTTGTCGATGAGGATGGGCCTCACGATGACTCGATAATATTGGACACATGCAGAGGACCTGAACCAGACTATGACGCTAACGTAGATCGGAATGTAGAGGAAAGATGGCCACATGTAGGACACTAGGGCGACATAGGCATTGACAAACAGGTAAAATTTGTTGGATGATGGGGAACGTTTTATCAAAATTTTAATTTGATCAATGATTTCAGAGATGCATGGATACACCGTCAGGTAGCTCCGATGAGAATATACACCAAGATTCTCGACAGAAGATGGATTTTATTTTCGCTCAAGGTGATCAAAGGGTAGTCTAATTGATGGACTCAGTACATTGTATGTGACGAACAACGTGGCCAACGCAACTCCCAGATTGATGAACAAAATGCAGTAAATATGGATGATGAGAATAGATTCAAAGCGGTGACTTAGAGGTGAAGTTCACAGCAGACGAAGGTAGTAGAATAAGATATATTATAGTGGAATGAAATCCCAACATAGGACACCTACTATTATGGCAACAATAATCTTATACAAGAGTGACAACAGTAGATTTCTACTGCTACATCAGAGAAAACCCGTAGGGCAATAACGCGGTTGACATGAACGACTAGATGAGGGGGCATCACGACTGATGCGAATGAAATATATCTTAGTGTGACAATTAGTGAAGATCGCCTCATATCAGAGAAGGTAAAAAATATGACATCATTATTTTAAGTGGTTGACGTGAAAACAGTGAACATAAGGAATAATTTAAGCCACACAACGGAGTCCCCCAGATGTAGAAAAAACAACAGAAAAAAGGAGTCAACATACTCGTTAAGATGTTATGTGTTTTAAGGAGTCAGATAAATCAGGTACGCCCTTTTGAATTTGAGTTGGAAGTTCTCAACAACACGGGCCGATCGAAGCAGATGGGTGTGGGCAATAGTGTGTGGTGCGAAGGCGGTAGCGTGATGAATATTGGACGGTGGTAGTGTGATGAAGATGGGTACACATGTCTGCATTATATGTTACCCAATGAAGCATCGAGGCCCCTACACAAGTATCACAACGACATAATCACAAACATTTTAGTCGTAGTCCATAGGGGTAACAGAGGATTTCGACAGTGAGTTTACGCAGGATGAAGGGAGATGGTGATAGTGATGACGCTGCAGGGTGGGATGGTTTCAACCAGCGTGATTGGTGTAGACTATAACTGATGGTGTTATTGGGAGAGACGTCAATATGGCAGTGGTGTTCATATGAATATGGCATAGGCTTTCGCATGATAATCGAACCGAAGGACAGACGACCCATGTACTACATGAAGGATATGGATAGGGACACGTCTGACGACTGTAGCAAAGGAAGGCGATGACATACATGAAATTTATTTATATTTCATACAAAGATGAAGTTTTGGATTTACACAGGATGAAGATGAGGGAGAGACATGTCTGCAGGGAATTTGGTGGTATGCAGATTGATGTTTGTCATAAATAGAGTGTTTGATCCGAGAATCATTTCTAAATTAGCAAGCGTAGGTATTGAGTTCGGTAGAGGATAAAGTAGTGTACAAAACATGATAAGAATATTGTGTGTTTACTGTCGGTAGAACTGACAAGATTGTTAATAATGACAAATCTGGTCATAATGTGGAAGGCTATGGCAGGCCAAGGTAGATGACTTGGACTGTAGTAAATTGCCCAAATGGTGTGAGAACATATTCTAAAATTAGGGTATCCTTGTTTAGAAATGATGATGCATAACTGTAGTAACAGGGACGACAAGGCATGGGCAGATCCTATACGTACAATGGAAATAATATTTGCATTTAACATTAGTGACAAGGTGGGTGACTCGAACGACATCAACATCATCGATGGGAAGACCAACGCATTGTGTTTAGTCATGTATTCGATTTCTGATGCAACAAAAAGTACACTACAACAACGACATGGATGAGGTTCGAGAAGACCAACGTAGCATCCGCAACCATGGTAGCATAACCAGAGGAACTAAAGTGCGACAGTGGATAACATGACGTAGATATCAATGACATTCAAAACAATTGACAGAAGGACGATCATGGGATTTTTTAATAGTAAATATCTAGGTTTAGATGGTTCATGAAGAACGCAACAGCCATATCCTACCATTTGCAATCAGAAGCAATCACAGTTACAGGGACATCGTTGTAGATAGCAAGGCATATTGGACAAGTTTCATTGGTGTAGATGTCGACCTATAGGTAGATTACATGTCGAACATTATAGACCCATGTAGAGGGGATGGAATTGGCTAGTGACATAGCCCAACTTGCTGGCACAGAGTGTGACTCAGACTGAAATGGCCCACGATGACGACATGGAGCCACACAAACACATGGACAACCACGTAGAGGGGCATCTTGGATTGGAGAAAAACATGTGGATGGTGGATTCAAATAGTGTGGTATAAAGTGGATATGGAGAAAATTTAAGCAGGTTAGGAAATGTAACATATATGGCTTGTAACTCCAAGTGACGTGGGCATTATAAAAAGCATACAACATTCTTGTTTTTCTTGTATTAATTTGGTAGAACTTCTTGTTACAGATTAGGTAAACCTTGATGCTACGAGAACCTTTAGATGATCGGAGCTAAGGAAATCTGATTGGCAGCAACATAATCACAAATGTTGTAGTCACAGTCCACGGGGGTAATGGAGGATTTTGACAGTGAGATAGTATAGTAGATTTACGCGGGATGAAGAGAGATGGGTTTTCATCCTCTCTGGTAGTGATGATGCTATGGGGTAGGATGGTTTCAACCAGTGTGATTGGTGTAGAATATAATTGGTGGTGTTATTGGGAGAGATGTCAAGATGGTAGCGATGTTCATGTGAATCTGATAGAGGCTTTCGCATGATAATTGAAACAAAGGATAGACGACCCATGGACTACATGAAGGATATGGATAGGGATCCGTCAAACAAGTGTAGCAAAGGTAGGCGATGACAGACGAAATTTATTGCTATTTCATACGAAGATGATGCTTTGGACTTACATAGGATGAAGATGAGGGAGAGATGCGTCTGCAGGGAATTTGGTGGTATGCAGATGGATATTTGTCATAAATAGAGTGTTCAATTTAAGAATCATTTTTGAATTAGCAGACATAGGTATTGAGTCTGATAGAGGATAAAGCAGTGTACAGAACATGATAAAAATATTGTGCATTTTTTGTCGGTAGAGCTGACAATATTGTTAAGAATGACAAATCTAGTCATAATGTGGAAAGCTATGGCAGGCCAAGGTAGATGACTTGGACTATAGTAAATTGCCCGAATGGTGTGAGAACATATTATAAAATCAAGGTGTCCTTGTTTAGAAATGATGATGCAGAACTATAGTAACAATGATGATAAGGCATGGGCGGATCCTATACGCACAGTTGAAATGATATTCGCGTCTAACATTAGTGACAAGGTGGGTGACTTGGATGGCATCAACATCATTGATGAGAAGACCAATGCATTGTGTTTAGTCATGTATTCAATTGCTGATGCACTAGAAAGTAAACTATGACAACAACATGGATGAGGTTCGAAAGACCAATGTACCGTTTGCAACCACGATAGCATAACTAGAGGAACTAAAGCATGATAGTGGATAACATGATGCAGAGATCAATAAAATTCAAAAAAAATTATAGAACAATGGTCGTGGGATTTGTTAATAGCAAATATCTAGGTTTAGATGGTTCATGAAGAACGCAACATCCATATCTTACCATTTGCAATCAGAAGCAATCATGATTACAAGGACATCATTGTAGATAGCAAGGCATATTAGATAAGTTTCACTAGTGTAGACGTCGACCTATAGGTAGATTACACGTTGAACATTATAGACCCGCGTAGAGGGGATGGAATGGGCTAGTGACATAGCCCAACTTGCTAGCATAGAGTATGACTCAAACTAAAATGGCCCACAATGACGACACAGAGCCACGTAGACACGTGGACAACCACGTAGAGGGACATCTTGGATTGGAGAAAAACATGTGGATGACAGATTCAAACAGTGTGGTATAAAGTTTAGATGGGGGTATATTTAAGTAGGTCAGGAAATGTAATGTATATGGCTCATAACTCCAAGTGATGTGGGCATTATGAAATGCGTAGAGTGTTCTTGTTTTTATTGTATTGGTTTTGCAGAACTTGTTGTTATAGATTAGGTAAACCTCGATGCTATGAGAACCTTTGGGGTGGTCAGAGCTAAGAAAATCTGATTGGCCGTGTGATGTTCGTTAGGTAGTGTAAGGCTCCACAAAATATTTCACTCCATGCTATAGGGGATATTGCTGCTAAAAGTGTGTAGCAAAGACATTATTGGATATGTTTTATTACGAAGACAATAAGATGTTCCACGATTAAAAAAAAATACCAATGGAAATAATGAAGAAGAAAACACACATAATTTTTTAAATACCCTTCCGAAATAGATTACAGGGGGTTGGAAACTGTTTGAAGTAGAGTTGCAGGTTTAAGAGCAGATGTACACATAATATTCTATACAAGAATTGTTGAGAGTAAATATAGTTTACTGAGGACATTCCTAGGAGTTGGACCAAGAAGTTGAAAATTCAATGTCACTATTATCAGGACAAAGAATCAAATCCCCCCATTATATCATTTGAACATGGCAGGCTTTATATTAATTTCTAAAAGATATCCAAGCACCTTTATGGGATCTACTATGTAATTGTTTGAAACGATATTAATAAAATTCAACTTCTTCTCTTTGCCAGCTTAATGTTAATTTAATGTTGTGTAACTCTTTCGTATATTACATGATTTGAATGTATGGAGGATGTTTTCTTTCACTGGAAAGAATTTTGTATGTGTTACATAATTTGAATGCATGCAAGTATTCTAGTTTATTTTTCTTTTTCTTTCTAAATCATATTTATCAATATTTACTATAGTTACCCACTATATAAGACATCAGTTTGTTGGTTGAAGCTAAGACTAGGAGTTGTTGTAAATTGCTTGGTCACAATTAAAATCACATAATCCATAAAATATAGTTGAGCAAAGTAAGATAGATTTTATTCAGTAATTAAGCTCATAGTGGGGTATCCTAACCCAACCTAGTATGTATAGAGTTCATAATTCTTAGGTTAAAGAGGCAAGTCCACTAAAGCTTGCAAATCTACTTGTGATAAAGGAAATTTAGGTAGCATGAAAATAACATTTTAAGGATGCCTGAATTTCCCACAATAGTTTTTTGGCACTGTTGTCGGGGATGAACTCTTGCATTATATGCATACCTTTTTCAAGTTTATTTCCCTACGACATTTTAATTTACCACCATAGTTTTTTGAAGGTCTTTTAAACCATTTTTACATTCTAAGTCTTCATATCATTGTGCCTTGAAATAGCTCTATGCATTCTTGAGAGATTGAGAGGATGTTAAGGCTAAGCAATCTTAGCCATAGAGAGATTATTTTGCATCACAGTGCTGGTGACTTTGAACAAACCCAAAGAATATAATATTGAAGGATTTGACCTAGCACATAAAAAAAGTGATAAGTAGCTCTTCCAAGAATTTGAAGACCTAGAGGTATTTACCCATACCCAGAAAGTCCCAATCCCTAAAAGTTATCTATGAAAGTAAATCTTATTTTATCGGTAGAAAATCTGCTAAGAGAAATACTCTAGATAATTTTATTCAAAATAATCCCACTACTACGAGTATGAAGCATTATTTCTAGGACTAAGGAATGCAAAATAATTGGGAATAAATTACTTAATAGTCTATGGGGATGCAAAACTTATAATACACTAGGTTAAGGATAAATACCAAACAAATAACCTGAGTTTGAAGCCGTACAAACAACCCAAGTGTTGTAGGTGAGTTGGAGAGGAGAGGACAATCCTCCAAGGGAGGTCCCAGGTTCAAATCTCCACCCTACCAAAAAGTTGAATTGGGTATCCAAAATCCAATTGATGATGTTGGTGCGGGCAGGGTTGGGTGCAACTCCCGGGTGACTTTGATGGTGTAGAGCTCCCTGTTCGTGGTATCTCAGACCAAGGCGGCCCGTAAGGGGTTTTTCACTTAAAAAAAAAAAAGTCGTATAAACAAGCAGTTCAAGATGAAAAAGATAATTTCCTTACCTTCAATATATCTTATATCCCTAGAAATGAAAATCATGTAATAAATTTGCAGTTAGTAAATGCATCTAGTGCATATTGCCCCAATATAGACACTGAATACATGGATAGGTTTCCCACAATCTTTGTTTATCATCCCTCTATTCCAGATAGCATTGTGTACTTGTAGGTTTTTCAGGATGATATTGATATTAAAAATTTCATGACCATGCAAAATCATTATGCTAATGTTTTAAGTGACAAAGAAGATGAGGAGGAGAAACCTATAGAAGTGATACAATTAAAGATAAATAAGATTCCAAGGGGATTGGTTTCCTTAGAAATTCTATTTGATGATTTTGGTAGAGCTCAAAAGCCTATTCTTCAAGAATCAGAAGCCAACAAAGTCAATAATAGATCAAGAACCTAGAATAGTAAAAGTAAATAGAGCTTTGGCCTATTCTTAAAGAGATAAATCATTACAAAAGTTATCTCAAGAAGAATATGGAAGCCTTTGCTTAAAGTTATGAAGACCTCAAGACCTTCAACACTGAAGTCATGAGTCATATCATTCCTTTAAAATAAGGTACAAAGCCTCACAAGAAAAAACAAAGGAAGTTCAATCCTACATTACACCCCGTGATGCAAAAAGAAGTCCAAAAGTTGCTAGATGCAAATATTATAAGAAAAGTCAAGTTTTCCACTTGGAAAGCTAATTTGGTACCCATCATAAAGAAGAATGGTGATATCAGGTTATGCATGGATTTTGGAAACTTGAACAAGAACTCTCTGAAATATAATTATCCATTACCGAATATGGAACAACTACTACAAGCAGTGGTAGGGTCAGCTAGGATGTCTTTGTTGGATGGATTTTTAGGGTATACCCAGATTTTAGTGAATCCAAAAGATAGATATAAAACAACTTTCACCACAATATGAAGAACATTTGAGTATTTGAGAATACCATTTGGACTTATGAATGCCAATGCCTCTTTTTAGAGGGTAATGGATTTTACCTTCAAGAGATCCATATTTAAAATAGTAGTGGTGCATTATGATGATATAATAGTATTATTCAAGAAAAAACAAATATGATATAACAATATTCTCCAAAAATATAGAGACCATTTTTCACATTTGACTCAAGTCTTTGAAATGTGTAAAGAGTTTGGAATTTCTTTGAATCCAATAAAATGTATTTTTGAAGTTACATAGGGTAAGTTTCTAAGTCATGTGGTATCTAAAGAAGGAATCAACATTGATCCACAGAGGATTGAGGCTATTGCTAAAATCCCTCCTCCAAAGAACTTAAAGGATGTAAGGTCATTTTTTTGGGAAGATCAATTTTATACGAAGATTTGTTCCTAATTTTGCTCAAATTGCAAAGCCCATAAATGACATGATTAAGAAAGCTGAAAATATTAGGTGTACCAAGGAAAATATGAAAGTCTTTCAGAATATTAAGGATACATAAATTTCCCACAATAGAGCCTAATTAATGGTTAATGAGTAATACCTAATGCTCATCCAAATCTAGTGAATTATGTAAATTTATTATGACCAATCATTTATAACAACTCCCAATCTTACCTTCAACAAGTAGATTGGTGTCTCATCCTTTGGGTAATTATAGCATAGATCAATGATTTTATGAATTAGATAGAAAAATAAATGATAAACTAGAGTGTTTAAATACATTCAAATTATGTAACATATGTAAACATCATACCAGTAAAATAAGACATTATTCATAGACTCAAATTATGTAACAGATGAATCAATAGCATGACATATAATGAACACCAAAATAGACCAAGAGAAGAAGTTGAGTTGTATTACGCTTATTTTTAAAAAATACACAACACAACCCAATAGGGTACTCAAGTCTCTTTTCAAAAATGTAATACAATATCCATCATGTTCAAATGATGTAATAGGAGGATTCAACTCTTTGTCCTTGAAATAGTGACATCGAATTTTCAACTTCTTAATCCAGCTCCTAGGAATGTCCTTAGTGAATTGGGCAAGCTCTTAGAAATTCTTGCATAGTGATGGGAAGAAATGAGAAATGGAAAACTAAGATAGATAAAAGGAAAATACAATTGATTGGGATGACACGCAGGAATACCTATTGCGGAATTTTGCTACGTGAATGCTTTTTCACGAATATAAGTGCTCATCTTCTAGAATTCTACCTGGCAGTCATAATTTTGACCATCTAATACAATGATTTGCTTAGTGCCAATCTGGCTGTATTCCTCTTTGTCTTTCGAAAAAATGGGCTTTATGGTCGATGATCTTCGGTCTATGTTTTGCAACAAGGTCCTTGCATTTTGAGTCATATTTATAATTTTGACCAAGTCTTTGAATATTTTCAATAGTGCCTTTACCTATTCTTTCATTTCTTTAATCAACTCTTGTTTGTAATTTTTGATAAATCTGGCACAATCAAAGTGTTGTACATTATGGAATTATGATATTTCTCCTTTTAACTTGTCAAATTTTGCTTGCAACCTTTGATTTTCAGTTTGCACCTAGTATTTTACAACTTGCAGTTTGTTTATTTTGGTGGTCAATTCTTGGTTCCTTTTATATAAATTTTCCACTGTAGCTACTTGAGCTTGGGCCTAAGTTTTCAAAAAGTCCCTTTTCTTGATATTCGAAAGATGCCTATTTTGTTGTTGGATCCATTTTTAGAGATGTTATCTTCTCCATAGGTACAATTACCTCTATTTTCATAAGAGGCTCAGTAGAAGTTTAATACTTATGAGCCTCCAATCCCCTCATTGTGTATTGCATCTTTCTAGGCTACTTCCCTTGTTCCATTTCTTGATTTTTTTCTACTTCATTTTGATCAAATATTATAGCTTCCTCTATCCTAGCAAGAACAAAACTCCTAGACTCCATGGCATTTTCAACCCTAGTCTTCTTACATTCAGGAAATCTTATCAGATCTTTGGATTTTAACTTATATTCTTTAAACAAATTGGCTAGCCCTTCACCCTCAATTATTCTCTTTTGCATGATCTTAGAAATTTCAATTTCTTCTAGGTTCACTACTATAGACCTGGACCTTACCATTAGTAAATTCACAAGTAACTCAGGCCTTTGCTTAGGATTCATTACAATCTATATAAGTTCTGAAACAACTGGTTGGGTTGTAATGGAAGAAAGAGTGACAATATCCTTGCTTTTATCTATATATTTAGAATTGGTAAGGAGTAGATTTGTTGGAGATGCTTTTGGCTATGATACAATGGGCTCCACAATATTCATAACTACTTCCATATCTTCAGGGTTCTATTTTATTATTTTCAACATTAGGTCTTGCAATTCCTCAAGTCATATGGGAGAAATTAATGGGGTAGAAGGGACATGCTCGCTTGAGATAGTCGTGCCAATCAGATGTAGTCACCTCATTTTGCCGCATGAATAAGAACACAATAATATTACTTGATGTGGATCTTAGGTCTCTTTAAATATTTTTATGAATTATGAAGGTTTAAAACACATAGACCTTAATCTTTCCAAAGTGAACCACAGAGGTTAGGGCTTATATGGGAAAAATTATTTTGAGGTCATCTTCGAAAGAGATGAGGAAATAATGTATGTGCACAAAGCTAGGACCTTAGAAAAAATTAAATTTTTGGTAACCAATGGGATGTAATCATCTAGTTCACCCACACCAATGGGTTTTGATCGACTGAGACAATTACGCCAATGAAAATTAGCACTTACCTTTGGTCTTTCTAGCTAGTTTTAGATCCCTTTTTAGGCCCCCTAGGCAATTTTTTTCCCCATTAGCCTATTTCAAACTATTTTGTGCCCCATTAAAGCGTTTCACCCTTCTTCGCCTAAGCCCCAAGTCATTTTAGTTGTCTCTTTCTATTTTGTGCCCCTTGATCTATTTTAACCAGTTTCAATCCCCCAAGGCCTATTTTAGGCTTTTCAACCTTTTTCAAACCTTGTCAGCCCCTTTGGCCAATTTTAGGCCATCTAGCCCTTTTTAGCCTTCCTAGCCTATTTTAGGTCCCCCAAAATAGTTTTAACCCCTTGCCTATTTTAGCCTCCTCAGTCTATTTTGGGCCCCCAACCCATTTTGGGTTCCTTGGAACTACTTAAGTCCCGCTTGGTCCTCTATCCATTTTTGGGCCACCCCAAGTTTTTTTGGCCTTATCAACTTGTTTCCTATTGTCCTAGCCCATTTAAGCCCCTCTAAGCTATTTTAGGTCCCACCAACACATTTTTGCCTTCTGAGACCATTTCAACCCCTCTACCATTTTTGGGACCTCCTAGGCCCTCTCTAATTTTAGGCCACCCCCATTCCTTTTGGACTTATTTGTACATTTTGGACCCTTAGCCCATTTTCGCATTCCTAGCCCATTTTAGGTCCTTTAGGCAGTTTTGGCTCCCTTGGCCAATTTTGGCCTTCTTTGCTAGTTTGGGCGTCCTGGCCCAATTTGAGTGCCTCAAGCCTTTTTTGTGCACCTTAGGCCTATTTTGAGCCCTTTTTTTCCCCTATCCAATTTTAGACCACCCCATGCTATTTTAACCTTATCGAGCCATTTTGGGCCACCTCGGGCCATTTTTGTCATCCTAACTATTTTAAGTCCCTTGCTCAATTTCATCCCAACCTTACCCATTTTAGGTTCCCCCCTTCCTATTTCAGCTTTTTCAACCTATTTTGGGCCCCTTGACCTGTTTCGGTCCCTTAGGGCTCCTTATCGACCATTTTCAAACCTTGTCAACCCCTTCAACTATTTTTAGGCCCCTTGGCCCATTTCAACTTTCCTTGCTTGTTTCATATCCCCTAGGCTAGTTTTGATCTCATGGCCTATTTTGGCCTTATTAGCCCTTTTTGATCCCCTATACTTGTTTTGGGTACCTCAAGCTTGTTTTGGGTCCTCTTGGTCCCATGTCCAATTTTTAGCCACCCTAGGTCATTTTACCCCTTGACTCATTTTAGGCCATCCTAGCCCATTTCTATCATCCCAATATATTTTAGGCCCCCTCTCTTATTTTGAGATACATTGGCACATTTTGGCCTTCTTGGTCTTGTTTCATCCCTTAGGACCCATTTTAGCTTTCCCAACCCTTTTGACTAGTTTTGGACCCCCTATTGTGATCCCTTACGGCCCATTTTGGCCTTCTTGATCCATTTTGGGATTCATAGCTACCTCTTGTGGGAAATAAGACATCTTTAAAATATGGTTGTCACACTGTATAATTTCCTATATCACAAGAAAATATGCAAGCTTTGGTAAACCTACCTCTTGTTGGGCTTCAAAAAATCCTTATTTTTCACCCCTAATTTTCAAAAGTTGGTGAAGTCAAGTGACTAGGTGATTGTAGGATGTGGTACTGAGTCCAAAAGAGAGAAAGAAGCTTTGATAAAATATTTTCATTTCAAAATAGTATTCATGATCATTAAAGGCATAATTTTGAGTCTTAGAGAGCTTCATGCATCATACACTTCATAAGTTCATCCATAGCCATCCATTCATTTGCATGGTCATTACATCCATATTATTAGTTTGTGTTATACTAACCATTTCCACCATTTTTTCATCTTCAATATATGGTCCATACCATCACCATAGCCCCACATCATCCAAGGTATTTAACCATTACGAAAATATTTTAAAAAGGTCATATCATAAGGATAAAAGTCATAATGCATTCCTAAGGTAGACCATAGCCAAAAATGCCATGGTGTCCATCGATATTTTTATTTTTATAATTTTAAGTCCCTAAGTCCACCTAGACACTTATCCTAATATTTTTTGAAGTCATTTACCAAGGCCTAACCGTCCATAGTCATCATCGCCCTTTTGAAACCCCATCATTGATCCAATCCATGACCACAAGTAAGCCATCGATGATAGACTAAAATTGAAAATTCATTATCGCTCATCCCAAACTCTCTATCATCGATCCATATCTAACAGACTGTTTTAATCAATGATCACATAAAAATAGGCATAAAGCAAAGTCAATCATCGCTTTTATAGAAGCTTCTTGTTGATCCATCAGTGACTGTCTAGTCTCATCAGTGATAGCAAATATTAAGTCTAAAGTAAGGGTCTATTTACCATTGGCCTAACCATTCCCCCTTCCAACAATAATTGGTCAAGTGAAGTTGTTTTTAAAATTTTGGATTATCAATCCAAAATCCCCTTAACTATCACCATTTGTGATCAAAATAATCCATCGAAGATAGTCTAAAGCCCAAAATATGTTATCACTTATCCAAACCTGTTGTTGTCGATCCATAATGATAGTTAAATTCCATCAACAATGTTTTAGTCCTAGGTCATATAGTCCATTGCTTGGTCTTCACCCGCCTAAGTCGTAATCATTAATTCCTGCTTAAAATGTAACCCCTGAGTCCAATTTGTCCTATCATTGATAAAAATATTCTATCATCGATCCATAAATGAAACCCCTTCTTCATCATCCATCATAAAATGAAGTTTCATCAATAATGGAGTTGTTTTGAGTCATCCAAAGGATCAGGCTATCATTATCTTAAGTCTTCTCCCTCCCATCGTGCATCAAATAAATGTTGTGTTTACTAAGTCACCCACCTAAGTCTATCTAAATAATTCTTAAAGTTGCCCATCAACGATAACAATTTCCCGTCACTCATCCATCAACGACATCATGATTCCATTAGTGAATAAGTTTAATCATCGCCCTTGTAAATGTACTATTATTGATTCACCAATGATAGCCCTAGGCAATCTGTGACTGTGTATTTCACATAAGTCTTCATCACTCATCCAAGAAGCCCATAAATGATGCATCAATGATAGGCCAAGGTGAAGAGCGAAAAGGGCATCAACAACCCAGATTAATCTAGAAGGATCAGTATCACATACTTCATCTAGAAAGGCATGTCGCTCACTATTCAAAGTTTGACAAGAGGTATGAAGGGTTGGATAGACTAGGGTCCAAAAGTAGCAAAATAAAAAGGTATCTCAAGACAAATATACCTCTTTAAAGCATGTGAAGATCGATAAATCACTCAAGGTAGGTTTCAAAACTATGGTTGTAGAAAAAGTATAGAAGCTTGAGTAAATATAAAAAGAGCACCATTAGCTTGAGGATGTTTGGAAGATTAGAAGACTTAAAAAATTTTCAAAGGAGAAAATATCAAACCACATGAGTAAAATCCACACACAAGCTAAAGATCATAAATATTATACTAAGAAAGGTAAGCTTATGGAACGAGAAACTCAAATGATAGGCTCAATGCAGGTCCAAGATATCCAGATCCATTCATATCTATAGAACATGATGCTACCACCATCAAATTATGAAATGGATGATCTCAATACAACTTTATATGAAGGCAGTAGGCAGAGTAAAGGATTTAGTAGCAAATATGGGCCAAAGCATGCAAAAGGCAAAAACCATAAAAGAATTTAAGCAATATGAAATATTATTGTGCTTATTTTTCATCACTGAAATATGCAAAAGGTGCAGTAAAGAGAATAAAATGTCAAAGCCTTAACATATCATCGGATTTGGAAAAATAGCATTACCTCGACAGAATATAGTTACAGAGGTATCACCCTGACAGATTATAGTTATGGAGGTGCACATTTATTGTCATTCATCTCAGTTTTTGCACTCTCAAATCTCATTTTCTATTATATCTTTCCTCTCATTTCCCTTTGCCCTCCTATTTCTAGGAATTCTCTATTGATCACCATTACAGTCTACTCCACAAAGCACCATATCACCACCATTATCTGTAGTCTTCCACGTCCATTGTGTTCAATTGTTTCCACCACCCTCCATATTGTTTCTCGTCTTGTTCCACCTCATTATGTTTTTTTTTCTCCCTTCACCATCACATCGAGTCCCCCTCTATTTCACCTTAAAAAAAAACCTGCATCAACCCTAGTCAAATATCATCCAAAGGTAAGAAAATAATTACTAGGATAATAGGAATAAAAAATATATACATAAATTAGTCTTTTGTACAAATTTTAAGGCACAATAAAATGCTTGGCCCACCACTATTAAGAGCCCCATTCAAATCAAAAGTCATTAAAAATAAAGAATCCAAGAAGAAGAGTTGCACTAATAGACAAAGCAGTCTTGAATAAATAAGCGACCTGATAGGGATTATGATATATGGCATCAATTGATTTTTTTTTAACAAACTTAGAAATCCAAAGAGACATAGGACCAAGGAGAACACACATGGCCATACTAGGGCCAATCATTTGTAACAGACTTCGGATAGCCTGGTTATAAAAAAGAGTTAATCCTGTGAGAGATATTATGAGTGTTTCTATGAGGGTTATTGTATCTCCTTTGTTTTGTTTCATTTCTATCATCCTCTTATTTTCTTCCCATATTTGTGCAGGTATTGTCAAAATTAGAGCAGTCTATTTGAGATGATTTCTAAGAGTTGTTCCAGGGATCCAGAGCCTATGTGTCACTACAATTAGGACAATAGATAGCAGTCCCTTGTTACGTAATTTAAACAAGGTGACCCATGTATTATATTCATTAAAATACTTGAGAATTTTGTTGTGCCTCACCATTATAGACATTTTACTTTAAAAATAATAAAAATTATCTGGTTTTTACTTTTTAGAAGTTTTTGGTACAATGTGTATATGTTTTCTTGCCTATGTATTACATTATTTGAATCAGTAGGAAATATTTCTTCACTGATTTAAAAATCCATGTTGATTACGATATTTGAATGAATGTGGGTTTATCAATATTTCTTTCCTATATATATCCTTTTTCATGTGTATGTGATTAATATTGCTATGATAACCCAAATGGACAAGGCACCGGTCTACTTTTACTGCTAAAATGCTTTCATTGTATGCTTGGTCAATATTTTTTTATACAGTTTATCTTAATTTGGTTGGGCTATTTGTCTGAGAAATACCATCAAAAGCCCATATTAGGGTGTCCATACCTAGCTTGTTTAGCTACCAAGATATCCAAGGACGAAGTGGTGAGTCCACCAGAGCTCACATATCTGCTTGCGGGCCTTAGGGAATTTGAATACCATGACAAGTAAGAAGGATATTCAAAATTTTCTACAATAATTTTTTGGCATCGTTTCCGAGGAAAGCCTTTCACAGTCATTTAGATATCTTTTTGTCTTATCTCTATATGACATTTTTCATAATACTGACCCACCAATGCCATAATTTTTTGGCATAGGTTGTTTTATTGTTTATCTGAAAATTTGTGTGTTCTAGGATTTTCCAAGCACACCTAAGAGATTGAGAGAGTTCAACAACCAAGCAATATTGGCCTGAGTGAGATTCTACTTGCACCAAAGTGCTAGTGACTTTAAATGAACCTAAAAGAATAAGAAGAAGAAGAAGAATTTTACTTGGCACACACCAGATGTAGTGGTAAAGAGCTCTTCCTAGAATTTGAAGACCTAGAAATATTTACCCATACTCGAAAAGTCCTAGTCCTTAAAAAATTTATTTATCAGAATAGAGCTTATTTTTGTGGTAGTAAGTCTGCTAAGAAGTCTGCTCTTGTAGTTAATTCTACTACTAGCATTCCTATGGTTAGTATATCTATATTTCCTATGGCACAATCAAATCCAAATCAAAACCTTCAATTTTGGAGGAATAATAGGTACAAAACCTTATGACTACCCCAAAAATTGCATCCCTTGCCAGCTAAAGCCCATAAGTATTTACCCAAATTCCAAGGCAACAAAACTATTACTAGATAAGATCATATCAAAAGCTTATTATATGCATTAGACGACCTTGAGGTTAAACATGAGGATGTAGTTCTTAAACTTTTCTTGCAAATCCTAGAAAATGATGCAAGGGATTGGTTTAATTGTCTCCCAGTCGACCATATTCCTAACTTTCAATACCATGGAAGAAGTGTTTTAAAAGAAATATGGAGAAATAAAAATGAATAGTCCTTGCTAAAAGAGCTTGCAACAGTCAAGAAAAGAGAAAATGAGTCAGTGGAGGATTTTAATAGATGATTTTCAAGACTAGAAATAAAATCCCCACAACTCTGAGACCCACTGATCACCAAGCCATATGTTTTTATAAGAATACTTTTCCTAGGGAATTTAGCTATGAGTTGAGATAGCATAGAACCAATACCATTGATGAATGTATGGATCAAGCCCTAAAAATTGAAAGGAATATGCTAGATAGTGGAAATATGAAGCCATACACATCCGAGTCAAGCTCTAGTCAAATAGATAGGAAGCCTAAGAAAGTTGGGTTCTCATTGTTAAAAAAGGTTGAGGTAGATCCCTTAGAAAAGTTATCTACCAAAAAAAAAAAAAAAAAAAAAAAAAAAAAAAGAATAAATGTTTGTTGGACAAAATATGATGAAGAAAGGGAAATTTAGTTCGAAAAGGAAATGGATGAACTACCTAAGTCATAAAAAGAACCCAGAGCTTTGGTTCTTGAGAATGTGGAAATCTTGAAGAGACCTCAAGAAAATAGGTTTGAAATGATGAAACAAGGCAAAATCATTCCAATAGTTGAGGAAATTGAAACATTAGAAAGGATGCATGCCATCAACCTGAGAAGTAGGATAGTACTTGATAAGGCTGATACAAATCAACAGACCCAAAATAGAGAAAAAGTTGCTCAGAAACAAAACAACAATAATCAATTTTCAACCTTTGAGGTTGAAGTAAGGAATGAAGCTCAGAAGTAATCAGATTCTAACAAAAATATTGAAGTCAAAAAGGCTGAATTTGATGTAGGCCAAGAGCTGGCTAAGCAAAAATTAACATTACCTTTGGAGAACTCATGACTATACCAAAATATAGAGAGTAGATGTGTTGATATTTTGGTCTAGTGGAGCCACCAAATAGTTATATATGCAATTTTTTAGCAGCAAAAAATCCAAGTCCATTTCTAGAAATCCATCATCAATCAGAACTTTCTATATTTCCTTAAGATATAATTCAAACTTTGGATAATAGTACGTAATCCATAACTGTATGTTAGATAGTGGAGCATCACATAATATCATGTCTAAAAAAGTGGTAGATCAGTTAGGACTAATATGCACTAAAGACTCTCCTCCAATATCAGTTATGGATAGTAGACAAATACCTTGTGTTAGGATCATTACAGGATTGTTAGTCTATTTAGACCAATACCCCAAGAAAGGAATAGTTATGGATGTAGTTGTGGTTGATGTAGACCCCTTTTTCTCTTTGTTGTTGTCAAGACATTGGGCTGAACAATTAGGAGGATCTATCCAATTAGATTGGTCCTATGCCACTATTCCCCTAATAGCCAAAGAGTATATCACCCTCAAAAGAGGCCCTTTCATAGGTATTCTATGGAGTTAAAAAAGTTTGATAACACCATTGTAAATTTAGTACAATATTTTGAGGAGAAAGAGATAACGTATATTCTATATGGCATTCACCCTTCCTAGCTGAGGTGCATAAAGTGGTAGGCATGGACCCACAAACAGCAATTGAGATTGATGTTGAGTCTACAAGAATACTAACATCTAAAATGTGGACTCTAATATTTGATGGAGCTATGGGATTATACTAGAGATGGGATAGGGGTCAAATTGACTGATATTAATGGAAAATATTTGGGCATACCATATATACTACACTTCCCATGTACAAAAAATGTGGTAGAATATGAAGCGTTGTTGTTAAGCTTGATAAAAGCTATAGAACTAGGAATCAATTATTTGACTGTATATGGAGACACAAAATTGATAATACAAAAAATTAAAGGTAAATATTAGGCCAAACATCCTAGGCTAAAGCAGTATAGATAGGTTTTTTAGAAAGAGATTAATAAATTTTTGGATTTTAATATCACTTATGTTCCTAGAGATCAAAACCATGTAGCCAAATTATTGGTGTAAATGCTTTTGGTTCAAACAGTCCAGAGATAGACACAAAATATCAAGAGAATTTGAATTTCCCTACTATTTCTATGTATTATCCATCTATTTTAGACAACATAGTGTATCTACAAGTCTTCCAAGATGACATAAACATCAAATATTTTATGACATTACAAAATCAATATGCTGAGATTATATGTGATGAAGAGGATGAAGAGAAATTGAGAAAAGTAATCAAAGAGCCTATGGAGGTGATACAATTAAAGACTAACAAATTGCCCAAAGTTCTGATTTCATTGGAAATTTTATTTGATGGTTTTGATAAATCCCATAAACCAGCCTTGCAAGGATTGGAAGCAGAAGAAATTAATAGTGGAACTAAGCAAGAGCTCAAAATGGTGAGGGTTAAAAAATCCATGTCTAAAAAAGAAAAAAGAGACTACATAAAATACCTAAGGAAGCATAAGGATGCCTTTGCCTGGAGTTATGAAGATCTCAAAACTTTTAATACAGAAGTAATGAAGCATATCATTCCATTGAAATAAGGCACTAAGCCACACATGCAAAAATAGAGGAAGTTTAATCCCACATTACATCCTATAATGAAAAAAGAAGTTTGAAAGTTGGATGCCAAGATTATTAGGAAAGTTAGATTTTCCACTTGGATAGCAAATTTGGTGCCAGTAAGGAAGAAAAATGGAGATATCAGACTGTGTGTAGACTTTAGAAACCTGAACAAATATTCTCTGAAGGATAATTATCCCCTGCCCAACATGGAATAATTATTGCAAGTTGTTGCAGGATCATCCAAGATGTCATTATTGGATGGATTCTTTAGCTACAATCAAATTCAAGTCAATCCTGAGGATAGGCACAAGATAATTTTTACTACTCCATGGGGAATATTTGAATACCTTAGAATACCCTTTGGTTTGATGAATGCAGGAGCCACATTCCAAAGAGCCATGGATTTTTATTTCAATGGCTTAATGTTTAAAATGGTGGTAGTCTACTTGGATGACACAACTATTTTTTCTAAGAATCTTGAAGATCACTTTGAGCATCTGACCCAAGTGTTTGCAAGATGTAAGGAATTTGGCATCTCACTAAATCCCAAGAAGTACATATTTGGATAAAAACAAGGCAAGCTACTAGGACACATTATTTCTAAAGAAGGAATTAGTATTGATCTTGAGAGAACTGAGGCCATTGCAAAAATTCCCCCACCAAAGAACTTGAAGGGAGTCGGGTCATTTTCTGAGAAGATTAATTTTTTTAGGAGATTTATCCCAAATTTTTCTCTAATTGCAAAGACTATAAATAAACATGATAAAAAAATAGGGTATTATTAGATGGTCAAAGGAGAATTTACAAAATTTTTAGAAAATAAAGGATGCTATCACACAAGCCCCTGTATTAGCATACCCATATTATAAAAAAGACTTCAACATATACTCCTTTATCTCAAATGACACCATTGCTACTGTATTATCACAAAAGGATGTAGAGAGAATAGAGAGACTAATGGTATTATGATTTTAGTATTAAAAGGATCCCAGTTGAAGTCTACCATGATAGAAAATTAGGCCTTCACACTCACAAAATCTTTACAGCATTTCAAAGGAATTTTTGGGTCAAATAAAGTGATAGCCTTCATCCCTTACATAGCCATCAAGTATGTCTTTACTCAAAATGAACCTACAGGCAGTTCAACTAGATGGATGGTTAAAGTGCAACAATATGAAGTTGAATTAAAGGTTGTAAAAACTATTAAAGGACAAGGTTTGTCTAAGTACATGGCAACCAAAGGAGGTAAATATTTCAACAATACAATAGTGAAAGTTAATGTACAATAGAATACTACAAAGAAAGCCTTTGAAAAATATTGGTATAAAGATGTGAATTATTTGCAGACATTAACATTTTCTATTGGTTGTGCTCAAAACATAATGAAAAGCATTAAATTGCAAGCTTATAAATATTACATTCAGGAAGATAAGTTGTATTTAATATATCCTAATGGTGTATTATTGCTTTACCTTTTCTAAGAGGAGATAGCTGGAATAGTTGAGGAATTTCATGTTGGCTTTTGTGGAGGGAATTATGCACCAAAAGCAACCATTAACAACATCATAAGAGTAGGGTACTATTGGTCTTCCATGTTTAGGGATGTGTACCAGTTGGTGAGAAGATGTCAGAAATATCAGATATTTGATGGCAAGAAAAAGCTACTTGCAATACCTCTAAAATTTGTGATAGTAGAAGCTCTATTCACTCAATAGGGTTTGGACTTGATAGGGGAAATTAACCCTAATTCATTAGGAGGCCATCAATGGATAATAATTGCTACTAAATATTTCACTGAGTGGGTGGAGTTTGCCCCATTAAAGAGATCAACCACTGAGGTAATCATCAGGTTTTTAGAATAAAGTATCTTAACCAGATTTGGAGTACCTAGAAAGCTAGTTGTCGATAATGGTAGCAATTTCATTTCATACAATATGGTAGAGTTTTGCAACAAGTATAGCATTGAACTATCCCATTCATCCAATTACTACCCTCAAGGCAATTACTGGAAAAATCTTCAAACAATAACCTCTTAACCAGGATAAAAATATCTCTTGGCAAAACTATAAGAAGTTGGGACAACGAATTGAAATTTGCTCTATGGGTTGACAAAATTTTTGTTAAAAGAGCAATAGGAAAAACACCTTATGAGTTGGTGTATGGAGAACATGCCTTACTCCCCCACAAGTTGAATACTGGCTTTAACCTTGCTACTTCAAGATCACAAGAGGCCTGATAGTTGGTAAAGGAGAATGGATAAGATTGTCAAGCTGGAAGAAGACAAGAGAGATGCTTTCAAAATGATGACTCAAGAAATTTAGAGAATGGCACAAGTCTTCAACAAAAAAGCTAGAGAGAAGTTATTTTCAAAAGGAGACATAGTATTTGAAGTAGGGAAAAATGGTGCACCAAATTATGATAAAAAATATGTGTATCTATGTCCTATTTCTTATGAGCATCAAACGGAAACATGCAAGTAATATGGAAAAGACATCAAATAAAAAGAAATGAGGTGAGGTAAATTGATTTCTTATTAATAAAATGGATCAAATCTAGGTTATAGAATATCCCCTTTGAGGGCTAAAATAATTTATGCAACTTTTACAAAATCAGGTTCCCAAGGATCAAAATCCTTCAAGTAACTTAGGTGCACATCCAATGTCTTTCCTCGTACCCACAATTGAAGTGGGCGGGCCAAGGTTACTGCTGCTTGTATCATAGATCTTGATGTCCTATGCTCCTTAATAATGCACTTTATATACCTGCACCTACATACAAGGAAACCAAAAGTGTCAAATAGCAAGTGCGTATGATGTAAAACATGCAATCCCCACAGACACTAAAAGACTAATAATGGGCATATGCATAGATATTATATCAAATTAACTCCAAATGACTTGAAAATGTAGAGGTATGTAAAATAAAAGGTTTTGGGAATATATCATCAAACATTGCACCAAAATTGAGTCCGATGGTGCCTCGTAATTGTGATGATCGTTCATAACTTGCGAAATCCAAAGAAACCTATTTCCGCCCCTACATATATTCAAAACACAAGAAAATTGGGAAAAATGCATAAAATAATATTTTAAGAAATCCCATATTATCATATTTGCAAAATAAGTGATATTTTAGGTGTTTCTCCATATTACCACTGTAGACCTACGTGAGACCCTACAAAACACTAAAATTGCGATATCTCGGCCAATATAACTCAGAAAGATCTAAAATTTGAACTGCAGTATAATATGAACATGTAGAAAATAAATAATTAAAAATAGTCAAACAATTATTGATAAATTTCTATTCATCACAAGGTGTGAAAAATAGGACTATCATAATAGGGTGGGACGAATAGGACTATCATAGATTGGGGGTGCCCGAGGGTGGGACGCTGACCGATTCTGCCTAGGTTTCACCACTAGTTCCACTAGGTATTGATGCAAAAAACTATGGGGTGTATTTTCATCAAATTTGGTGAGGAGATTCACTCATATGGTTTGATTATGTGACAAATTGTGCCTACTAGTTCCCTCGCAAACCTCCTTCGCTAGGTAGATATTCCAAGGTAAAAATGGACACAAAATGTGAAGGGAAATATTAGCAGCACTCCATTGCTTTGTCCTAAAACTCCTATCCTCTTCTCATATGGAAAATACATCCACTTTATAGCCTAAGGAGGCTCATGGGTCAAAAGGCATGCAAGGGCATGTAGGGCAAGAGGCACCACTTGGCCACCGGGGAGACATGCATTGGAGGGGGAAGAGGATCTCCCAATTTGGCCTCATTCATGGAGCATGTCATAATTTTTACTACATGCTCTAACTTGTGGATGAGAATAGGTAGGAATCTGATTGTTGTCAGGCACCATTTGTCTAGATTTGACTTTTTTCCAGTCAAACCTGCTATTCATCCCACCTTGGGACGAATGCTGCTATTCGTTCCAAGATGGGACGAATAAGATCTGTATTCATCATAGGGTGGGACGAATAGAAACAGGGTCTAAAAAGGTCTTAAAAGTGGCCTAAAACCTTCCAAAACCTTGCAAAGAGTGGTTAGAACCACTGTATACCTACTGAGGGCTGCCCTAGGGGCTTAGGTATGCCAATTAGTCATTGCTTTCGGTAGCATAATTAGGTTGACCAAATTTTAGTGTCTACAGATGTCCCTTTTTGGGATGCGTTGTGTGCAGCAGAACATCGAGTAAAAATATATGACTAGAATGTTCAATGATTAGGGTTACTCAATAACCTAACCAACTTTAGATGCCCTAATCCTAGAAAGAGCATGTGTTCTTGAATCCTTGCTTTCTACGAGCTAAGGAAATTGCTTTATCTTGGTTGTTGTTCAGTCATGATGTGGGGGTTCTTGACATTACACATGCTCACTAGATGCCAAGCATTTTGATTTGATATTCTATGCTTGTTTGATGCCCCAAGAAGGAGCATGATTGTCTTTGTCAATGATTCGTTGAACGAACACAATTTGCATGATTGAGTGTGTGCTTGTTGATTTAAAATTGAGTATGACTACACCCTCAAGAAACGAGTTAATGAGGGAATGACCAATGTGAAAATATATGAGTTGCTTGACCTAGATGACTTTTGTTAAGGTTGCCTTCAATTGTATCCATTGAAAAATAACACAGTTTTGAAAGGATTGTGATGATGCTATGGAGGTTTCGTGGAAGCAAAAAGTTTAAAACTGCATTCTCGTGGGGCGGTCCGGCCATAATGGCCTTCTTGGGGAGTGAAGTAGTAACTTTTCCATGCATCCATGAGAATTTTGGATTCCATATTGACATGAAATAAATTCCATCATATTTGACTTGTTTTGGGTGGGTTTTTGGACCCATTTTGGTGCTTTTTAAGTTGTTTTAATCTACAAATTTTGTATTCATCCTAGGGTGGGATGAATGTAAATTTGGTATTCATCCTAGGGTGGGAAAAATGGCCAAAAGTGCATTTGTATCACCCTGGTACGAATAGCACTACCATAAACCTATATAAACCTCAAATGTGAGTTTTGGGCTTATTATTGCATGTTTTATTAGGCAATTTGAGAGGTGAGGAGGAGGAGAGTTATTTTTCTATAGCGAAGCACTGTCAAAATCACCTTGCAACCATGATGAGTTAGCAAGAAGAGGCATCTAGTGGAAGAGCCGGTGTGAGGTGGGTATGTGGTGACTTGAATTCCTCATTATATTTAATTTTAAAATTGCAATTTTATTTTGTTGTTATCTGATTTTTTCATAAGAGATAATTAACTCTAATTTAACTGGAAGACGTATTTTTGAATTGTTTTGTTTTTGAGGTATATCACATTACCAGATAGGTAATTAAACCTAATGTAGATGTAATATACCGGACTTTTATTTTTGTATTTTTTTTAGGCACATCACATTACGGGGTAGGTAATGAAACCTAATGTAATGAGAATATGCCAAATTTTGAATTTTTGTATTTTGTTTATGTGTTTGTGCAATTAGATTTTTGTAATAGATTAGTTGTGCATTTCTTTTTGTTTTTATGTGTGGGCCTTTTGGAGGCCATCTTGGAGCATGGTGAATGCCTGCTTATTACTTTACCTATTTTTTTTGTTTTTATTTTTTGTTGTGACTAGGTGGTGAAGAGTCGGTATCGCACACCGAAGCTCTTCGAGACCACCCAAGATGCCTTGACTGAGGCTAACTTGGAGTGGCTTTACACAATGGTACTCAAGCAAGTTACCCGATTGGAGCCTATGATAGATGATCAGATGTATTTGACCACTCTTGTCAGCCTATGGGACTCGTGCACCAATACCTTCCACCCACCCATGAGGGAGATGATGGTGATGCTAGAGGACATCTACCAAAATTTGTGGATTCTGATAGAGAGGTGATCGATCCACTCGACACACCATGATCGAAGAGGTACGGTGCTAACAAGGTACTTTGGTGAGGATGCAGATGTGGCAGAGTTATAATGCTAGAACCGAGGGATACGGGTGGGGTTCTAGCATGAGGAGGGGGTGTTGGGGGTGAGGCATGCACTACTGATGACCCACATCTCTAATATGCTCCTCCTTGATTCCTTCAAAGCCAGGTTCCCTTGGAACCTATTGGAGCTGGTGTATGCCCTGGCAGGGTGAACCAAGGAGGAGCCTCTGGTGATGGCTTGGGGGTCGATCCTACTGGCACAACTCTACGATGAGTTGTACGAGATCTGATATCATCGGTGAAAGTGCTTGGAATGTAGTTTCTTGTTGTAGTGTTATGGGTGGTAGCACATAGTTGTGGGGAAACCACATGGACTATTGTGGATGACCCGGGTGTAGCTAGCCAACAAGGTGATAGGATATGGTATCCTATGGCAGAGGGTTAAGGAGAGAGGGTAGATTCATCATCATGTAGACAATGTGGAGCACCATGATGAGCACCAAAAATGCTCATTTTATATACACGGTTAAGGAGAATTATCACTGGTTCAATTAGCATATGAAATGTATTTTATATAACTTATGCATATAATTGATAGAAAATCCGGTATTATGCTTGATTGGTGTTTTGAGTGGGAAATGTGTATAAATGCAGGTATTGGTACTAATATGGTGTTTTCCAATCTACATCCACTTGGACCTGGCATACTTCTACTTACAGAGACTAAGTCAAGAGAGTAGGCACCTTCCTCTTCAAGTAAGATGCCCAACAGAAGTAGGTGCCTTCCTACAACTGAAAGGCGCCCATAGAAGACGAGCATATCCCTACAATCGAAAGGATACATGAAAAAAAAAGAAAAAATAAAAATAGTGAAATACGCCTTGTTCATCAAGAAGGTGCCTTTCGCATCAGGAAGAAGGCACCATACATTGGAGGCACCTTCCGCATGAAGAAGGCGCCATGCATTGGAGGCACCTTCCACATCAAGAAGGTGCCATACATTGGAGGCACCTTCCATAGGAAGAAGGTGCCATACATTAGAGGCGCCTTCCACATCAAGAAGGTGCCATACATTGGAGGCGCCTTCCACAGGAAGAAGGCACCATACATTAGAGGCGTCTTCCGCATCAAGAAGGTGCCATACATTGGAGGTGCATTCCACAGGAAGAAGGCACCATACATTAGAGGTGCCTTCCGCATCAAGAAGGCACCATACATTGAAGGCGCCTTCCACACAAAAAAAAAAAAAGCAAATCTTCCCAATGAAAAAAAAAATGCATAGAACATGTCCTGCTTAGCATAAAAATTGCTTTCTTATTGCTTTGTAGGAAATCATGAACCGAATGCAAGTTGTAGGCATCCTGAGAGCCAGGGCCTAATAGGCACAGAGTCATGACTCCTATTTTACTACTTTCGTGTGTGCAATTTTTGTAGGTGTAGTTTCGCAATACATAACCATGAGCATGATCTGTAGGCAGAGCTGACTTAAATTAGGCCTAACAGATGTGACATTTTGTGCCCTGCAATTAGGAGTATGACAAAGCAGAAAAGACACTTACTTCCCACTAGGAAGAGAGTGCCTACAATCAGCCCAATACAACAGTGCCTTTTTCCACTTGGAGGAAGGCACCAATAAGCAATTTTCTTCTCCCTTGGATGGGGATACCTGTTGTTCAGTGTGGGACTCGACGTTTGGAGGGCTGCGGACTGTTGTGCGAGAGGGACCTATTGTCGGCGATAAGGGCATCACTAATTTAAGTGGGGGAAGATGCAGGTGAATCAGAACCTCCCGTAAAAAAAAAAGAGGGGAGTTCGGAAGGCTATTGTCATGAGGACGTGACAATTTTTAGACATGGGGGGAAAGACACCTTATTGTCGGCGCCTAACTTACTCCTATGAAAAAAAAAAAACCACCTTGTGTTGAAATAGCTCCACGATGAAATGCAAATCAGAAGCAAAGTATTATTTTCGCTACCCTTTGGAAGAGAGTATCCTCTTTCCCAATGACTAGCCTAGTCCCGAAGGGAAATGAGAAATCTCCAACTGGTAGCTAAATAAAATGGGGGAGGAGTTTGAAAAAAAAATAGATGTCAAATATTTGTTTCCTTCAAAATCAATGCATGGTAAGTAGGCACCTTCCTCTTCCAGGAAGGTGCCAATAGAAGGCTAGCGACTTCTTCTTACAGGAAGGCACCAAGAAAAGATAAGCGCCTTCCTTTTCCAGGAAGGCGCCAATAGGAGTCCAGTGCCTTCCTCTTCCAGGAAGGCACCAAAAGAATGCAAGCACCTTCCTCTCACCGGAAGGCATCGACAGGAAGGTGCCACAGGAAGGTGCCCATAGGAAGGCACCATAGGAAGGCACCGATAGGAAGGTGCCATAGGAAGGCACCAACAAGAAGGTGCCACAGGAAGGCACCAACAGGAAGGTGCCACTAGAAGGCAAGCGCCTTCCTCAGAGGGAAGGTGCCCCTGTTCTTCGCCCGTTGACTAGACAAGAATGATGTGGGCAACAAAAATTGGTGCAGTTCCAACTCTATGGCATGTAGGTTAATTTGGGGATCGCACCAACGGATGAGAACATCCTACCAACGCCAGCACATACAACACATACATCTCAACAATGCACTTGACAGATGCTATGAATAATGAAAGAAATACTATTTTTCCTCACTCCAAAAAACAAAGGAATGCAATGTTGTTCCAATTATACATGCAAAAGAAATAATTTAGAGGGGAGATCATTTTGGACACACACGTGTCAGGTATAAATTTTAATATTCATCTTGTAAATGCATTTAGAGAGAGATACATCAATGCAGGATTAAAATATTTTGTGTGCTATTGAGAAAAAGCTAGGTATTTCAAAGTTTAGAGTCACCAGCTCAGTTGTTGTGGATTGACTCTGTTCTTTGATGCGAAAAAAAAAAAAAAAAATCGAAAAAAGAAAAAAAAAAGAAAAAAAAGAGAGAGTCAAGATCTATTCTGTTCATGGCAGAACAGATAAAGATACATATAAATAAATAAATAAAATCTCCAGGAGCACCAACGTGAAGACGTCTCACACCATCGGCATCATATATATCAGATTCTATGAAATTCAATCGGGTATGTACTGATTTTCTTATTAATTAGGTGTATAGTTATTTTAAAATCATTTCTATGCTAATACCAGTCGACGCCTCCATAGTTTTTCAAAATCTCCCATTAGAATTCAAACACATGATGTGCCTTAAAATATATATATATATATATATATATATATATATATATATATATAATTGAAAAAGAGAGAGAGAGAGAGAGGCTATGGCATCTACATGAATAAATTTGGCATCATTTTCATTGTCGCCTCCTTACAATGGTAGTCATCTTGAGCGAACACATATAAATGATGCTACTCTCTACCACAAAGGAGGTTCTGGAGATGTCAAATATGTTTCAGATGTGGGTAAAAGTAGTAGCCAGTGATTGCACTTGTTTTAAACAAATTTTGTCTCACCAAATCTAACTAATGTGCAACATTGGAAAATGCCGACATTAGTGCAGTGGTAATTTGCCCTAAACAGTGTGGTCACGATTTAACTATTTATCCACAATGATTAGTCAGGATGTGTTTCTAACTTCTGCTAGTTCCGCATCGCTCTATGGATGAAGAATAGCAGCACTCAATGAAAAAAAAACACAGTGCTGAATAAAAAAAATAGTACTGAGAAAAAAATAGTAGTGCTGAATGGAAAAAAATAGCAGCACTCAGCGGTAGAGAAATAGAGATGTTGAAGGCCATTAAAAAAAAAAAAAGAGGGAAAAAAATATATATCCCAGGGGTTGTTGTCATGAAGACATGACAAAATTTTTGGCATGGTCAGCCTGCGAGAGGGATAACTTCACATTTTGGTGCCACGAGGGTGTGGCACATGTTAGGCATGGAGGCATGATGAGCACCAAAAATGCTCATTTTATATACACGGTTAAGGAGAATTATCACTGGTTCAATTAGCATATGAAATGTATTTTATATAACTTATGCATATAATTGATAGAAAATCCGGTATTATGCTTGATTGGTGTTTTTAGTGGGAAATGTGTATAAATGCAGGTATTGGTACTAATATGGCGTTTTCCAATATACATCCACTTGGACCCAGCATACTTTTGCTTACAGAGATTAAGGCAAGAGAGTAGGCACCTTCCTCTTCAAGGAAGGCACCCAACAAAAGTAGGCACCTTCCTACAACCGGAAGGCACCCATAGAAGACGAGCACCTCCCTACAACCGGAAGGCGCTTATGGAAGACGAGTGCCTCCCTACAACCGGAAGGCACCAACGGAAGAAGAGCACCTCCCTACAACCATAAGGCACTAATAGAAAACGAGCACCTCCCTACAACCGAAAGGTGCCCACAAAAGACAAGCGCCTCCCTACAACCAAAAGGCGCCAATGGAAGAAGAGCGCCTCCCTACAATTGGAAGGCACCAACAGAAGAAGAGTGCCTCCCTACAATCGGAATGTGCCTCCATGCCTTCATACTTTGCAAGATTTACCAAGTCAACTTTGACTGGTTGACCAAGGACTATGGAGGAGGTTGCACGTGAAGACAAAGGAAATCTATTTTAATCACGCATTTATTAAATAGAATAAAGTGTTTTTTATTATCAAATGATTGGTAGGTTGACCTTGTAAAGCTCTTAAAGCATATTATTATTTTTAGGATGCATTAGTTTAGGATTTGTTGTTATGTACACCTAAGGATGTTTATATTTATCCTTCTGGTGAACGAACATACTTTCAAATAGAAGAATAAAATATGTGTAGAATAAATTGTAACTAAATCACATCACATGATTAAAATAGACTGATTTGTTATTGTAATGAGATCTGGCTATGCTTTATATAAAGACACAGGCCAGATGAACAAAGGAGATCGAAAATCAATGATTAATTTTACACAAAACTTATTTTATTTTATAGTTGAATTAATTAAGAGTGCAACTCCTCTTATTCGATCAAGCTCTATGTAGCTAGCCGGGCGGACTATCTGCAGGAGCTTGGTCCCACTCCCTGCAGTAGTCCTCCCCTGTTTTATTTGTGCATTTGCTTTTTGTAGATTAGTTTATTGCTTTATTTAATTTCAGTTGTGTGTGTTTATTTCCTCATATTTTATTTCCAGCACTTTACTTTTTGTTTAATAATTTATTTATTTCATTTCCCGCACTTAGTTTATTTGGTTTGGTTGGAATCCAATTACACAAACCTCCCCACCAAACTAAATAAGGTACAACCAGACTTGTTCCCCAACAGTGCAGGCATATACTGTGCATGACACTCATAAGTTTACGAACTTACCGGATTGTTAATTTATGGAAGAGAAATGAATGTTTTTTGGGACATGAATTTCTGCTCACCACACTATACTGATGCATTATCATGACTAGCATCGGGGCAAGTGATATGGTGACTGTAGAGGGACTATCTAGATTGGATGAATTTTGGAGAGTAGCTCTGATGGGAGTACTTTTATTTTTCTCGGGTCATGCAACAGTTTGGGCTATGACAGGAGTTTCCCAGGGAGCTAGTAGTATATTGGCACCATTGGGGTGAGAGGACACTGGACTGGCCAGTAGTGGAGGATGTGGGAGAGGAGTCCAATCTTGTAGTAGATGTTCCTAATGTGGATGCCACTAAGACTATAAAGGAGTATGAATTATGGTGGGTGATGCGCCAGTGGCAAGGTGCGAGGGCCCTAGGGGGTGAGGCAACTATGGCAGCAGATGAGGTGATGGAGGATGTATAGGAGGATGACCAGGTAGAGATGGATGAGCCACATGGGCATCACCAGATAATGTAAGAGTAGATAGATATTCTATACTTAGGAGATCAGGGCAATGATGGGGAGGCTGAGGATCAGGGGGTGCAGGTATCGTAGGATCCATAAGGTAATTGATATCTGGAGCTACAGGTTGAGCTGAGCAAGGTTAGACAAGAGAGAGATCTCCTTCAAGCGTAGACACATGAGGATCAGGCCGAGATATACTCCCTATAGGCATAACTAAGAGAATAGGATCCTAGGTAGAAGGGATCCAACATTGGGGAGGTATAGAGACTACGGGTGGAGGTGCTACGACTGTAGTATGTGGTGGAGACATATCAAGCATGGGGGTAGCAGAGGTAGGCTTATGTGGATCAACTGGAGATGGAGGTAGTGTGCCTTGGAAGGAATATTCTTGGTGATGGGGAGACTAGTGGATCACACCAGACTCGGAAAAGTGATACCATGCAGTCTTCTTCTAGGTGAAGGACTGACAAGGTTGGTGGCAGCAAGCTTGGAGGATTACAGCAGACCTAGACTACAGGTGGTAGTGCAAGTCGTAGCACCGGTTCTGTGTGACCATGGTGATGGAGACTCTTGGGATTATTTTTGGGGTTTGGCTTTTTGGTAGTGGTGAGGTCTGAGGACCCACTTTATTGTAGCCCACAGGCAGTTTTGGAAACTATGATGTATATTTTTACCCCATATATATGTATATGATATTTTGTTATGGTCATCATATGTCTCCATTATTGTTTATGAGATGGATGCAATGTATGTATGTGATTTATGATGGTATTTTTAAATGCTAATGATTGATGTAGATGTATATTGTTATGTGATTTACTGTAGTGCTGATGGATGTTGTACCATGTATGCATATGTATGTTTTTATGATGTGATACAATTTTTATTGATGTTTATTATGGATGCATATGTTTTAATTTGGTGTAATTTGATGCTATGTATATGAGTGGATGTACAATGATATGGATGACTTGTGCGCTTTGATATGATGAACTGTGATGGATGATTTGACACACTATGTTAACACCATATACTATAAAAAAATGCATGACTGCCTTCTTTATATGTTTATATATTTTTTTGTTTTCGTTTCTATGTAATGGATATATGGAAATGTATTATTGCAATTTGATAGAATGAAATAAGTGAAATGAAATTTTATAGAATGGAGATGAGGTTTTCATGAGACTCAAACTCTCTAGCTAATTGAATCAAAGGTTGTATATTGACTATGCGATACTTTTGACAAGGTATGAATCTGCTAGGATAACCAAGATACTTTATATCCCTATGTGTGCAAGTGGGTTCATTCCTGTGAGATGCATAAAGATACTGCCATTGCCAGATAGGCTATCCAAAAAACCTGTAATGAGGATCACCTTATGAATGTCACAATCCTAGGTTTTGTACTTAGTAGGATTAGACCACTAGGTAGTATAGGCTACCAAAATCTAGCTCATCCGCATGCAAACATTGGTCTGTACACACACCAAAAATCTAATGTGACAGACATATCATCATGTGTAAGGATACCGCCATTGTCAGATAGGCTATCCACAAAATCTAGAATGAGGATCACCTTATGGCTTTACAAATGCTGAGAATTCTAGGGATTCAAGCTCAAGCTCCCTTCTTTTCTTTAATTTTATTGGGATACTTGCTCATGTGTAGTGATTATAATCACTGTTTATTTTGTATTTTGTTTTCTTTGAGCAAGGGATTTGGGGAGTGGTGATGACCACTATTTATTTCACTTTTGCTTATTTTGCTTTTTGTGGGATTTTGCTTTTAACTTTGACTTTGAATTTTGAGGATTTTGATTTTTGAACTTTGGGATTTTGATTTTGAGATTTTGGGATTTGGGAATTGGGATTTTTGATAGTGGTGAAAACCACTATTTATTTTGGGGAATTGTATAGGAAAGAGCTTGTACATTTTCCAATTCTTAGCATTCTTGAACTATTCACATAGGGGGATGAGCAAGATAACCTTTTCACTTAAAGCAACCTAGACTGTTTCATGGGTTTCATTTTTCCTTACGCAAAACTTGGATTTATTAATGCGTAACTGTGCTGGGATTTTTTGTATACAAGGTATAATATAAGAAAGACTACCTCCTAAAAATCAAGATAGCTTTCTACAAGATATGAAAAGAAAACTAGAGAGTGCTGAGTGACTAAAAACCGTAAAGACATTCTAGAACAAATGACTATGTGATGAGATACAGACACTGTTATGACCAATGCAAGATGTAGGTGAACCTGATAAGTGGAAAATGGAATGATGCGGATAATGATTTTGACATAATTTTTTTATTGTTTTTTTTGGACTAATGCAGGATGTACAGTCTTAGTGTTGGACGCATATGAGCAACTCTATAGTGCAAAGTGCAATAATGAGTATGCCTAATACAAATTATTTTGAGAATGCAACGAGATACGATGTAATGAAATGCAATATAATATTTTTGTGTTTTTGATGTTTTGATGATGTTTGAAGATGCAATGTAATGCAATATTTTTGTATTTTTTATTGATATATATGATGTTTTTGATTTTTTGGTTGACATTGATATACATGTGACCAACGGGATTATTGGGGACCATTGGGGCATTTGGGGTGACCAAAGGGCTTATGGATGTCTTTGGGGCTTTTTTGGGTGACCTAGATGATCATAGACCACCTAGGATCATTTTAGGTTGACCAAGAGGGTTATAGGCACCCTTGGAGCATTTTGGGGTGACCTAGATGGTTATAGACTGCCTAGGAGCATTTTAGGTTGAGCCACAACACTTTAGGCATGGAAAGGCCATAAATGAAGGATGTTCAAGGGTTTAGGATCCTCAACTCCTTCAAGGGAGGCTAGGCGGTAAGTTCCAGGTCCTATATGACTAGTAATTACAAAAGGACCTAACTAGTTTACCGTAAACTTATCCCTAAGATGGGACGGTAGGTTAGAATTTTGTTGGTTTTATTTCAAAACAAGGTCCCCAACTTGAAAATATCTAATATGGAATTTCATATTGTAGGATCTCTAAAGTTTCTCTTGATAGATGTGTAAGTGCTCAAGAGCATTACCATGGTGTTCATCAAGCAACGTAAGCTGATCTAGGTGAGCCTGCCACCCGGTGTCATCATCGATGAACTCTTGCATGGATATGCGCAGTGATGGGATTTCTAGCTCTAGAGGTATGACTACCTCGATGCCATACACTAGTGAAAATTGAGAAGCCCCAGTGGGCATCCGAATGCTAGTGCGATAGGCCCATAGAGCAAGGGGTATTTGTGTGTGCCAATCGATGTGATTCTATTTAACAATTTTCTTTTGTTGGAAGCCTTTGCTTGCCCATTTGCTTACGAATAGTAGGGCATCCAAAAGTTGTATTGGATGTTATACTTAGTTGTTAAATCATGCACATATTTATTCTTAAATGACATCCTATTATCTGAAATGATCTTGGATGGAATACCAAAATGATAAATGATATTATGTAATATGAACTCCATGATGCATGTTTTGGTCATAGTGGTGAGGGGGATCACTTCCACCCACTTTCTAAAATACTCAGTAGCCATAATGATAAGCATGTGATAACCCGAGGATGCAGGGGAGATCTTCCCGATTAAATCCAACCCCACTGCAAAAATGGCCAAGCCGATTGGATCGGTTATAAGGCCTAAGAAGGTACATGTATCAATTTAGCATGGTGCTGACACTTCATGCACTTCTTCACATATGCGCAACAATCTTGATCTAAAGTTGGACAATAATAACATATGCAAATAATGTTCTTTGTGATGGCCATGCCACTGAAATAACCACCACATGTACCGTCATGTGCTTGGGCGATTGCCCAAGCTGGCTCTTGGTGCTCTAAGCAACAAAATAGAATTCCTTCATAGCTCTAATGATACATAATATCTACTATCAAGACATATTTTGTTGCCTTTCATTTGAATATTATTTTAGTAACGTGTGACAATCTAGGAGGGAGATTACCGAGCTTTATATACTCCCTAATTTGTGTGGACCGGTCCCGTTGTGAGGAAGCCTCGAGCGCGTGAACTGCCTATCCCTCATGAGATTCATCCTGAGAAAATGTTGAGTGGGAAATAATTTGTAATAATAGCATTGTACTACTATAAAAAGGGCTTGAGGGAAAAAATTCCCCCAATTGGCATGATCAAGCATTCGTGAATGATTGAGAATCTCTCTTAACAAGGTTCAATTTGAATCAAGTGGACTTTCGACATGGCCTGATTGTTCTCACGCTCAAATGCATACTGTGAGAGCATTTTGACCTGAATGGTTATCATCTCATCAGAAAGGTTCTGCAGGATTGTCACGACCCACCTTGGAAGAACCTTAGTAATATGCTATTTGTATTTGGACAATTGAATTTAATGCCTGTTGTGTTTGCATTATGATGATTTTTATCAAGAGAAAATGATGTTGCGTACATTGAATGATGTGCAGGAACAAACATTATATTAAGTGGAAGATATTGACCATGAGATATGATAAAGGAAATGATGACATAGACAACTCAGTAGGTAAGGCTCTCATCTCAACTATCACTAGTTACCTCCCTGAGAGCGGTGCACTTGAGTTTAAATTTGAAAAGTCCTACCCAATCAAAGGAAAAATAGTGATGGGATATGTTGAGCATGATCATGGAGTGCTTGCATGCCATTAATATGAATTTAAAAAAGTTGCATAATTAAATTTGCTTAAAGGAATCCCACCTTAGAAATGCCTATTTATTGGTGAATGATATTTCAATATTTTGGAATAAATTTTTTATGCATATAATTTAAAGTATTCTCTAGAGTAGAGATTAATTATTTAATTTTATTAACCTTATTTTGAAAAGAAATTAGGTATATTGTCTTTTATGAGCTTGTCAAAATTTTATTTGGTCAAATTATGAAAAGACCATTCAATAAATTAAATATTGTATTTTCCTTACACATGGCAGTTTTTGGGATGAGTATTCTAGGAGATGATATTCTTCCCTTATCTCTAATAGTTCCAAATATTTTCTGCCCATACTCTTAATAGTGTTAGTACCCTTGGGTAAGAAGCAAGGGATAAGAAACCTGCACACACCATATCCCTAGGAAATCTCAAGTGCAATAAAATAATGTATATGCTGTAAGAAACTTGCATGTGAATGAAAAGCTAGAAAATAATAAAGTAATAGGAAACATCCTTTCTACCTAGACTAAATGGACCTATAAATTGACTTGAGGATTGATATTTGAAGATATGATATGCTTTACAAAGCTTAAAGGGAGACTGGGGTGAGAGTAGGAAGGACTTCCCAAAATATTGGTTCTGTGGGCTTGCAAAAGAGGCCAGGTGTGGAAGTTACCTTTTTGTTTTCGTCATGCATGAATAATCTATATACTTCTCTTGATATTTTACCTTAGATAGGAATTTGTATAAATACATGAAGGGTGATTTGTAGTTTAATTATTATTATTTTTATACTGGGTAATCATGTTCTATTGATAGTGCCATCTAAGGAAGATTTAAATAATCAATCAAATCCTCGGTTATAAGCCATTTTTCACAACATAGAATCCATGTTGAATATGTTTAAAAGCTTCTTTTCCCATAACCGTAATGGATGGCATTATAGGGGCCTCGCTGGATTGTGTTACTCCTTTCGTGGGATTATATCCAAGTCATTGCCGCTATAGGAAATAACCAATTCTATGCCTTATATAATCCTAATATCTCTATAAGGCTATTGTCGTCCCTTTTTTGTCGACTAACCATAGTAAATATCCATAAAATTATGCAGATATTAGCACACCAAACGAGCAAACAGACCCGAATCTGCAGCATTTCGAAGCCAAAATTCACCTCAAAATTCCAACTTGGGTAATCGTCCCATGAGCATGATCTAGTTTTTGTACCCTATGATTAACGTGAAATCATCTTGTTCAATGCTTCTTTCTAGTTTTTGATGCCATATTACCAGCACAATCAAAGTAGGGTAGTCAGACTAAATCAGTAGGCTCCCAAGAATTCATAGCTATACCCTCTACCTCACGAAAAGCCACATGTTACAAGCCCAAGGCAGTTCCCCTTAGGAATACCAAGCATGGAGATAAGCATCCAACCCATCATTAAATCTCTTTGTATAATTTATAGTGTAAGGGAATTCAATCTGAAGGTTTATCACAGTTGGTCATCCTGGCATGAATCGTAAGTCTAAGTCTAGCCTCTTTCTTGGTCGTATTTTTGAACATCATGACTTCGCCATTCACTTTGAAGGTACCCTAGAGCAAGATTCATTTAAGTTGGATCCCATATTAGTTGAGGTAAACAAGGATAGGAGGACCCAATGTTATTTCAAAACCCATGTCGTCGATTAGGCATTGACGAATCCAATTATTTTGTGTAGTTATTTGACGTAGCTGGTCATGTAATACCTTTTTTGGGATCTACCTTACGATATGTTTCTGTCCGATGCTCTTAGACTATGAGATAGAAAACCTCCTATTTTTTCTATTAGCCTATCCAAAGGAATTAAGTCACCCTTACCTATAGAGGTGCATTCATAGCTAAAGATACCTTGATATGCATTTCAAACATGCCTCCAGTTCTAAGAAAGCATATGCCGAAAACCCCACAAACTTGGCTCCTGCGACCAAGAGGTGTCTCCGCTTGGAGATCAATCCGAGTAGTCCATGTCTATCCTTATACATAATCAAAGCATTGAGTATTGTTTTGCGATGCACCATAAAACTTAGGCTTTACTTTGGTTATACTCGCAGTGTCATATACAAGGAAATAATTTATATTGTGCATAATCATTTAGTATGAGACTTTGGTCGAAAGGGGTGTAGACATAGAATTTCGTTGAAGAGCTTGGGTTAGGCTTTTTGATGTACATTTGTATACATATGTTTGGTTGCTTAGAAATTTGGGGTTCTAAAGGTATCATTTTAATTAGTGTTATGGGTGTGCTTGTATAGAATTAGTGTTCTGGGTATGCTTGTATAGAGAAAGGGTAAATGACTCCAATACTTTATGAAATTAAGATTTGACTTCTTTGAATGAATGATACCTTTGATTGTTAAATGGAATCTTTAAATTTTGTAATATTGTCTAAAATTAAAGCAAATCGAATGGTTTGATATAAAGCCAATTTTTCTTAGAGGTTAATTAATATAAAACCTATTTTATAAATTAATTAATCCAAATTAGGAATTGTTGTTTTTGGGTATATTTATATTGATGTGTGTCTTAAAGAAATCAAGATGGGTGTTCTTGACATAGTTTTTCCTTTAAAAAAGAATTGTTGATATGAAATATAGAGTCTCAAATATGTTAGATAAGATCTCTCTTAAAATGTTAGTGTAGCTTACTATTTGAGAGTGATTATAGTCTGTATATATTGCTTCAAAAGTAGGAAGAGTTAGCTAGTGTAACTGATGACATTGTAAGATGATATATATATTTGGTTGGAAGCTATGATCTTAAATAAAATATTGAATCTTATATTGGAAACAATTTGTTGATGTGAAACTTTTGGATTAATGAGGATGGATTGGTGTCCATTCCTTGGGAAGAGGTATGGGACTCTTCCTATGTTTGGATATAATTCAAACGAATGTGATGGAATTTGAATTGATCCTTATCATGATGTATGTGGAAAAGAATGATTTACCTTTGCATACTTGGTGATTGCATTGAATGTGACATTCTTTAGCATTTATGTAATGCTTAATTGCATAAGCATGGTGTGCTTGTGATGCATTGGCATTTTCTGCACTCGAGTTGTCCTGATCCCTTACCACTCATCTCTCACCTCATGAAGATGCAAGGATTCTAGAGAAGATTCAAGAAGCCACTATTGAAGACTTTGATATGTATTTGATTACATTCATATTTAATGTATTTTTATAAAGGGCTGAAAAGATAAGCCAAGTGATGTAATGTTAGATGTATTTTTATTCCTGCTTTGTAAACTAGAAAGGAAGTTTTATTTATGTAAGTACTTCCATAAGATAGCAATGTTGGATAGTATGGAAGCATTGTAAATGATGTATTTTATATCCTTAGGTGTAGATGATGTAAGGTTTTGAAAGGAATATCAATTGGAAGCTTTATTGCATCAAGAATGTTCTCTATTTGCTTATGTATTTACTTCCTTTAAGTTATAAGAATGTATGCTTGAGAATTGAACATTCGGAATATAGTAGGAGAAGATTAATTCATGAACAATTCACATACAGAGGGCTCACCATGGTCTCAAAAACTCACAAACTAGAACCACTACTAATAAACTTGTCAACACCTCAAAGATGAGTAATTCTTATAATAATGTTTAAAACATATAATCCCATGATACATGCTAGTAGCCATAGTTGCAATAGATGGATAATTCTCCTAAAATACTAACCTCATTGGTAGTATGGAGAATTGGGAAGGGTAATCCTTGGGTGAGGATCCCTATCCTATCTGGTTGATAAAACCATAAGATGTCCCTTGTTATATAGCAATAACTTAAGGGGAATTTAAAGCCTTTATATGATATTATCCATCTACCAGTATGGGATGGTGAGATGGTAAGGTAGGAATGGGTGTTCCTACTCGCATTTGGCTTTAAATAATTATAGAAGTGGGTGCTTCTATATGTTCAATCTATTGCAAATCGAATTGCCTTCTCAATGGGATAACCTAGTTTTAATCATTATTATAGTTATGACTTATTAATGGGTGAACAATGAGTATATATATACGTAAAAAAAAAAATAGATCGTTACAGTTGGTATCAGAGCTTAGGCTAACTGATAGATTTTAGATAAATCTAGGTTAGTGAAAATATTTGGGATATGATTCAAAACATGAACTTCCTAACTCTTGATGATGCATACTTGCTAAGGATTAGGTCAGTTATTGAGATCACTGATGTCCGAGCTCCTTTCTCCCACGAAGTAGATCCATAGTCATTCAAAAAGTGGAAGAGCTAGGTGAACCCCCCTTAATGGGACTTGAGCGGTGTACCTTAGACTCTTTTGGGAAACTGCTCGGCATCTCTGTCTTAAGATCTACTTATTCCTTACGTCAAGGATGTATAAATCTCAATCGGAGTTAGAGGAAGAAAACTAGGAATTCAACCTAGCCACATAAACTATTTGTGAACTATTCTAGTTAATTAGAATTTTGGACCTTAGAATGAGCAAGTATTAATACAACTATTTATCCCAGGTTAACATGGCAACAAGAGGAAGAGGCAAGAGGACAATGACCTCACAACAAGCTAGTCCCAATACTCCTAAAGCTAGACAGTTAGGGGAAAGTTCTGGAAACTCGAATAAGGAAGTAGAAAACCTTACCACTACTATGTCTGTTATGCAAGACCAAATCCAACAGATCCTACAAGCTATAAGTTCTCAACATAACCCTACCAACAATCATGAGGTGAACATTTCAGATGATGAGACTAGAGAGGATGAAGATCCTGAAGAACGTGCGAATAGGATTCGTACAAAGAAGGAAATTGGCAATGATCTGAAATATATCAAAGTGACTAAGTTCACTGGGAAGGGAGGTGAGACTATGGCGAAAGCATGGTTAGAAGAACTAGAACTTCATTTCACTATAAGGCATTATTCTTCTACCACTAAAATGATGTTCACTCTTTCTCATCTGGGAGAAAGAGGGGTTGATTGGTGGAATGCCTATAGTAAGGATCATGATGTAACCCCTAACAAGTTGAGGTGGGAAGTCTTTGTGGAAGCCTTTAAGGATAGGTTCCTTACCAAGCAATTTTATTTGAATAGGTATAAGGAGATTTTCGCACTTCAACAAGGCTCACTCTCTATAGAGGAATATTATGAGCAATTTGTCAAACTCCTTAAGTATGTACCATCTCAAAATCTGAACAATGAAATGAAGATAGAGAAGTTTGTCCAAGGACTGAGGCCTATAATTAGAGATAGTGTAAACATGCATGTTCAAAAAACTATGCAGAAAGCCTATGATAGAGCTCGAAGAGCAGAGGCTAATCAGGCTGCTAAGGAAGCCCAAAACAATTCCTCAAAATGGACACACAAAGGACAAAAATTTTAGAAGAAGAGAAAATGGGATAATGGGAAAAATCAGAAAAACAAAGGAAATTCAAAATTTGGAAAGCATGGTAATGGTGGCAAGAAAGATTTCAGGAAAGAATTTCGCTATAAGAATAATAACAAGGATTCTCAGACCCCTCAACAGCCAACTCCACTATAGGTGGTAGATACCAGGAAATAGGTTCAGGGAGGAAATTCAAACCCGAAGATAAGATGCTTCGATTGTGGAGGACCACATTATGTTGTCAACTACCCAAAATGTGCTAGTACTAGCACTGATAGGCCAAGCCACAAGATTTACGTAGCTACCACAACACAAGACTTGGATGGTCAGGCTACTCCTTTACTCTTGAATGGTAAAATTTTTGATAGAGATGTTAAAATTTTAATTGATAGTGGGGCTACAGATAGTTTCATTTCAAATAGCTTATTAAGGGATATACCTAAAAAACCAGGATCTTTGGCACAAGGGTGGAAAGTAGAGTATGGGTCAGGACAGACTTATCATGTTAGCCAATGTTTTCCCTCCACTCAAATTACCTTACCCGAAGGCTCTACTAGGTGGCATTTATATGTAGCACCCCTACATGCATTTGATATAGTTTTGGGAATGGATTGGTTGAAGGCTCATGAAGCCTTGGTTAATTTCCAAGAAATATGGATTGAGTTTATAAATGAAACCAAGGAGAGGCAAAGGATATATAGTGAAGCAAGGGAATTCCAACCCAAGCTAATTTCAGCTATGCAATTAAAGAAGACAATTAGAAAAGGAGGAATGGTCTATGCAGTAAAAATCAAAGAAATAGAGGAGGATTCAAGAGAAGAAATTCTTAATAAATTTCCACTTTTACAAGAATATCAAGATGTCTTTGTTGATGAGATACCAGGGTTACCTCCCAAACATGAATTTGATTTCACCATAGAATTATTTCCAGGAACAGAGCCTATCCATAGAGCTCCTTATAGAATGAATCCCATTGAAATGCAAGAGTTGAAGGTGCAACTTCAAGAGTTGCTTGATAAGGGACTAATAAAGCCAAGTGTATCACCTTGGGGAGCACCCATCTTATTCATGAAGAAGAAATATGGTTCTTTGAGGCTTTGCATAGACTATAGAATGTTGAACAAGGCAACAGTCAAAAATAGATATCCATTACCAAGGATTGAAGATCTATTTGATCAATTGAAAGATGCTTCCATTTTCACCAAAATTGATTTGAAGTCAGGGTATCATCAACTAAGAATCCGAGAGGAAGACACACATAAAACTGCATTCAAAACTAGATATGGTCACTATGAGTTCACAGTCTTACCCTTCGGTTTGACTAATGCTCCAGCTGCTTTCATGAATTTGATGAACAGTGTGTTCAGGAATCAGTTAGACCAGTTTGTGTTGATATTCCTAGATGATATCTTGGTTTATTCTCGTAATCAAGAGGAACATGAGAAGCATTTAAGGGTAGTATTAGAGTTGTTAAGGAGGAATCAACTCTATGGGAACTTGTCCAAATGTGAGTTCTATGTTTCTCAAGTACATTATTTGGGGCATATAATATCAACCAATGGAATTGTTGTGGATCCAAAGAAAATAGAAGCCATTTTGAATTGGCCACCTCCAACAAATGTGTCAGAAGTTAGAAGCTTCATGGGTTTATCAGGTTATTACAGGAGATTTGTGAAAGACTACTCCAAAATTGCTTATCCTATAACCAACTTACAAAGGAAGGGGAAGGAGTTTAAGTGGATGGAAAAATGTGAAGCAACATTTAATTTGCTTAAACAAAAGCTCACCACAACTCCTATTCTAAAAATTTTGGATCCATCTGGTAGTTTTTCAGTTTGCACTGATGCTTCATTAGAAGGACTTGGAGGAGTCCTATCTCAAGATGATTTCGTAGTAGCATATGAGTCTAGGAAACTCAAAAAGCATGAAGTTAATTATGCTACTCATGATCTAGAACTTGTTGCGGTTGTGCATGCTTTGAAAATCTGGTGTCACTATCTGGTGGGTAGACCATTTGAATTGAGAACTGATCACCAGAGTTTGAGGTATATTTTTACTCAACCATTATTGAATGCTAGACAAAGAAGATGGATGGAGTTTTTAGCTGAGTATGAATTTGGTATTGAATATATCAAAGGAAAGGAAAATAAGGTTGTTGATGCATTAAGTAGGAGGAAACACATAGCAGCATTGACTCGTAGTCATGTAGACTTAATGGATAGAGTCAAGAAAATGCAGTATCAGGATCCAAAATGTAATGAAATTCGGATTAAGGTAGAACAAAACCTGAATGAGAATCCAGATTATAGCATAAAGGATGGACTTTTATGCTTTAAGGAATGTGTGGTCATTCCTAAAATGGGTAATCTAAGGAGATTGATTATGCAAGAAGCTCATAATTCACCATACTCCGCTCATCCTGGAGGAGCCAAGATGAGAGAGAATATGAAAAAGACCTTTTATTGGTCTGGGATGAAGAAAGATATCACCGATTTTGTGGCACGATGTCTACAGTGTCAGAAGGTGAAAGTAGAACATCAACATCCAATAGGGAAATTAATGTCTCATCATGTTCCTACTCAGAAATGGTAGGTAGTTTCAATGGATTTTATTGTCGGGTTGCCTAAAACAAAATATCAGCATGATGCAATTTTTGTGGTAGTAGATAAACTCACTAAGGTTGCACACTTCATAGCAGGGAGTACTACAGATGATGTTGTAGTTGTTGCCAATAGATATGCCAAAGAAATTTTTAGGTTGTATGGATTTCTCGAGATGATAATCTTAGACAGAGACTCTAGGTTTACTTTTGAGTTCTGGTAGGCTCTCCATCATGCAATGGGCACAACTTTGAATATTAGTTCTACGTATCATCCAAAAATGGATGGACAGACCGAAAGGGTAAACCAAGTTCTAGAGGATATGCTACGCATGTATTGCATGGACCAGAAGTCTCATTGGGAAGACTATTTGTATCTGGTTGAGTTTGCTTATAATAATAGCTATCATTCTTCTTTGAAGATGGCCCCTTTTGAAGCCTTGTATGGTAGAAGATGCAGAACACCCTTATCATGGGACAATCTCGAGGATCAGGTTGTCATTGGACCAAAAATGGTTAGAATTATGGAGGAGCAGCTAGCACTAATCCGACAAAGGCTCAAGGAAGCCTCGGATAGACAGAAGAGTTATGCGGATCTAAAAAGAACTCCTAGAGAATTCTTTGTGGGTGACAGGGTGTTTCTAAGAGTGAAACCAAAGAAAAGTGCAATTAAATCAACCAAATTGGATCCTAGATTTGTAGGACCATTTGAGATTATGGCAAAAATAAGTCTTGTAGCCTATCGGCTTGACTTACCACCTAACCTATCAAATATCCACAACACTTTTCATGTATCCCTGCTTAGGAAATATATTGTTGATCCTGATCATGTGTTAGATGTTTCTAACTTGCAGATGGCAGATCCGACAACCTTTGAAGTGAAGCCGGTGAAGATCTTGGAATTTCATTCCAAGACGATGAGGAAAAGAAACATTGACCAGTGCAAGGTCCAGTGGGACCAGTATTCTGAGAAGAATTCCACTTGGGAAAAAGTGGAAGATATGAAAAGACATTTTCCCTACTTATTTGATAATGCTATGTAATAATACAGGTTGATACATTTACCACTTGGGAAAGTGGGAACTAAGCAAACCTTATGTTTTTATTGATTGATATGTAATATTGCAGGAAACATAGAGGACTATGTTTATTCTAAGGGGGGAGTATGTCACGACCCACCTTGGAAGAACCTTATTAATATGCTATTTGTATTTGGACAGCTGAATTTAATGCCTGTTGTGTTTGCATTATGATGATTTTTATCAAGAGAAAATGATGTTGCGTACATTGACTGATGTGCAAAAAAATGTATTCTCTTAAGTGGAAGATATTGACCATGAGAGATGAGAAGGGAAATGATGACATAGACAACTCAGCAGGTAAGGCTCTCATCTCAACCATCACTAGTTACCTCCCTGAGAGCGGTGCACTTGAGTTTAACTCTGAAAAGTCCCGCTCAATCAAAGGAAAAATAGTGATGGGAGATGTTGAGCACATTCATGGAGTGCTTGCATGCCATTAATATGAATTTAAAAAGGTTGCATAATTAAATTTGCTTAAAGGAATCCCACCTTAGAAATGCATATTTATTGGTGATTGATATTTCAATATTTTGAAATATATGTTTTATGCATATAATTTAAAGTATTCTCTAGAGTAGAGATTATTTGTTTTGAGCTCAATTATTTAATTTGATTAACCTTATTTTTGAAAAGAAATCAGGTGGATTGTCTTTTATGAGCTTGTCAAAATTTTATTGGGTCAAATTATGAAAAGACCACTCTATAAATTAAATATTGCATTTTCCTTACACATGGCAATTTTTGGGATGAGTGTTCTAGGAGATGAGATTCTTCCCTTATCTCTAATAGTTCCAAATAGTTACTGCCCATACTCTTAATAGTGTTAGTACCCTTGGGTAAGGAACAATGGACAAGAAACCTGCACACACCATATCCCTAGGAAATCTCAAGTGCAATAAAATAATATATATGTTGTAAGAAACTTGCATGTGAATGAAAAGATGGAAAATAATAAAATAATAGGAAACATCCTTCCTACCTAGAGGAAATGGGCCTATAAATTGACATGAGGGTTGAGAGTTGAAAATATGCTATGCTTTACAAAGTTTAAAGGGAGACTAGGGTGAGAGTAGGAGGACTTCCAAACATATTGGTTTTGTGGGCTTGCGAAAGAGGCCATGTGTGGAAGTTGCATTTTTATTTTTGTCATGCATGAATAATATATATACTTCTCTTGCTCTTTTACCTTATATAGGAATTTGTATAAATATGTGAAGGGTGGTTTGTATTTTAATTATTATTTGTTTTATACTGGGTAATCATGTTCCATTGATAGTGCCATATAAGGAATATTTAAATAATCGATCAAATCCTCGGTTATAAGCCACATTTTCACAACATAGAAGCCATGTTGGATATGTTTAAAAGATTTTTTCCCCATAACCATAACAGATGGCATTATAGGGGCCTAACTGAATTGTGTTACTCCTTTCGTAGGATTATATCCAAGTCATCACCGCTATAGGCAATAACCAATTCTATGTCTTATATAATCCCAATATATCTATAAGGCTATTGTCATCCCTTTACCGTCGACTAACCATAATAAAAATCCATAAACTTATGCTGATATTAGCACACCAGACGAGCGAATAGACCCAGATCTACAGGGTTCCCAAGCCAAAATTCACCTCAAAATTCCAACTTAGGTAATCATCCCATGAGCGCGATATGGTTTTTGTACCTTGTGCTTAATGTGAAATCATCTTGTTCAATGATTAGTTATGGTTTTGGATGCCATATTACCAGCACAATCAGAGTAGGGCAGTCAGAATAAATCATTAGGCTCTCGAGAATTCACAGTTATACCCTCTACCTCACGAAAAGCCACCTATTACAAGCCCAACGCAGTTCACCTCAAGAATACCAAGCATGGAGATAAACCTCCAACCCATCATTAAAGCTTTGTGTATAATTTCTACTGTAACGGAATTTGATCCGAAGGTTTATCGTAGTTGGTCAGCCCAACGTGAATCATAGCAGTCCAAGTATAGCCTCTTTCTTGGTCATATTTTCGAACATCGTGACTTCGCCATTCGCTTTGAAGGTACCCTGGAGTAAGAGTCATTTAAGTTGGACCCCATATTAGTTGAGGTAAACAGGGATAGGAGGACCCAATGTTCTTTTAGAACCCATGTCATCAATTGGGCATCTATGAATCTAGTTATTTTGTGTAGTTATTTGACGTAGTAGGTCATGTAATACCTTTTTTAGGATCTGTCTTATGATATATTTATGTCTAATGCTCTTAGACTATGAGATAGCGGACCTCCTATTTGTTCTATCAGCATATCCAAAGGAACTAAGTTTCCCATACCTATAGAGGTACATTTATAGCTAAAGAGACCTTGATATGTGTTTCAAACATGCCTCCGATTCTGAGCAAGCATATGCAAAAAAATCCATAAACTAGGATCCTACGACCAAGAGGTGTTTCCACTTGGAGACCCATATGAATTGGTCCATGCTTGTCCTTATATACAATCAAGCAATGATTATTGTTTTGTGATGCACCATAAAACTTAGGTCTTACTTGGTTATACTCAGAGTATCAAGAAAACCATTTATATTGTGCATAATCGATTAGTATGAAAATTTATCAAAAGGGAAATAGAATATCATTGAAGGGCTTAGGATATACTTTTTAATGTTCATCTGTATACATATGTTTGGTTGCATAGAAATTTGGAATTCCAAATGTATCATTTTAATTAATGCGTTGGGAATGCTTGTTTAGAAAAAGGGGATTTTGAACACACTAGAAAAGACTCCAATTCTTTATGAAATTAAGATTTGACTTCTTTGATTGTTAAATGGAATATTTACCTCTTGTATTATTATCTAAAATCAAGCAAATCGAATGGTTTGATATAAAAGTCAAATTTTTCTTAGAGGATGATTAGTATAAAATAAATTAACCAAAGTTGTCTTGGTATATTTATATTGATGTGTATGTCTTAAAAGAAATTAAGATGGGGGTTCCTAAAATTGTCTTGAAATGAGTTATTGATATGAGATGTAGAATATGTTAGAGACATCTCTTTTAAAATGTTAGTGCAACTTACTGTTTGAGAGTGATTATAGTCTGTATGTATTGCTTCAAAATTAGGAAAATTTAGCTAGTGAAATTGATAACATTGTAAGATATATGTATACTTGGATGGAAGCTATGATCTTGAATCTTAATATGAAAACAATTCATTGATGTGAAACCTTTGGGATTAATGAGGAAGGATTGGTGTCCATTCCTTGGGAAGAGGTATGGGACTCTTCCTATGTTTGGGCATAAACCAAACGAATGTGATGAATTTTTTTTGAATTGATCTCTATTATGATGTATGTGAAAAATAATGAACTATATTTGCATAATGGTGATTGCATTGAGTATGACATGCCTAATTGCATAATCATGGGATGATTGTAATGCATTGACATTTTCTGCACTCGAGTTGTCCTGATCCCTTACCACCCATCTCTCATCCCATAAAGATACAAGGATTCTAGAGAAGATTCAAGAAGACACTATGGAAGACTTGATATGTATTTGATTATGTTCATTATTGATGTAATTTAAAAAGGATTGAAAGAATAAGCTAATGATGTAAAGTTAAATGTATTTTTGTTCTTACGTTGTAAACTAGAAAAGGAAGCTTTTATTGATGAAAACACCTCCATGAGATATCAATGTTGGATATTATGAAAGTATTGTAAATGATGTATTTTATATCCTTATGCGTAGATGATGTAAGTTTTGAAAGGAATGCCAATTGAAAGCTTTATTGCATCAGAAATGTTCTCTATTTGTTATGTATTTACTTCCTTTATGATATAAGAATGTATGCTTGAGAATTGAACATAAAAATTATAGTAAGATATGATTAATTCATGAACAACCCAACTACAAAGGGCTCATCATGGTCTCAAAAACTCACAAACTAGAAACACTACTAATAAACTTGTCAACACCTCAAATATGAGTAATTATTATAATAATTATTAAAGCATATAATCCCATGAAACATGCTAGTAGTCATAGATGCAATAGATGGGTAATTATCCTAAAATACTAACCTCATTGGTAGTATGGAGAATTGGGAAGGGTAATCCTTGGGTGAGGATCCCTATCCTATCTAGTTGATAAAACCATAAGATGTCCCTTGTTATATAACAATAAATTAAGGGGAATTTAAAGCCTTTAAATGATTTCATCCATCTACCAGTATGGGATGGTGAGATGGTAAGGTGGGAATGGGTGTTCCTACTAGAATTTGGCTTTAAAAGAACTATAAAAGTGGGTGCTTTTATATGTTCAATATATTGCAAATCAGATTACCTTTTCTAATGGGATAACTATGTCTTTATTCATTATTGTATTGGTGACTTATCAATGGGTGGACAATGAGTTTATATGTATAAAAAAAAATTAGTAGACAATTTAAGACCGTTACAGGGATCAAGGACCCTAGGGAGGCCATCGTATCTGCAAAATGATTAGATGATCGAGGGATCACCTTGATGTCATACCATTCAAAATTCACCAAGAATTTATCCGCAAGGGCTTTATAGGCTTGCATAACTGGGCACTTGCATTGGTAGATCCCTTTGACCTGGTTAACAATGAGCAAGGAGTCACCAAAAATATTAAGCTTAGTGATTTTCATGGTGATAGTTGTTTGAAGACCTATGAGTAGGGCTTTGTACTCGGCATTGTTTTTGGTGCGCAGGAAGTTGAGTTAAAATGACAAGGGTATGTGAGACCTATGCGGTGTGAAAAACATGATCCCTATGTCACCCCCTTGCTCACATTTGGAGCCATCAAAAAAGAGATTCATCTCTGCTTATGGCTCAGGATCATCAAAATTAGGCGATTCTGATATTTGGAAGACTCCATCATCGGGAAGCTCCATGCTAAGAGGATGATCATCCTAGAGAGGAGCCTCTGCAAGTTGATCAATGATGACATGATCCTTAATTGATTTTTGTCCAATAAATTCTAGGTCAAACTCCAACAACATGATCCATTTTGTCATTAAGCTATTATGATAAGTGCGGCTCATCATGTATCATAATGGATTCTCTTTCGATACAACATATGTGGTATGGCTAAGCATGTAATGTCGTAGATTCTTAGTGGTAAAATCCATCGCTAGGCATAACTTCTCCATGTATGCATACTTGATATCATAACTGACTAGGGTGCGACTAAGATAATAAGTAGCATATTCCTTATGTAGTTCATTGTTTTGGGTTAACAAGGCACCCAATGCAATCTCAGTGGCTGAGATGTATAAGCGAAATGAAACTCCTGGTCTAGGCAAAGCCAATACTGGCAGCGAAGCCAGGAAATGATTTATTGCATCAAAGGCCTCCTGACACTCATCATCCTAATGGAATGCGACTCCCTTGTGTAATAACTTATTCATGGGTCAATACTTGTTTGACAATTGTGCTATGAAGCGTTTTATGGATGTGATCTTGCCCTGCAGACTTTGAAGTTGCTTGATGGTAGTCGAGGGAGGCATATCAAGGATGGCCTTGATCTTGTTCGAATCCACTTTGATGCCTAATTTAGAAACTATAAATCCCAAGAGTTTTCCAAATATGACGTCGAAGAGGCACTTCTTCGGGTTCAGTATCACGTTATTCTCAATAAGGCGATCGAGGACTTTGTGTAGGACATTCGAGATGCTCATGGTGTAACAAAGATTTAGTCAGTAAGTCATCCATGTAATATTCCAAAATCTTATGCATCTATTCATGGAAGATGTACGTCATGACACGCTGGTAGGTGGAACCAAAATTTTAAAGGAAAAAGGGCATGACCTTATAGAAAAATGTTCCCCAAGGGATTGTGAACGCCGTTTTGAGCTGGTCCTCTGGGTTGATATGAATATGATTGTATCCAAAGCAACCATCCATAATGGATAACATTTCATGGCCTACTATGGCATCTACCAGGATGTCGATGCTCGACAAAGGAAAATAATCCTTAGGACTCGCTTTGTTTAGGTATCAAAAATTAGTGCAAATATGAATCCTCCCTTTTGGCTTCTTGACAAAAACCATGTTGGACAACCATGGTGGATAGTCTACAAAAATGATGAAACTAGCATCCAAAAGATTATGTAGCTCATATTTAACCATTAGGGCCACTGTTAGATGCATCTTTCTTAGATTTTTCTTGACAAGCTTGGCCTTGGGGTCAAGCATCAGGTTGTGGGTGACTAGATTTGGATCCAGTCTCGGAATGTATTTGTAAGACCATGCAAAAGCTACCTTCTTCTCTGTGAGAAGGGCTATGTCTTTGTAAGACCATGCAAAAGCTACCTTCTTCTTTAGGGGATAGAATTTCACCTAGATTGATACATTATGGAATCTCAGGATCTGAGTTGATATATTTATCAATCATAGGCTCGATTGACATATGTGACCCCTCCTCCAACTGGTGGAGGGTAGGGATAAAATGGATGTCATCAGTTGGATTTAGATCATCAATGGGAACCTCAGGTTCCTCATCAGCATGGAAGACATCATGAGTTGGCCTTGGAGAGAAATGAAATGGCTGTAGCATCTCATTGCAAGGCTAGTACTCAGAGGGCGAGGGGTTTGAATATCCTCAATCAAAGTCAATTACCCCTAAGTTGAGGTGTAATGGATCTAATGAGTTATTTGGATATCGCAAGGGTTTGAATAGATCTATGGAAATCATATCTATGGATGGATGATTTTACCTATGTGGTTGGTGGTGTTCATGGACATCATGATGTTACAAGACCTGAGGAGGTGGCTATAGAGGCGGTGGAATGACTGAAGGTGGTTGGTGTGGCTACAAGTGAGCCTACTCTTCTAGAGGTAGAAGTTATCGCTATTTGGGATGGTGTAATGGGAATATTCTTAGATAAAACTCATCCTCATCATCCATAGGGATGACCTTTGGGTCTTCCTCATCTGAACTACCAAAGTTAATGGGTGCTACTTCATAATATGACTCATCATCAGATGTCCAATCATAAGGAGACTCCTGATCTTCTTCTTCACTATCATGGGGAAGGGTGCACAAAACTTCACCTCTCTTGTAAGATCGAATATCATCGTGAGATGGTTTGTAATATCCCAAAGGCATAGGGAAGTAGTCCCCCAATGAGTAGACATGAATGGGGTTGGCAAAAGGATCTCGTGTGAGCTCATCTCTATAGTCTAGAGTCATGCACTCTAATCTATCTATGAGGACATCTAAGGACACAAGCTTGTTGAGTCCCAAGCTAGACTTGTCATAAGGCATTTGATATTATGATCGGTAAGGAACTCGAGTGCCCTACTCATACAGGCCTAACCCATAACCATGCCAGTTGCAAAGGTCAATGTACTTCAGGGTGAATTCAGGGTTAGACAGGTAGTTGACATCTTTCAAGAAGGGCTCTTCATCCTCCTACTATTGATAGGGTTCGACACCATATTCAAGGCCCCCATAGATGAAATTTGTTCGATTGGGGGAAATGCCAAGAGGTACGATAGTGCCTATGGAAAGATGAGGTTGACCCATGTCTTGCACTAACTCTATAGTAGGGGTGGTTGTAACATTCCTAACCATGTACTCTCCCAATCCAATGGAAGCTAGGTATAATGTAACCTGAGGTTGCGGATAGAAGAGGGATGATAGCGAGACCTGATCTAATTCATAATTTATCTCATGTGGTAACTTCTCATCATATGGGCTAGGTATCTCCTCTATGGAGAAGGTGGATATGGTCAGCTGGACCTCATCAATAGGTCACTTCCTTAGGTTCCTAAGAAAAGGATCCACAGGTGCACTAGGCATTTGGGGGGTGCCAATGATGAGGATGGTATGACATGCGATGGCGATAGAGTTAAACTTTAGCTAGATTTATTTAGTTGGAAATCTAGATGGGTTGATGGAAAGGTTGACTCGAGGAGCTGTCATACCATATTGCAATACTTGAAGGGCTCTAGGTCTGTAGGGACGACATGAAATTGCCCTTCATGGGTGTACTTGAGGTATTGGTGAGCGATGGAAGGGACACCATTTATGTACCTTATCCATCATTTGCCTAATAGGATATTGTACGCCATATCACCCTCTAGGATGTGGCACAATATCAGCATGATATTTTCCTCTACCTGAATAGGCAGGATGATCATACCAACTGTTGAGCATATGACATCATTGAATGTTCGAAGGGTGTAGGTAGATGCAACAATGTGGGATACTGGGAGCTTCAAGTGCTTGAGAGTTGTTGTAGTGATGATGTTGCTAGAAGACCCAATGTCTATCAACACTCTCTTGTATGGTGTTCCATTCACACATGTGATAATGTGCAAGGGAGGATCTACCATATCACATGGAAATGGTTTAAGCTCTTCTCGAAAGGAAATTACATGTTCTATGAATTACCATACATGTCCCATGATGTTTTTAAAGAAGTTAGACTCTTGGGGTGGAAGCTCGATCACTTTAAGGATATCAATCAAGGCTTATCTATGAGGATGTGATTATTGGATGAGCTCATAGATGGAGAGTCGAGCAAATATTTTTCTTAAGCTCTGAGTGAGCTTACTCTTAATTGTGACCATAGGCCTAGGTGGGAGGCTCGGCTGAGGAGGCAGTAAATGCTGTGACATCTAAGGAACATCACTTTGAGTCATGGGTGGCATGGCTAGACTTGGGTACCACCTATTTGTCATTAAAATATTGATCATACCGACATACCCTTGCTTAGGGGGCATGGTTTACCTCATTCACCTAGGGCACAGGTGTGGCCTGCTCCTCATGGGTAGACAAAGGGTATTTACAGACCTCCATCTATTGGTTGTTTGGCATGATAGGGTTGTCCACCTGAAGGGTATTCCTATCAATCATGTCTTGCACCAAGTGCTTGACCTTGTAGCACATTTGCACATCATGCCTGTTTTGCCTATGAAACTTGTAATATAGGTCTTCTCTATATCCTTTGGTATTTAGTGCATTTGGGTTGACAGGTTGACTCTCAAGAAGGTGGATTGCATTGACCTCTAAGAGGCACTCAAATAATGAGTCCATAGACTCTACAATGGGCGTGAAATATCACTTGGGGCAATGTTGATTTTTCTCTTTATTATTCTGGTTGTCCTTGGCATAGTTCCTAGTAGTGGCTTGATAATTAGGCTTTTGAGGTAGCATGGCTTGTGCTAGCCCTGGGACACTAATGGAAACCTGATTCACTGTTGCTAGATTAGGTTACGTTGGGGTGCTTTTAGCATTTTTTTTCCACTCCTTGCGAGGCTTCACAATATCACCATATTGAATCTTGACTTCTTTGATGATCCTAGTCTATGCTAGGGCATCTTCAAGAGTCACATACTGTTGTAGTTGTAACAACAATGAGATCGGCTTCAAGCAGCTCTTGGAAAAAATCTGAGTCAACTCCGACATGGGGAGAAGATAAGGTAGCTTAGTGATTAGGTCTCATCACCTATTGCCATAGTTTGTTATTGACTCATCGTCATACTGTTTTAACCCAGCTAGATCAACCAACATCGCCTTCCTATTAGTATTTAAGGTGAAGCATTCTAGGAACGCGTCTGCAAGTTGGTCCAAGTTGTGGATGCTATTCTTAGGGAGTTGGTAAAACCATTCTAATGCTGGGCCAGAGAGGGTAGTCACGAATGTCTACAATAGCAAAGCATCATCATAATGAATGCCAAAGCATTGACCCAAGAATTTGGTGACATGTTTTTGCACATCTTCTTATCCCTTAAATATAGCCAATTGAGGCAACTTAAATTACTCTAGATAGGGAGGCGCAAGCATCGAAGGATGGATGGGTTGACTATGCAACTGGCACATAGTGGGATTTTGAGATCTAGACCCAAAGGTCTTGTTCTCTACTGACTTTAGGTGCTCTAGAAATGCTTTATACAGGCCTAAGAATTTAATCTCCTCGTCTTTGCTTACATCCTATGGTGGAGGTCTAGGATCCTCCAACCTATTACAAGGTGGTGGCCTATCATCCCCCTACCTTGTTAAGGCATATCCAAATATTCTACCTTCTGCTCATGCTCAGTGTAGGCCCCATAGGGAATTTCTTGAGTCGATCTATAAAGAGGGGTATCTACTTGTTGTGGGTACCCCATGTTTGGCCTAGGAGGCAAATCTTGATCTGGCCTAGGAGGTCGTGGAGGCAACATTGGATAAGGACTAGGAGACCTATCTTGAATGAGTGTGGGTTTCCTCAGGTGTAATTCCTATCTATGTGTATTAAGGGTAGGAACCCTCTCTCATAATGTCTTCTGGAATAACTCGTTGGTCTGTTGTTCGATTATTTCTTTCTCAAGCTGATGTAAGCAGTCTATTTGTTCTTTATCTTGTTGAAGCTGTTTGAACCAAGCTTGGTACTCTACATATCTTGCAACTACCTGCTTGACTTATTCCACAGTGTAGGTCCTAGGAGGCTTGTGAGTCTCACCTTGAGGCCTATCTCATTCAATATAATCAATGATATCTATCAAGCACTTCCCTCGATCGAGGGTCGCTACATTGACTTGAGGTTTAAGATGGAGCATATGCTCATTATACTCAGTGGGCATAGAGGCACATCATACATACATAGAATACTGCTCTTGAGGAAAGTCTAGGATTTTGTCATTCATTCATTCATGGACAAAGAAGGGTAGGGTAAAGTTGGCTCATCCCAAGTGACGAGTATCATACCCATCAGGTTATCTATGCTATTGTACCCTATCAAGGTAATGTGTAGGCAAGGTCATATCAACTTGCTCTGCCTAGTGTGTGAAGTCATGCTCTAGCCTATGAACAGACATGTTAGCCCTAATAGGTACATAGATGTGTAGCACCACTCTATCTACTAGCACCTTAATGCACTATTTCCTTTCACCAAAGAAGGCATGTGATGTATCTAAATACCGAGAACACTCTCCCAAGTAAATATCATCACCCCTCGGGGTGTCCCGCATAGGGCTCCCTCATAGGTGTGGCTTGTGCCCTACTATCTTAGGGCTAGGATGAGTAGAGGCTTTCTAGGGAGGTATGACTAGGTCCATAGGGCTATAGCGAAGATGACTCATGTCTCCTAGTCCACTCTCTATAGCTTTCACCCTTGATTGGGCTTGGCTACAGGTACACACCATTGTAACTCTCTACCAAAACTTGAGTGATTATCTTCTTTAAAAATTATTTAATGGAATAGTAAACACAAAAAGGAAACACTCAATAAGACAGATGATTATCTCTTTTAATTTTTAGATGTAAATCCCTAAACTATTTTGTGTGTTTCAAATGTGTTGTTTGTAAAGAATGCCCTTGTGTCATGTGTTTAAAATCTTGTTGGATGATAATTTGGTGTTTAATTAGATTTCACCTATATAATCGTAGCTAAAAAACCTAGCTATGAACTCCAGGTCACATTATCCCACCTATAATGTGTGGTAATGAAGTCCACACACAGCCAGGGAGCCAAGTCCTACCAGTTCCTCACCCAGTTCACCCGTAGTCTGTGATATACCTCTTCGAAGAGAGTTACATGCTATATAACCCACGAGCTATAATGGATCTTGGAATCGACCTTGGAAAAGAACAAGGTTCATGGGATTTGAGACAACGGGTGGAGATGAAAGACATCTCATTGAACTCTACTAGTGGGTGGTGATGAAATCCACCTCACTAGCAATTGAGTGAATCGTGGTGTGTGTAGTTATTTTTAATTCAAATAAAGTAAGAAAAGAAGCATTCAATGATCATTCACTAAATGCATGTAAAAGGTGCATTTTACTTTCAAAAATTTAGTATAAAAAGAACTCACAAATGTATCTATAAATATAAAAACCCTAAATGTTAGCCTACCCATTAGGTAGGCTACAAGCATGCAAACCATAGAGATGCATTTCTACTTTGAATTTCTTTTGATTTTTCTCCTTTTATATGTTTTTGTTATTTTGTGTTTAAGAAAAAGGAAAGCTAACTTTTAACCTTTCTAAACTAGCAAAATATGCGAGAAAAACCAAATAAAAATAGTTTCTAAAAGTGCAAAACAGAGATGGAAGATTCAAATGCCTACCTCATCACTACCAAAACTTGCTATTTCTGGAATTCTACTCAGAAAGCTCTTTGGTTCTATTAACTCTAGGGTGGGACAAATAGAAGGTCTGAATTCATTCCAATATGGGATGAATTCGCATTCATCCCAATGTGGCATGAATAGCAGGTCAGAGTTCGTTTTAGTCCAGAATGAATAACACCTACAACATAAAAAGGTGAAAAATGAGCTTCAAAAATCACCTAAAGCAAAATGGACTAGGTCCCACCATGATCACCATTGAAGTAGGTAAAAACAGTGCACCAAATGATGATAAACAATATGTGTATCTATGTCCTATTGCTTATGAGCATCAAATGGAAACATGCAAGTAATATGGAAAATACATCAAATAACAAGAAATGAGGCGAGGTAAATTGTATTCTTATTAATTAAATGGATAAAATATAGGTTACAAAATGTCTCCTTTGAGGTCTCAAATTATTGATACAAATTTTTACAAATCAGGTGCCCAAGGATCAAAATCCTTCAAGTAACTCAGGTGCACATCCAATGTCTTTCCTCGTACCCACAATCGAAGTGGGCGGGCCAAGGTTGCCACCGCTTGTATCTCAGATCTTGATGTCCTATGCTTCTTCCTAATACACTATAGATACCTACACCTACACACAAGGAAACCAAAAGTGTCAAATAGCGAGTGCGTATGATGTAAAACATGCAATCCCCACAGGCACTAAAAGACTAGTAATGGGCATATGCATAAATATTATATCAAATCAACTCCAAATTACTTTAAATAATTTAAGGATGTAAAATAAAAGTTTTTGGGAAGATATTACCAAAAAATTGTGCCAAAATTGAGTTCGATGGTGCCTCGTAATTGCGATGACCGTTCACAACCTGCAAAATCTAAAGCAACCAATTTCTGGCCCTTATATCCAAAACATATGAAAATTGGGTAGAATGCATAAAATAATATTTTAAGAAAGTCCATATGATCATATTTAAAAAATTAGTGACATTTTAGGTGTTTCTCCAGATGACCACCGTAGACCTACGTGAGACCCTACAAAAAACTAAAATTGTGATATCTCGACAAATATAACTCAGAATGATCTAAAATTTGAACTAAAGCATAATATGAATATGTAGAAAATAAATAATTAAAAAAATTTAGACAATTATTGATAAATTTCTATTCATCACAAGGTGGGACAAATAGGACTATCACATATTGGGGGGCACCCCGGGGTGGGACGCCCATCGATTTTGCCTAGATTTCACCACCAGTTCCATTGGAGATTGATGAAAAAAAATATATGGGGTATTTTCATAAAATTTGGTGAGGAGATTCACTCAAGTGGTTCGATTATGTGATAAATTACGCCTACTAGTTCCCTCGCAAACCTCCTTCGCTAGGTAGAGATTCCGAGGTAAAAATGGACACAAAAGGTGAAGGGAAATCTTAGCAGCACTCCGTTGCTTTATCCTAAAACTCCTCTCATCTTATTGTGTGGAAAATACATCCACTTTATAGCCTAAGGAGGCTCATGGATCAAAAGGCATGCAAGGGCATGCGGGGCAAGAGGCGCCACTTGGCCACCGGGATGACATGCATTGGAGGGGGAAGAGGATCTCCCAATTTCACCTCATTCATGGAGAATTTCATAATTTTTGTTGTGTGCTCTAACTTGTGGGAAATAATAGGCAAGAATCTAACCATTGCCAGGTGCCATTTGCCCAGATTTGACTTTTTGCTGATCAAACCTGCTATTCATCCCACCTTGGTACGAATGCTACTATTCATTCCAGGGTGGGATGAATAGGATTTGTATTTATCCCAAGGTGGGATGAATAGAAACATGGTGCTAAAAAGATCTCAAAATTGACTTGAAACCTTCCAAAACCTTGCACAGAGTGGTTAGAACCACTGTATACCTACTGAGGGTTGCCCTAGGGGCATAGGTATGCCAATTTAGTTGTTGCTTTTGGTAGCATAATCTGATTGACCAAAATTTAATGTCTACAGTATTATACTGGGATCCAAATAATGACAAACCAGGAGAGAAAGGCAAATTGGAGCCCAAATGGCTAGGCCCTTACCATATTTTCAAAAAATAGGTCATCATACCTATAGGTTGCAGATCCTACAGGGTGAAGAAATATAATTCCCAATAAATGGCGAATATTTGAAGATGTATCATCCCTATAATGGGAATTAGTTCATATGAACTATTTATGTCTACCTTTTGGCAAAAAAAAATCTTTGTGTGTTTTATTTTAGTTCTATATGTTTTGTTTCAATCTGTGTCAGTCCAATAAATTTTAGTCCTTTTATTTTGTAGGTGATTAGGATTTTATTCTTAGTATTATTTGTTATTAAATAAGGTCCATCTGCATCTTTATCAGGGAATTTGAAGCACCAAAAGAGTCTATACATGCCAAAAGTAGAAGTCATGTCCATAGGGGTCATACTTGTCTAAAGTCTCTTGCAAGAAGTCAAAAACGGAATGGGTATAGCTAGGTCAACCAGAGATTCTAGAGTTCTCAAGAGAAATTATAATCCTGTTAGATCAAACACTTCTCTTGTCCCAGACAGAGCCTGTCTTGGGCTTCAAAAAATCCCAACTTAGTTTTCACCCCTAATTTTCAAAAGTTGACGAAGTAAAGTGAATAGGTGATTGTAGGATGTGGTACTAAGTCCAAAAGAGTGAAAGAATACTTGAGAAAATATTTTTATTTCAAAAGAGTCTTCATGATCTTTAAAGGCATAAGTATGAGTCCTAGAGCACTTCATGCATTATACACTTTATAAGTTCATCCCTAGCCATCCATTCATTAGTGTGGTCATTACTTCGATATTATCAGTCCTTGCCATACTAACCATTTCCACCATTTTTCTGCCTTCAATATATGGTCCATACCATCACCATAGCCCCACATCATCCAAGGTATTTAACCATTGCAAAAATATTTTAAAAAGGTCATATCATAAGGATAAAAGTCATGATGCATTCCTAAGGTAGACTATAGCCAAAAATACCATGGTGTCCATCAATTTTTTCATTTTCTTAAGTTTAAGTCCCTAAGTCTACCTAGACACTTATCCTAATATTTTTTGAATTCATTTGCCAAGGCCTAACCATCCATAGTCATCCTTGCCCTTCCAAAACCCCATTGTTAATCCAATCCATGACCACAAGTAAGCCATCGACGATAGACTAAAATAAAAAATACATTATTGCTCATCCAAACTCTCCATCATCGATACATATCTGATAGACTGTTTCAACCAACGACTGCGTAAAGATAGACATAAAGTAAATTCAATCTTGCTTTTATGGAAGCTTCATCGTTGATCCAAAAATTATTGCAGTCTCATCAAGAATAGTAAGTCTTAAGTCCAAAGTAAGGGTCTAGTTATCGTGGACCTAACCATTCCCCCTCCCAACAACAATTGGTCAAATCAAGTTGTTTTTAAAAGTCTAGATTATCAACCCAAAATCCCCTTCGTTGATCCATTTGTGATCAAAATAATCCATTGATGATAGTCTAAATCCTAAACTATGTTGTCGCTCATCCAAAACTATTATCACTAATCCATTAATTATAGTTAAATTTCATCAATGACACTTTAGTTTGTTGCTTGGTCTTCACCTGCCTAATTCGTAAGCATTATTTCATGCTTAAAATGTAGCCCCCAAGTCCAAGTTGTTCTATAATTGATAAAAAGAGCCTACCGTCGATCCATCAATGAAACCCCTTCTTCATCAACCACTATGAAATGACTCAGCCTATATAGGTTATCTCTTGTCATATTTAGTTAAATCCTATCATCGATCCATCAACGATGATGAAGTTTCATCAGTGATGGAGTTGTTTCGAGCCATCCAAAGGGTCAAGCTATCATTACCTTGGGTCTTCTCCATCCCATCAAGCATCAAATAAATGTTGTGTTTACTAAGTTAGCTACCTAAGTCTATATAAATAAGTCTTAAAGTCGTCCATCGTCGATAAAAATTCCCCTTTGCCCATCCATCATCATCATGATTTCATTAGTGAACATGTTTAGTCATCACCCTCAAAAATGTATTATCATTGATTCACCAGTGATAGCCCCAAGCAATCAACAACTGTGTATTTCGCGTAAGTATTTGTCACTCATCCAAGAATCCCATCGACGATGCATCAACGATAGGCCAAGGCAAAGAGCGAAAAGGGCATCAATTACCTAGATTAATCTATAATGATCAATGACACATACTTCATCTGGAAAGGCATGCAACTCACTATTCAAAGTATGGCAAGAGGCATAAAGGGTTGGACAGACCAGGGTCCAAAAGTAGCAAAATTAGAAGGCATACCAAGACAAACATATCTCTTTAAAGCATGTGAAGATCAGCAAATCACTCAAGGTAGATTTCAAAAATATGGCTACAACAAAAGTATAGAAGCTCGAGTAAATGCAAAAAGTGTCATTAGGTTGAGGATTTTTGGAAGATAAGCAACAAATATTAGTGAACTTAAAGACTACTCAAAGGAGAAAATATCAAACCATGTGAGTAAAATCCACACACAAGCTGAAGATCGCAAATATTGTACTAAGAAAGGTAAGATTATGGAACGAGTAACTCAAAGGATAGGCTCAACATAGGTCCAAGTTATATAGATCCATTCATATCTATAGAACATGATGCTGCCACTATCAACTAATGAAATGGATGATCTCAATATGTAATGAACCTATTTTCTCATTCCATAAATCATTCATCAATATATAAAAATATTCAACAAGCATCCACAAAAAAAATAATTGCATAATAAATTTCTCAAAAAAATAGATATTGATTATCCCCTTGAGGTAGGGGAACACCATAAAATGCCTCTTTTGGAAGGAAGCCACTCCACAAGATCTCTAGCTCCACGAGCCAAGACTTCTCCAAGAATACATCATAGATTATAGATCCTTTTACAATGGGGGTGCATCTCTCTTTATACAAGAGTGTGATGGTTCACCTTCCATGAGTTACAAGATCACCCATGTGGAGGTTCACCTTCCATGAGTTACAAAGTGCATGACAATATTCATTGTGGTTACATATGATAATATTCCCCCAATGGTTACAAGTATGATTCTATGACATACCTATTTCTATTTTGACATGTGGCCTTTCTTAATAATTAATTTATGGCTCATACCATTATACAATACAATATTAAATTATTCAATATTAAATACCTATCTTGGTACCTAACATTCCATCCCCCTTACAAATTTTTTGTCCTTGAAACATTAGAAGAGGCTAAATAATATGATCTTTTGAGCCATGCTAAATAATGGTACCAATATCGATCATCCATCCATCCAAGTGGAACTATGATTGGTGGTGGTCTTTTTTGATGTTGATGCCATGTGTTGAAAGCATAAATTTCATCTTTTTTCATCCATACCTGCTTGCATTTAAGACTTGTAGCATACCCAAAGTTTTGGCTCCTTGGGTTCCTTATATGTCCCTCATTGTTCTTATGTGGCCTCAAGCCCTGTCGCCATGATTGTTGCCTTTCATGGTGGTGTGGATGGAGATATACTCCAACCTTAGCCTGATGTTCAACCTGTTTTTGCTCTTCTTTCTTACTCTCTTCTATTGATTCTTCCTTTACTTTTGTTTCCTTGATTTCTGCTACTGTCTTTGTTTGCTCTTCACTTTGTTCCCCTACAATAGCTACATGTTTATCCTTACACTGAGAAATGTCTTGCAATGTTATCTTCTTCTTTCGGTACCATAACTTCATGAATTTCTTTTGCACATTAATGTTAATAGTACCCAAAGAATGCAACCAAGGATAACCAAGAACAATATCTACATCCTCCATCTCAATAGCATGAAAATCTGAATGTAAAACATATTTATCCATGGTGAGCTTTAAATCTTCAAAAATTTGAACATTGTCTCCCTCAATTTGTATGTCTTTGATTTTATTTGTTTGCACTTGCAACCTCTTAGTCAAAGACATATTGATAAAATTATATTTGCTGCTAGGATTAATGGAGACAATAATTTTTTGATTTTGAATGCACCCATGAACTTTTAAAATAGAATTTTTACATTCAAACAAATATTTTTTACCATTGTTTGGCCCTGACATAAAAGATGTAGTTTCTTTTGCTTGCACATTATTATCCTTTTCCTTTGATCCCCATTTGCTTAAAAATGCAACTTCAAATTCTTCTTGTGTATATATAAAATTTTGGGCATGACAAAAATTCTCAAACCAAGATAAAACTTCCCCATCTAAATAATCAAAAAGCCAATATCTCCATAAAGAATTAGAATTATAGGAAGACTTATAAAGTTTCCACCATACCCCAACATCTTTATCATCCTCTCCATTGAATTTTGGCAACTCCATGATTTTTTTTCTAAAAAACTAGGGTTTTGTATAACTAAAAACTTTCAAAAATTAAAATTTTTGAAATCTCATATATTCCTTTGCCCTTATTCAACCATTAAATCTATAAATTTTCTTCAAAATAAAACAAACGACAACTGATTTGCTTACCCGGATTGAAAGTTATGAATTTTTTTCCCTTTTTTACCAGTAACCCAAAAATAGCACCAAAAGCCCAACTTGCAATAGTTGTAACTTCCTCAATACTTATCAAAATTTAACAAGTAAGTAGTCATTATTGTAGTACTCAAAATAACCTGTATGCTGATGCAAAAATATTCTAAAAATGATTGCTAAAAATATTTAATACGATTTTTTCTTTTTGAAAAAAAAATTGTGCAGCCAAAAATAGCTTAAACAACCCAACTTCAAACAACTGTAACTCTATCAAAAATTATCAGAAATCCACAAATGAGCTGTCATTTTTATAGTAATAAAAATAATCTATATGTTGGTGCCAAAATCTTCTGCAAATGATTGCTAAAAAATTTTATACAATTTTTTTATTTTGAAAAACAAATTCGCACGACCAAAAACAAAAAAAAATAACTCAACTTCAAACAACCATAACTTTCTCAATACCTATCAAAATTTGAAAAAAGAGTAGTCCTTTTCTTATTACTAAAAAATATCTACAAAATGGATTAAAAACCTTCTAAAAATGACTGTTGAAATAAAAAATATAGCCTCCAAAAAATGTGACATTTTTTTAAAAAACGTGCCCTAGCTTTGCAAAAATAAACCCACTTTGCCAAAATCGTTGCTCTGATACCAAATGTAATGAACCTATTTTCTCATTCCATAAATCATTCATCAATATATCAAAATATTCAACAGGCATCCACAAATAAAAGAGGCCAAAAATAACAAAAATAACTCAACTTCAAACAACCATAGCTTTCTCAATACATATCAGAATTTGACAAATGAGTAGTCATTTTTGTACTACTGAAAAAGATATACACAATGGAGTAAAAACCTTCTAAAAATTACTATTGAAATAAAAAATATGGCCTCCACAAAATATGATATTTTTTTAAAAACGTGCCCTAGCTCTACAAAAACAAACCCACTTTGCCCAAATCGCTGCTCTGATACCAAATGTAATGAACCTCTTTTCTCATTCCATAAATCATTCATCAATATATAAAAATATTCAACAAGCATCCACAAAAAAAATAATTGCATAATAAATTGCTCAACAAAATAGAGATTGATTATCCCCTTGAGGTAGGGGAACACCATAAAATGCTTCTTTTGGAAGGAAGCCACTCCAAAAGATCTCTAGCTCCACGATCCAAGACTTCTCCAAGAATACATCATATATTATATATACCTTTTACAATGGGGGTGCATCTCTCTTTATACAAGAGTGTGATGGTTCACCTTCCATGAGTTACAAGATCACCCATGCGAAGGTTCATCTTTGATGAGTTACAAAGTGCATGACAATATTCATTGTGGTTACATATGATAATATTACCCCAAAGGTTACAAGTATGATTCTATGACATACATATTTCTATTTTGACATGTGGCCTTCCTTACTCAATAATTAATTTATGGCTCACACCATTATACAATACAATATTAAATTATTCAATATTAAATACCTATCTTGGTACTTCTTTATATGAATGCAGTGGTCAAAGGAAAGCAAATATGGGCTAGAGCATGCAAAAGACAACAACCATAAAATAATGTAAGCAATATGAAATGTTCTTGTGCTTATTTTTCATCACTAAAAGACATAGAAGGTGCAGTAAAGAGAAGAAAATATCGAAGCCTTAGCATATTGCCAGCTTTGGAAAAATAGCAACACCTCGACAAAACATAGTTACAGAGGTACCACCTCAATAGAGTATAGTTATGGAGGTGCACCTTTATTGTTATTTCTCTCAGTTTGTGCACTCCTAGATCTCATTTTCTATTTTGTCTTTCCTCTCATTTCCCTTTGCCCTCCTCTTTCTAGGTATTCTCTCTTGATCACCATCAAGTCTGCTCCACAAAGCACCATCTCACACCATTTTTTGTAGTATTCCATGTCCATTGTGTTCAATTATTCTGACCACCCTCCATATTTTTTCCCATACTATTCCACCTCATTGTGTTTTTTCTTCCTTCACCATCACGTCAGGTCCCCCTTTGTTTCACCTTAAAAATATACCTGCATCAACCCTAGTCAAGGATCATCCAAAGACAAGAAAACATATGACTAGGATAATAAGAATAAAATAAATATACATAAATTAGTATTTTGTACAAATTTTAAAGCACAATCAAATGCCTGACCCACCACTATTAAGAGCCCCCTTCAAATAAATAGTTATTAAAAATAAAGAAGCCGAGAAGAAGAGTTACAATAACAAATGGAGCAGTATTGAACAAGTAAGAGACCTTACAAAGAATTATGATAGTTGGCATCAACTAATTTTTTTGTAACAAACTCAAGAAGCCAAAGAGACACAGGACCAAGGAGAACACACATGAACTTACCATGGCCAAGTATTTGTAATAGACTTCATATAGCTTGGTTATAAAAGGAGTCAAAGTAGCCAAGCTTCATCATCAAGCGATATAGTAAACCTGTGAGAGGTATTCTAAGTGTTTCTATGAGGGTTACCATATCTCCTTTGTTTTTATTCATTTTTGTCATCTTCTTAAGTTCTTCCTACATTTATGCGAGTATTGTTGAAAATAGAGCACTCTATTTGAGATGATTTCTAGAAGTTGTTCTAGTGAGATAGAGTCTATGTGTCGCTACAATTAGGACAGTAGATAGCACTCCCCTGTTACATAATTCGAACGGGGTGACCCATGTATTGTATTCATTAAAATACCTAAGCATTTTGCTGGGCCTCACCATTGTAGACATTTTACTTTGAATATAATACATTTTTTTTATAATTTAAATTTAACTGGGTTTTTATCAAGGGACCAAAAACCTAATTACAACAACAATGAAAATGCTACAAACCTTAAGGAGACAATAGGAAATCCTTCCTCAAAGGAGGCAAGCAAAATAAACCCTCAAAATCACCCACACAACAAGTGGGACCGACAAGATCTTAAGAAATTAAAATGGGATGGAAACATCCTTACAAAATACCATACGTGTAAGGCACAACACACATATAAGGGAAATAAAATAGGGCCATCCCGCCCAAAACCGTCCTTACATAAAATAACACATGAATTAAAAATTTAAAATAGGGACATCCCACCCAAAGCAACCTGCCTAAAAGGATGGAAATATTGAAACAGGGCCATCCCGTCCACAATGAAAATTTAAAATTTAAAATCAAAATTAAAGTGAGAAATGCAAAATTTTGGAATTTGAAAAATCATTCCTGCCTAAGGACATCCTGGGACGTAGTTGTAGGACGTAGAATAGGAAGCATTAGCAAAGGATGTAGTAGCAGGACATAGTTTGAAAAACAACAAGAACCCATGGATGTCATAACACAAGGTCTAAAAAGAGAAGGAATTTGAAATTTTTTTCTCATGCAGGAAAAAAACAATTTGAAAAATCCCACTCAGGAAAAACCTAGAAATCGGTATCCCACCAAGGATAATCGAACATCGAAACCACCAAAAAAAAACCTCCTTGATAAGGTTGAAGGAGTAGAGAAACTGCCAAGAAGGATCATCCTACCCAAGGAAGTATGCAAGGATACAGAAAAGCAGGACCAGAACAACATCCCACACAGGGCTTGGAATATGGAGCAGCAAATCTAAGGATTTCCATAGACCATGAAATCCCCTTACACAAGAGGTAGATCTAGTAGATTTGTGAGGAAGATATAAGAACTAGAGGAAGTAGTAGAGAAAGAGTGATGCACTGGATCTGAAGAACCACTGAAACTTGGCTCCCAGAAGAAACATGTAATAGATATGGGTTAGATCTGAGACCAACAGGGAAAAATCATCTTAGAAGCACTATAGAAAACCTAGGGAGGGACCCATGGGTATCCCAGAACAAAGGCATAGGAAGGAAACCCTTGAACCGAGTGGGAAAGGGGTATACAAGTGAAAAATTGAGCTCCCACCCCAAGGATATCATCTGCAACCATAGACAACTGAGAGGAAAGGATCTAGGAAGTGCTAAGGAGCTAGGATAGAGGTAAGCCACACCATGAAGGAATCTTGCAAAAAAATGGGATAACCCAAAGAGCAGAAGGGAAAAGTCCCTAAAGCATAAAAAAAAATAGGGACGAACCCAAGGACGTCCCCAAGAGAAGAAGGGAAAAATAATCCTTGAAACATAAAAAAAGATACTAGGATGGACCCAGGGACATCACAGTCCGAAGGTACAGAAAGGAAACCCTCAAACTGGCAAGGAAAGATACATACAAGTGGAAAAGAGACCTCTCACCCCAAGGAGATCATCTGCAACCATAGTCAACCGAGAGAAGGATCTAGAGAGTGCCAAAGAACTGGGATAGAACCAGGGGAGGGGAAAGTAGGGAAGTGGATCGGGACATCCCATGGGATGTCCCCTACTCCCCCCACTGAATATAATACAAATTATTTGGTTTCCACTTTCTATTATTTTTCGATGCAATGTGTGTATGTTTTCTTACCTGTGTATTACATTATTTGAATCTGTAAGTAACGTTTCTTAACTAATTTAAAAATCCATGTTGATTGTGATATTCGAATGAATGTGGTTTTATCAATATTTCTTTCCTCTTCTATCCTTTTTCATGTGTGTGTGATTAAAATTGCTATGATAACCCAAATGGATAAGGCACCGATCTGCTTTTATAGCTAAAATACTTTCATTGTATGCTTGGTCAATATTATTTTTATACAGTTTATCTTAATATGGTTGGGCTAATTATATGAAAAATACCATTGAAATCCCATATTAGGGTGTTTAGACCTGGAATGTTTAGCTACCAAGCTATCTAAGGATGAAATGGTGAGTCCACCAGAGCTAACATATCTATTTTCGGGCCTTAGGGAATTTGAATAGCATGAAAAATAAGAAGGATATTCAAAATTTTTCACAAAACCTCTTCAACCTAAAAATTGTAAATTCTAAGGAAACTAGGTTGGGTCAGGATACCCCACAAATGAGCTTAATTAATGATTGTCATTTATGCTCAACCATATTTAGTTAATTATAAAAAAATTATTATGACCAAGCTATTAAGCAATTTCTAACCTTAGCTTCAAGAGGTAGATCGGTGCCTTATCTATTGGGTGGTTATAGCAAAGATTAAAATTATCATGAAATAGACTAAAAAAGAAAGGAGAAATTGGTTCATTTATAACCATTCAAATTATGTAATGAATACAAATGATTGACCAACAAAAAAACATGTCATTTATATACAAATAATGCAACACATAAATGGGCAACATACATACATTAGACAATGAATTGCAAAAAGGAAGAAATTGGAATTTTGTATTAAACTTCAAAATATTTTACAATGAGTCTGGCAGAGTGCCAAGATCTCCATGAAATTCAATACAATTATTCACTTTATTCAAATGATGTAACAAAGGAACTACAAATCTTCATCCTAATGAAGTGACAAAGAGCCTCCAATTTTTGACCTAGTTGCTGGAAATAATCTCAGCTAACTGGATTCATCCTCGAGGGAAATAATAAGACTAGGACAAAGAAAAGATACACTAAGGAAATATAACTAACCTAAATACAGGGCACTCTAGTATACCTCTCTTGCAAACTTTTGCTATGTAATGCTTGATTCTGAATTCTGGCCCCTACAACTCCTTTTGTATCCTAAATTGCCAAATTTTAGTTATAGGTACTTGGTGGAGTTCACCCACATGTGCCTTCTTCTACCCTTCATTTCTTAGAGTGCATTCCAACAAAATACCTGTTGTTCTAAACTATCCAAAATAAGGAGTTTCTACCATATGTCTAAAGACATCTCCAACTATCATGCACCATTGTTGTTTGGGCTACCTAACTCTAACAAAGGAAATGGTTATATTTCAAAATTCTATTCTGATATCAAAACTAACTTTATATGACTATTCATCCATTGAAAAAAAATTAATTCTTCAAAATTGAGTCTAGCTATCATCCATTTAGATTTCACTGCTAGCTTGACCCTACAACTTTTTCTTTTCCTTTCTCCCTTGATGCTGACCCCATGATGCTAGTTGACTTTGACGACATTTGACTATTTTTTATTTTTTTGCTTGGATAGCTCCAACTATGTCAGCAATATGTATCCAGACTTCTTTATTGAACGTGCTAAGGGTAGTAATTCTATCTAGCAACCTCAACGTCTAGCTCTTGTTTTTATTTAGTCATTATTTTAGTTTGGAAGAATCTAATTATATCAAAAGTGGTTTTTGGCAAGGTGATGAGTTGATCAGTTAGCTTATCTTCATTGGTTTCATCACACTGAAGGACTTGAATGTCATTAATAACTAGATTTTTAAATATTTCTGCATTAAGTAGTTTGGAAAGACTAAGATTTGCTTGTCTTATCTTGGTGATCATGTCTTGCTCCTCATTCTCAAGTTCTTTGACTCTAATATTCCATCGTGGTCTATCATTGATGAAGCTAGTGACCTCATATTCTTCCTTATAGCTATGAATTTGACCATCTGTGGTGATCACTTGTTTAGATCTAATTTGGTCATACTCATTCTTCCACCTGTCATAGATTGAGAAAATGGTTGCCACTCTTTTATCTACCTTTTCTAACATGGTTTCCTTACAAGTAATGGGCCATTTAGTTGCTTTCTGAATATTTTTATTTCTAAAAAATGTAAATTTTTTACTATATTTTTGCTTTCTCATCTTTCAATTTGGCATTGTCAGCTTCAACTTGATCCATTTTGGCATTTAGATCTGCTATAATTTTTACTACAAAAAACGCAATCTATGTTGTTGAATGAAATCCATACTTTAATAAGGCTTATGTTTCTCTTAAAACTGTTGCATCCCCTATTGTAGGGTCAATATCAAGGGACTCCAACCTTTAGTGGGAACTGTGATTGTTGCCTTGGAAGAAGAGAGGGAGCCTGTTGAGGGAGTAGAGCTTTCTCCTCCATATTTTGATGGAATTGTTGTTAATATTCCTTCTTATATTGCTTGAATATGTTCTTATTCTATAGTAGTATACTCTATGGTTTTCTATCTCCTAGTTAGAATAACGCTCACAGGATCACCAAAGCTCATTCCGATTCTAGCCCTTTTACATGTGGGTGAGCTTGAAGGCTCTAGGTTGTAATCTGATAATCTCTAAAAATATTGGCAAACCCCCTATTTTTTTGGATCTTTTTCCAAGCTACTACATAAAATTTTATTTCTTTATTATTTATTATCAAGGCTATAAGTATTTCCTGAGGTGAGCCTGTGATTATTTGTTGTATGTGTTGAGGGATCATCAATATTTTGGACAAATAATCTATTGTAGACTGGTTTGAAATAGAAGAGGTAAGAATAATCTCCTTTATTTTTTCAACATCTAGAGTGGGCTGAGTGATGGAATCAACAAGAGCATCTTCTATTGTCTAGTCAATTACTTCTACCAATATCTCTATATGTTCCGCTCCTGAGCTACAATTTCTATGGTGGGATATTTGAAATCTTCAAGGGGTATTACTCATATTAACAAAATTATTTTTTCCACTATAGCATCCTATAATAGTTTCATATTTATAGCATAATTTCCCACCATTTCCACTTGAGCATGTGGTATCTTCAAGTTTGTATTCTTCCATATGTCTTCTAGAGCTAACCCCTATTTTTGAGAACATTGAATATCATCTTAAAATGGGTCTACTCAGTGTTTTTGTGGCTCTTTCTCTACTACAATTTTTTTATAGTTTCCATGGGGGTCATATGATCTCCATGTAATTTTAGAAAAGTAAAAAGTATCCATATTTTGCAATACTCCCCCAATAGACTAGGCTACCCCCTATAAACATGGTGTCCCATTTTACTTGGTGCAATGATCTAGGGAATTCTGGTTTATTTCCTTATAACTTTTGTTATAGCCTCTTCTACAATTAGCCTTATGATATCTAGAGTAGCTACTAATTTAGGATACAAAGTGGGTAAAGCCTTGGGTGATAATTTGGAACTATAAATCCTGATATAAGTAATTTTATCTGTAAGGAAATTGTTCTTTACAAATTTTTCTTATAGAAATTGTGCAATCCCTGGGCTTATCCTTGGAGGTTGTTTACCGCAAATGACATGATACATCGCAGGGAGAAATAAGACAAAAAATTCAAAATAATTGGATGCCCTTCTTGAATACAAGGTAATTTATCTTGAATCATGGCCTCAGGTACACATCCTAATTCAGTAACTACCCTTTGGCTCAACTACCCTATAATTAGGTGAATGAGTAAGGAGTAGTGGGAGAAGTGAGGCATGATATATTCATCTTTATTTATTGCTTCATGCATTTCTTTAAATTCTTTATCCATTAGATCACTGATCAAGTTCTCCCACCTATACATAGGGAATCGTTTGGTTTTGTTGCATTGCACTATTAGAAACATGACTTCTTTGTCCACCCAATTTAGGTCTTTGACTCCTATTACTATGTGAATCATGTCTGCATAATATTTTACCTAGTTGTGTAGTGTTGATTTATGGATGGGAAACTCAATTGACACCAACTTATCATAATAAAATAATTTTGCATAAAAAGGTTTTGCCTGTGTAGGGATAATTTTTGCATCATAGATCAATGTAGCTTTTTCTAGCTTAAATACTTGGCTAATTTTTCTGGTGTCAACTTGTACAAGACTTTGTTCTTCTTGTTCAATATGGCCCTGGTCTTCGAATCGTATAACACATCTAGCCAAGACAACATGTTAGACAAAAAATATACCTAGGGGCACAAGAGCTTTGCTAAGTTGATACTCCACTTATTATTGAATGGGCTTCTGTCATACTTGGTCTTGTAAGCTCTCTAGAAGATACCTCTGAGTAGGTTTTAAGGGCACTTCCATTCTTCCATGCTTGACTCGAAGATGAATTCTGAGAGTTCTTCTTCACCCCATACTTGCTTTATGGTGCTTCTCCTTGGCAACTTTATGAACGATGTCTTGTCTTTTAGTAATTCAATCTTGGTTTTAGAAATTATAGAATTTTGCAATTGAGCTTAATACTTTAGAGTAAGGAAACCAGGTTGGGTTAGGATACCCCATAAATGAGCTTAATTAATGATTGTCATTTATGCTCAACCAAATTTAGTGAATTATAAGAATTTTATTATGGCCAAGCTATGAAGCAACTCCTAGCCTTAGCTTCAAGAGTGCAGACCAATGCCTTATCTATTGAGTGGTTAAAGTAGAGATAAAAATTGTCATGAATTAGACTGAAAAGAGAAGATAAATTGATTTATTTTTAACCATTCAAATTATGTAATGAATACAAATGATTGACTAGTGAAATAATGCATCATTTATATATTTAAATAATGCAACACATAAATGGGCAACTTTCACACATTAGACAATGACTTATAAAAAGGAAGAAATTATAATTTTGTATTAAACTTTAAAATATTTTACAATATGAGTCTGGCAGAGTGCCAAGATCTCCATGAAATTCAATACAATTATTCACTATATTCAAATGATGTAATAGAGGAACTACAACTCTTCATCCTAATGAAGTGACAAAGAGCCTCCAATATCTAACCCAGTTGCTGGAAATAATCTCAGCTAACCAGATTCATTCTTTGGAATTCTTGAACAAATGAAGGGGAAGAATAATACTAGGACAAATAAAAGATACACTAAGGAAATATAACTAACCTAAAGACATGACACTCTAGTATACCTCTCTTGCAAAATTTTGCTATGTAATGCTTGATTATGAATTATGGCCCCTACAACTCCTTTTGTAGCCTAGATTGCCAAAATTTAGCTACAAGCACTTGGTGCAAGTTCAACCAAATGTGCCTTCTTCTACCCTTCATTCCTTAGAGTGCATTCCAGCAAAAGACCAGCTATCCTAGATTGTCCAAAATTATGAGTTTCTACCATCTTTCCAAAGACATATCCAACTATCATGCACCACTGTCATTTGGGATACCTAATTCTAACAGAGGAAATGGTTATATTTTAAAGTTTTGTTATGATGTTATCAAAACTACCTCTATCTGAATATTCAACCACCAAAAATAAAAAAATATTTTTAATTCTTTAAAATTGAGTCTAGTTGTCATCCATTCGGATTTCACTGTTATCTTGACCTTGTAAATTTTTCTTTTTCTTTCTCCATTGTTACTGACCCCATGCTGCTAGTTGACTTTGATGACTTTTGACTATTTTTTATTTTCTTTTTTTGGTTGGCTAGTTCCAACTATGTTAGCAATATGTATCCAGACTTCTTCTTTGAACGTACTGAGGGTAGTAATTCTATCTAGCAACCTTAATGCCTTGATCTTGTTTTCCTTCAAAGTCATTATTTTAGTTTGGAAGAATATGATTATATCAAAAGTGGTTTTTGGCAAGGTGATGAGTTGATTAGCTAGCTTACCTTCATTGTTTTCATCACACTAAAGGTCATTAATGTTATTAATAACTAGCTTGTTAAATCCTTTTGCATTAAGTAATTTGGGAAGACTAAGATTTTTTTGTCTTATCTTGGTGATCATGTCTTGCTCTCCATTCTTTGACTCCAATATTCCTCCATGGTCTATCATTTACGAAGCTAGTGATCTCATATTCTTCTTGATAGCTATGACTTTGACCATCTATGGTGATAACTTGTTTAGATCTAATTTGGTCATACTCATTCTTGCATCTATCATAGATTGGAAAAATAGTTGCTACTCTTTTATCTACCTTTTCTAATAGGGGTTTATTCTCTTATTTTTTTCCATTATTTCTCTAAAATCTTTGTAACAACCATCAATCATGTCAGCTTCTTATTTTATTGTAGAAATCATCTTCTCTTTGTATTTCCTTACAAGTAATGGGCCATTTAGTTGCTTTTTGAAGGTGTTTGTTTCTAAAATATGTAAAATTTTAACTATATTTTTGCCTTCTCATATTTCAATTTGGCATTGTTAGCTTCAGCTTGATCCACTTAGGCCTTTACCTTTGTTATTTCTTTTACTGCATGTAAACAAAAAATGAACAACATAAATACAAAGCAAAAGTACAAAAGCACAATAACACCACAAAATACACAAAAGGAATAATCTTTATTGATATAGGTAGATCTCAAAGTTGTACAATGAATGTGCCCCAATATGGGGTTACAATACTTCTGATACAAATATTATAGATAATGGGGTTTAAAACCCTAGTTTAATGAACAACTAGTGTCTTCTGGTCCGTATTTGATACAAACAAATATGCAGGTGGGCTTGTGTATCCCTACGGGAATATGGAGCTATAAAAAAAATGCAAGAATGTAAATAAAATGCAACAAATATTTTACCTTGTCAATGTTGATTTGTTCTCCAATGTCTATGGTTGAGAGTCGTGCGAACACCTAAAGGTATCCGAGGGCTTATGGACTGCAAATCTATTGCTAGAAATGACCATAAGCATTCGATGATGGTTGTAAATGACCAGTAGCATTCTAAAAATACTCAAAAGCATTATATAAACTTTGGGTAGCATTCGAGGGTGTATGGGAGTGAAGGAGAACCAAATCTGGTTTGCTAGGGTTTTACGGTAGCAAAAAACAAAGGGATGTGATGGCTGCTATGGGGGGTAATGTTCAAACTCAAGGTATTAAAAATCTAGATCTTTTAAGACCTTGATTCATCAAAATGAATAATTTTATATAATTTACCCTTGATCATGTTAGGTTTTGACGACACATAATGGGTGGCTGAGATGGAGATTAAGCTTGGCAAAGTGACATGGATTGAGATAGATGGATGGTTGAGATTAAGTCTTAGTGGATGGCTAGAATTTATTCATATAAATACATATATATTTATTAAATATATATATATATATATATAAATATAAAATATTAATATTTATGTATATATTAAATAAATACATATATATAAATAATGGACGATTGTGATTGGAGGCTACGAATAGATGACAAGTGGTTAGATTTTGGTGTCTACAGATGCCTCTTTGTGTACCGCATTGCATGGAACACAATACAGTGCAAAAATATGAGACACCTTGTTTGGCATGATGAACCAACTTTCTTTCCTTGGAATGCAAAAAATATTTTGAAGATATATAATTTACTGGTGTAGCTTACCCCCTCAGTTGGAAAATGACTGAAAAATGAGTCTCATCAGCCAATTGACATAATTGTGGGGAATAATGCATGTGAATGGTGTAAGTGCAAGTGTATGATGTAAATACAGATGATATGAATGATGTAAATTGATGTTGTTTTTACCCCAATGGAGAAAATGGTTTTTGTATAATGCAAGTGGTTGATTTTGTTTTTGCCCTAACAGAGAAAGGGGTTTTTGCCATGTGTGGATGTATGCTGAATGATGTAAATGAATTATATTTTTGCCCCAATAGAAAAGGGTTTTTTTCTAAATTTAGATGTATGATGTTTGATGTGAATGATGTATCCTGATATGGGAACTCAAAATCAAATTTAATTACCCCAAGTTTGGGGTGATTCCATACTATTGAAGAAAGTGCCTTTTGGCATCATTGAAATGCAAAGAAAAATAAGAGAAAATAGTATGTCCTTGGGGCCACTCATGATTGCAGATAATTCCTAAATGGAATTCCTAAATGGTTGCTCAATCACTTTAACCTACCTGCATCCTTGGATACTGGTGTAATTGCAATGGAAATGATGAAAGTTATCCATGTTGGGAACCCCATGAAAAAGAGCATCAATGATAGTTGTTGATCAAATTGGTCTTGGCATAGTCTCACTCAAAATATGAGGGACCAAAAGTGATTTTGTTTTTGAACAAGGATATATTGGATGATGAAGATGGCCAATTTTCCTTATGGTTATTTATCCATCTTATTGAATTGCGTTAACAACCCATTATTACAATCACCAAGGGAATAGGGTAAACCACTAGATACAAGGTTCACTTGTACTTGTAAATGTACTTGGAAAATATTGAATTAAGGTGCAATGATGAGTGAAATAGATGATGTTGAATGCATATATATAGATAATACAACGAATGATTATATTTTTGCCCCAACAGATGAAGGGATTTTTGACATGAGAAAATGCAATGACTATGAAAAGTGCAATGATTGATTATGTTTTTGCCCCAATAGAAAAAGGGGTCTTTGATATAGTAAGATGGAATAAATTATTATTTATTTTTGACAAGGTTTCCTTATGGTGAATTTTCCATCCTACCAGATTATATGGATAACCAGTCACTGCAACCACTAGGTGACTAGGATAAACCACTAAATACGAGGTTCAGTTTGAGGATTGCTTGACCAAAGGGGTTAGGCCCTCTAGAGTTTTTATTTTTTAACTAAAATATGATCAAATGAGTTTGGTTCCTTTGGAGCCTTTTGAATTGAATTGTGACCAAAGGGATTAGGCCCTTTGGAGATTTTTGACTTTGATGTGCATATGTGAGGCAAAGGGCTCAACCTTTGACAAAAGGACATAACCTTTTGAACCTAGCAATTGACTTGTTGATGATGTGATGTGTATGTGACCAAAAGAGTTTGGTTCCTTTGGAGCCTTTTGAATTGAAATGTGACCAAATGGGTTAGGTCCTTTGGATCTTTTTGAATTTGATGTATGTTTGTGAGGCAAAGGGCTCAACCTTGATAAACGGACACAACCTTTTGAACCTAGCAATTCATTTGATGATGTGATGTGTATGAGACCAAAGGATTTTGGTTCCTTTGGAGCCTTTTGAATTGAAATGTGACCAAAGGGATTAGACCATTTGGAGCTTTTTGACTTTGATGTGTTTTTGTGATGCAAAATGACTCAACCTTTAACAAAAGGATGTAACCTTTTAAACTTGGCAATTGACTTGTTGATGATGTGATGTGTATGTGACCAAAGAAGTTTGGTTCCTTTGGAGCCTTTTGAATTGAAATGTGACCAAAGGGGTTAGGCCCTTTGGAGCTTTTTGACTTTGATGTGTGTTTGCGAGGCAAAGGGCTCAACCTTTGACAAAAGGATGCAACCTTTTGAACCTAGAAATTGACTTGTTGATGATGTGATGTGATTGAGTGATTGAGTTATTTTTTGAATTGGTGGGGATGGTGTGATACCTTGAGTACCCCAAGTTGTGTGCTTATTTGTTTTATTGGGGGAAGGTGTGATACCTTGAATGCCCCCAAGTTGTCTTGTTGTATAGAACTTTCTAGCAATATTTGCATATGCAAATTATATATATATATATACATGGTGTTTGCTTTTTTTTTTTATGATTTATGTGAATTATTGTATGGATGCATGTGTATATGTGTGATTGATGATAATGCAATGATAATGTGTATGAATGCAAATTAATTAATGCTCTAATGATTATTCATAGTTTAGATTTTACTTGACCATGTATAGAATTGTTGTTTAATCAGGGGTACCAAAATGGTGGCATGTGAAATGGAAGACTCATGTAATGATATGGATGATGATATAGAAAATTGATTATTTTATAGAGACTCAAACATACCAGTGATATGAAACAAAATCACTAAATGTTATATAATTTCTCTAAGACCAAACGTGTGTGTGCGGTGAATTCATTTATCGAATCATGACCATGGTAATCAAGAACCAATGTGTGTGCAAGTGAATTCATTAACTTATCTTGAGTAAATTGATATGAAACCTATCATGGAAAAGACCAAGAAGCTAGCCTATCTGTATGTGTAGTTAGAGGTCTCTTCAAGATAGACATGTCACCACACATGAGCATATTCCACTGCCAATCAAGTGTCTATAGCTTCCGTGGAGATTAGCTCCATAGTCCAAGAATCTGATCTCAAAACTTTGGGGATTCAAACTACCTAATAATTTGACTTGAAATATAGTTCTATCCTTACAACTTGAGGATCTGTGGTGTGTGATTTGTAAAATATTTAGATCTTTGAGGAATCATATTCTCAACCAAAGTGTGATGAGAATTTTTCCCTATCCTTACTACTCTTTCATTTGTTTGAAAATAATTGTGATAGTGGTGAAAACCACTATTTTTTATTTTTGGACTATGTGCATAATGGGATAAGTAAGGAATACCCTTTTCTCTTTGAGGTTAAACCCAAACATAATATTATTCCTCTTTAACACAAGATATTTTTATTATGTGTGATTGTGTTTGGTTCAAGAGTATTAAAGTCAATTCTTAGAACTCAAGATTTTATTAGTGAAAATGTGTCTTGGTCCTAAAGAAAACTCGACATGTATTGGAGGTTTTTAGAAGCACTAGGAGTGGTTGAATGACTGAAAACACCTAGGGATGTGATGGAAATGTGATTTGCAAGTGATGGTGTGACTTATGAAAGGGTGCGATGAAATAGGTGTGTACTTGAAGGTACCCTTTATTAAGGCAATAAAACTTATAAGATCAATATTTATTCAAACTAAGAAAATGAACCCCTAATATGATTGATGCAATGTGTGGAAATGACCATGAATGTCAAAATGGATATATTCCATGCAATGTGTGATAACTTTTTTTTTTATAGCCATGTATATATATATATATATAAATCACAGTAAGCATGGAATGTTTTCAAGTGGATGATGTTCAGTGCCTCAGGTTCTTCTACTCTCCCTATCCTGGTAAGATTATGTGCTCCTTAAATCTTGTGAACTCGAATAGCAACAAGCAACACATATAGATGCAAATATCAAAATTATGCAAATGTAATGCAGAGAATTTTGTTTTTCCTTCTTTCTTTTTTTTGACCAAAAGGGTTTTTTATTCCTTTGGAGATTTTTGAGTTGACGTGTGACCAAATATGTTAGGTGCCTTTGGAGATTTTATTTTTAAATTGAAATGTGATAAAAGGAATTTTGATTCCTTTGGAGATTTTTGAAATTGAGATGTGACCAAATGTATTAGGTACCTTTGGAGATTTTTTTTTAATTAAAATGTGACCAAAGGAATTTTGATTCCTTTGGAGCTTTTTTTTTGTACGAGGAAGGTGTGATACCTTAAGCATATTTGATTTGCTTGATGATTTGTGGTGTGAGTGATTGGGAGGATGCGATATCCTAAGAATCCCCAATATGCTTGATGATTGATGATGTGAGTGACTGGGAGGATGTGATATCCTGAGAATCCCTAGTATGCTTGATGATTGATGATGTGAGTGACTGGGAGGATGTGATATCCTAAGAATCCCTAGTATACTTGATGATTGAGTTGGTACCAATGTCCTGATTAGATGGGTTGAACGAACCATTTGTGGGAAAGACTTTCCTATCAATAATATCTTGGACAATATCTTTAAATGCATAGTAATTGTTGATGTCATGGCCCGCTTGTTGATGATAGGGACAATACAAGTGCTTCTTATAACCTTTTCCATGTGGCTTGTTAGGATCTCTTGATTTGATTTTTGGAAGTAGAATCTCTTGTGCTTTATAAAGCCTTTGAAAATGGTTGCATAAGATTATGAAAGCATCATGTAGTTGCGAGGGGGCTTTGCAGGATGCTTGGTGCATTTGTCCAATTGTGTTGGATGTTGAATTTGGATTGTGGAATTGTATGTTGCAACTACTATGGTTGCTAAAGTGGATGATGATAAAATTGATGATGACTCAACTGTAACTCAATGTTGGTGAGTCGAGTTAAAATTTATTGTAAAATTACAGTATGCTAGAATCTTATTGTAAGCCCTTATTTGTTTATTGAGTGTATTGAGATAGTATGAATGGATTGATAAATGGACGATATTGAGTGTGTTTTTGATGGTGTGATGAATTGGGGGGTGTGGGAATGATGACTTGGGAAGATGGTGATACCCAATTTTGATTGGGTATAAAGTATGCTTGCTAGTTGGGGATGAAGTGGGGTCAAATCATAAGCAATTGGTTGAGGTGTTTCCATGCTTATTGTATAGAAATTTTGAAAACAAATTGTGTGGAAGTGGAAGGGGGTGGAGGTGAATTATGGATGTTAACAATGTGGGTTGAAGTTGGTGGAGGATAGGTTGTGAAAGGTATCACAATTGAATGTGAAATGGTGGATGAAATGGTAGATGGAATCTATGAAGCAACATTGACTTGTGCTTCATAGAGTGGATTAGAATGGGTAGTGGTGTAAGTGGATGGGATGGAAGTGTTTTGGCTATGTTGTGGCAAAAAATTATGATGATATGGTGCAAAGGTTGCCTTAGAAAGAGGTTTGGTGAAGACTTGGTTGTGATTTTTGAGGTACGAATGAGCATTTTCCTGCTAGAAAATAGAATCCTGCATGGATGGAATATGAAGTGGTTTGAAGATAGGATTGGTGGGGTTAGGAGTGGAGCACTCCATGGATGTGGTGGGTGCCTGAATCATGTTGTTGGTCTAATTTTTGATCAAGAATCTAAACTATGAATAGGTAGATATTTATGAATGTGGGTGATGTGTGTGGTGTACAAAATGGAAATGAAAATGAAAACACTCAGAACAAACAAACAAAATATGCCCTAAGTTTTGCAACAATTTTTTTATTTTTTTCTTGTATTGGTTTTATGTTTTTAAGATGTAAAAAAAAACTAAACTTGAACAACTATGCAGTATGCCTAGGATGAAAGATATATGAGGGATTTCCTAGTGATGAAATCCAAAAATTCTATCCATGGGCTGCTAAGACATTCTAGGGAGTCAATCCAACGGATGGAGATGAAGTCCATCATTGCTGGTCTCAATCAGTAGTTGGTTATGAAGTCCAACTACTTATATTTAAAATGAAATGTGCATGTGTGTGATTCCTTTTAAGATTTTCTATTTTCTATGGTTCTCACACATAAGAAGAAAATGCATAGAAATCACACTTTTTTTATAATGAATTCAACCAAAAGTTATGATTAGAGATTCAAATGTCAAGTATAATATCTCAATAGATATTTGGTGTACACCACTTAAGATCCACCCTAAATAAATGAGTGATTCCAACAATGGAGGGTTCGCCCAACTCTTCTACCCTGAACCAACAAGTGGTTCCAACAGTAGGAGGAAACTTGAACAAAGGTAATCTATCACAATCTAGAGGAATACAAGACAAAAGAAAAGAGTACAATTACTTATACACTTTCTTACCCTAGAATGCAACTAGAATGCTTTTTATTTTCAAATGCATACAACATACAAGATAAGTAGTAAAACACCAAGAAACAACAAAAATTTAAATCTAATGTAATGATGCAACTACCATGAATGCACAAATGCAATTTTACCTTATATGCAATCTATTTGGAATAGGTAAATGCCTAAATAAAAAATGCACTAATTTTTAAAACAAAAAATAAATATTTTCCTATTAGTTTCACTATTAAAAAGCAAAAAAATAAAAACAAAAATGAGTTAGGGTTTGAACCAAGCTTACCAAGAAGCCTACATATTTCTTACCCACTCTACTAAACATAACCCAAAGTCTCCTTAATGCAGACCAGAGTTTTCAAAATGCAGACCAGAGTTTTCAAAATGAAGACTAGAATTTATGAAACATAGTAGGGCATCCGTGCAACCACTGATCAAACTCTACAACTCCCAAAAACCCTCATTTTTGTGATTTTTTCACAATCAACCTTCTAGAAATCTACAAAATAGAAACAAAAACATAAATCAGTGAAAAAGGTAAATCAAAATGAGGAACACTTTGGGGGTGCCATCATGATCACCATTTTGTAAACCAAAAATGAACAACACCAATATAAAGCAAAAGTACAAAAACATAATAACACCATAGAATGCACAAAATGAATAATATTTATTGATATAGGTAGATCTTCGAGTTGTATAATGAACATGCCATAATATTGGGTTACAATACTTCTAACACAAATATTATAGATAATAGGGTTTTAAAAACCTAGTTCAATAAACAACTAGTGTCTTTTGGTCTATCTTTGATCCAAATAAGTATGTGAGTGGTCTTGTGTATCCCTACAGGACCACCCTAGCTGCAACAAGTTCCAGAAATATGATCCTACACCTAAAAATAGAAAACAACATAAAAGAGTTAATAGTACCTACGAGGGCTCCACTATGTAAGGCCCTCTGAAAGATAAAACCTATAAAACCTAGATGTAATATAGAACTGTAAATAGAAATGCAAGAATGTAAAAAAAAGCAACAAATATTTTACCTTGTCAATGTTGATCTATGCTCCTATGTCTATGTTTGAGAGTTACACGAATGCTCAAAGGCATTCAAGGGCTTACAAACTACAAATATGCTATAAGAAATACCCAAAATCATTTGGTGATGGCTGTGAACACCCAGTAGCATTCCAAAAATGCTTATAAGTACTCTACAAACTCTGTGTGGCATTCGAGGGTGTATGGGAGTGAAGCGGAACCAGATCTAGTTTGTGAGGGGTTTGCGATAGTAGAAAATGGGGGGATGCGATGGCGGTGGTGAGGGGTAATGTTCAAACTTGAGGTATTGAAAATTTGGACCTTCTAAGACCTTGATTCATCAAAATGAATCATATTTATAATCTACCCTTGATCATGTTAGGGTTTGACGACACAAAATGGGTGACCAAGATTAAAACATGAGGAAGGGTGGATATTAAGCTTGGGAAAGTGACATGGATTGAGATGGATGGGTGGTTGAGATTAAGTTGTGGCAGATGGCTAGGATTTATTCATATAAATACATATATATTTATTATATATATATGTAAATATTAAATATTAATATTTATGTATATATTAAATATATATATATAATGCATGACTGTAATTGGAGGCTACAAATAGATGACAAGTGGCTAGATTTTGGTGTCTACATTATAGCAAGTGCAACCTGTGTTGTTGCATAAACTCCATATTTTAACAGGGCTGATGTTTCTCCTAAAATTACTATATCCCCTATTGTAGGGTCAATCTCAAGAGACTCCACACCTTTAGTGGGAACTATGATTGTTGCCTTGGAAGAAGGGAGGGAGTCTGTTGAGGGAGTAGAGCTTTCTCCTCTATATTCTGATGGAATTATTGTTACTCTTCCTTTTTATATTTCTTGTATATATTCTTCTTTTGCAACAATATACTCTGTGGTTTCCTATCTCTTGGTAAAAATAACACTCACGAGCTCACTAGAGCTCATTCCAATTCTAGCCCTTTTATGTGTGGGTGAGCTTGAAGGGCTCTAGGTTGCAATATAATAATATTTAATAATATTGGTAAACTCCCCACTTTTTTGGATCTTTTTCCAAGCTACTACAAAAAAAATTATTTCTTTATTATTTATTACCAAGGCTATAGATACTGCTTGAGGTGAGCTTGTGATTATTTGTTGCATATATTGAGGGATAATAAATATTCTGGTCAAATCTTCTACTACAATCCAGTTTGAAATAGAAAAGGCAAGAACAATCTCCTTTCCTTTTCCAACATCTAGAGTGGGTTGAGACACAAGGTCCTCATTGCTAATCCATCAATGATCACTTTAGCCAAAATAGCAATAACACAAGTCACAAAAGTACTTTTTTTTATCATTGATACTAAGTTCTCATCACCCATTCATTAATGAAAGTGCTAACAAATATTAGATAGACCCCCATCATATGCGCGAACGGTCCAAATATCTCTATAGAAATTAACGATGTAGTTTTCATCTAAGATTGAGTAGTACCAAACGAAGGTTCCAAGCATGCTCATATTCTTTCGAGACCTGAAAAGACTAGAAAAATGCTTAAGAAGCTCTCAAATTAGGATACCCTAAGGGAGTGCAAATCAAGGTGTCATAAATGAGAATTCAACATGACAAGGAGTGGATCTTCCAAGCTAATCGTGGTACTAAGTTCTCATAACAAGTCATTATGAAGAAGTCTATATTGCAAGGACATGTTTAAGAAGCTCAAATGGGGTAACCAAATTTTGAAGAAGTTAAGAATTCTAGCTTTTGTAGACTTCACAACATGCAAGTAATTGAAATCATGGTGTCTTCTAGTTTGCCTCAATCGCCTGATATACTAAACATGGAGCAAGTACTGCAAATCTAAGGTCATCTTAAGCTCAACCAAGGTAAACTTAAATTCTAAAAACTTATAGAACTTCAAAGGTAATGAGAGAGAAAGTCCTGAATCACATGGGTAAAATCAATGAACAAAATAAAACCTCATGGATTGTATAGAATAAGGTTAGCTTATGAGTCAAATAGCATGAATGAATGACTAAATGAATGTATGAGCACTAGTTCAAAGTAAGCCAAACTTCTTCAAAATTTAGAAGCATAATTTTATAACTATCAGCTAAAATATGTTCTACCTTAGTTTAACCCTATATAAAGAAAGATACCCTTTCGAGACCATATGGGAGTTTTAGCATCCAATATGGGCCAAAGAGTGCAAGCAAAAATCTTGAGGGAGAAGTGTAAGCAACTCAATGGGTGCCTATTTACTAATGCTAATAAATGCAGGAGACGTAGAAGAAATAAACAATTTGTCTTCCTTGGAAGTGGCCTTGACAATATGATTGCCTTGGAAGTGGCCCTGTACCCTAGCACAATATAGTTACAGAAGGATCACCACGATGGAATATAGTTATAAAAATATATTGCTATCAATGGTTCACTTATTTTGTGCACCTTCTATTCTCTTCTTTGGTTTCCTGCTCCTCCCCATAACTGGGACCTTAGTATCATTGTTCTCTACCCGCCAATAAAAATACCACCTATCCCTTATTTTTTGGTATCCCCCTTTATTTTTTGTGTACCTCCAAACTATACATTGTCCTCCCACCATCATTTCATGTGTAATATGAGGTTCATTTTTATTATCATACCACATCCACTCCATATTTGGTCATGCCTTGTTTTTTTCTTAGATATGGACGTTACCTCTTCTCTTAACGCCTTAATAGACATATTTTTCATTTTCACATAGAGAAGAAGCTACCTTATTTTTGTAAATTTTAGGCAAGAGATCTAAGAATTTAAATGAAAATACCATAAGAGGACAAGGTGAGGTCAGCACTAGGTCCACTACAGAAGAAGAGGGACAGGGGACTAAGAGGGCCCAAAAAATCTTGAGGTACCCAAAATAGACCTAGGGTATAAAAACTAGCTGATAAGGCCAAAATAGGCCATGGGGCCAAAACTAGCCTAGGGGGCATGAAATAGGTAAGGAAGGTCAAAATGGGCCAAGGAGCCCAAAACTGGTTAAAGGGATCAACAAAGTCTAAAAATGGTCAAGAAGGTTGAAATGAGCCCTAGGGGACCGAAACATGTCGAGGGGCCCAAAATATACTAAGAAGACAAAAATGGGAAGGGGACATCCAAAATGGGCCAGGTTGGGCTGAAATTGGGCAAGGGGCTTAAAATAGGTTGGGATGACAAAAATGGCTCGAGGTGGCCCAAAATGGGTTGAGAAGGCTAAAATAACATGAAGTGGTCTAAAATTGGATAGGGGAATAGGAGGGCTCAAAAAAATCCTAAGATGCACAAAATAAGCCCGAGGCACCCAAAATGGGCCAAGGGGCCCAAAACAGGACAAGAAGGCCAAAACTAGCCAAGGGGTACGAAATTGCCTAGGAGGCCTAAAATGGACCAATAATGCAAAAAGGGGCTAAGAGGGCTAAAATAGGCAAAGAAGACCAAAAGAAATAGGGGTGGCCCAAAATTAGACAAGGGCTAAGAGGTCCCAAAAATGGTAGAGGGGCTAAAATGATCTCAAAATGCTAAGATATGTTAGTGGAGCCTAAAATAGAAGGGCATAAATGGGCCAGGATAATAGGAAACAACTTGAGAAGGTCAAAATAACTTAGGATGACCCAAAATTGGATAGAGGGCTTGAAGTAGGTCCAAGGAACCCAAAATGAGCTAGGGGTCCAAAACAGGTCGAGTAGGCTAAAATAGGTAAGGGGCCAAAACTATTTTGAGGGGCCTAAAATAGGTTTGAAAGGCTACAAAGGGCTAGGTAGCCTAAAACTAGCCAAAGGGGTCGACAAAGTTTGAAAAATGTTAGAAAAATTAAAATAGGCTTTGGGAGATTGAAATTGAATGAGGGGATTGAAATAGGCCAAAACAAACTAGGGGAGCTTAAAATAGATCAAGGGGGCCAAAATAGGCAGAGACGACTAAAACGACCTAGGGCATAGGCTAAGAAGGGTGAAACACATTAGTGAGACACAAAATAGGCTAAAATAAGAAGGGGACCAAAATTGGCCTAGGGGACCTAAAATGGATCGAGAAGGTCAAAATGGGCCAAGGGGCCCAAAACTAGCTAAAAGGGGCCAATAAGGTCTGAAAATGGTCAGGAAGGCCAAAACATGTTGGTTGGGCTCAAAATAGGTCGAGGGAGCTAAAAAAATTTAGGAGAATAAAAATGGCCCAAGGCAACATGAAATAGGTGGAGAAGGCTAATATGGTCTAGGGGTGCTAAATCGGGGATGGGGTCCCAAAACTAGATGAGAAGGCTAAAATGTGCTAATGGAGTCTAAAATAGGTCAGTAGTGCTGAAATAGGTCAAGACAACATAAATGGTCTAGGGAAGCCTAAAATGGGCCAAAAGGACCAAAACACCTTAGGGCGGTCCAAAATTGGAAGGGGACTAAGAGGACTTAAAATAGGCCTGAGGTACCCAAAATAGATCAAGGGACCCAAAAGATGTTAAAAAGGTCAAAACAGACCAAGGGGCTAAAACTGGTAAGCAAAAAAGGGGAAGGCCAGAATTGGTAAGGGGTTCGAAATTGGTTGAGTTCGAAATTGGTTGAAGGGGTCATAAGGTCTAAAAAGCATCAACAGGGCTAAAACAAGCCCTATGGGATAAAAATTGGCCAAGGGATCCAAAACTAGCTGTTAGCTTTTGATACAACATGAAATGGGAGATAACATTCACAAGATGCAGAATAATAAGAAAGAAAGTAAATCTACAATATGAATGCAATATGCTATAAATAGAAATGATAGAAATGAATACAATAGTAGCTATGGAGGAAATGAATACTCCATGATACAAGCTATTGCTCAATGAATGAGCTTTGCTCTTATAGCTCACACACTCTACACTAGTGTGTCTATCCTACACTACTATGCTCTCCTCTATGTCTTCACACTCTATCTATGGCCCTTTATATAGGAAGATAAGTTCCTTTGGCCAACACTCTACCTAGCTGTACAAGGGACACCTTGTACATTTATAGCTTGCACATTGACACTTGTGCATTTATTACATTGCATGAAGTAACTAGATAACTTCCCGCTAAAGTAATCTAATTTCCTAAGTATGTACCAAGGAAGGTACATTTACATGATCCAAATAATGTAATATAAACTATTTCTAACATCCCCTTGTTAAAATATTTAGGTATTAAAGACTTTGGTCTTCAATGTGGATCTTCTTCTTGAAAATGATATTTTGCTTCTTCATGTTCATCATCACTGTCTTCTATCCAACCACCTTTATTGGTCTTTTTGCAAGTATCTTCATTTGGTTATGAATATTGATGGCTGAGTAGAGCATGGTGCACTTGTCCTCTCATATTATTGATTTTGATTCTTCTATGCTTGGATTTGTGTTGTACTAGTTCTTCATTTTCATCAACCTATTCCTTTGAAAATATGTTAGCATCATTTTGAAACATCATAATATCTTGTGAGATTTCCATTGAATCTAGGATGTATGTATTTCCATGGATTGATCCTGTTGCTTTTATTTTACTTTGATTCATGATGAGACATGTATTTATTCCACACATATATCCAAAGTAGATCATATAGTTATCTTCTACCAACTTGCTTATAGAAATGAGATTGAATGTTAAACCAGGAACAAAAAATACTTTTGTAGTAGCAAATTTGGAAATGATCTGCTAGGTGTTACACATCCATACCCATGTGTACGATAATTTTGGCTATTTGTAATTCTTAGTCTGTAGTCGTTGGTATCTTCAAGACGATCAAACCATTGCATATTTCCTATCATATGATGATTAGCTCCTGAGTCAATGTACCACATGTTTTCATGTTTTGTAGATTGGTTTTTGTTGGAACAAATTCCACATTCATTATATGATATTCTTTTTTCCATTTGAAGAAATGAGATAGGATCTTCTTTGTATTCTACCTTATGACTCCTTATTCAAATATATTATCCCTGATAGAAGTATATAAGCTTGATTTGGTAAAACCTTTATTAATCCTTGGTTTTGTATGCTTCCTTATGTCTCCCTAGTATGAGAATATAAACTCTTAAGGATTTTTAGGTTTTGTAGAAATCTTATATATTGCAATTTGATAATTTTGATAAATTTTGATATTACCAAGTTTTGTAGAATACATTATGACTCCCTAGTATGCTTTGGATAAGATATAAAGTGATTTTGTAAATTTTAGTTCAATTTTAATTGATTTTGTAAAGTTTTGTAAATACCAAAATCAACTTCTATTATCCTTATTGCTCCTATTGAACTAAGCACTTTTTCCAAATTTAAAGAGGTTTTAATGTTGGATATTTTGTCTTTATTTGAGAAGATTTGAGACAATAATATTATAAATTTCCATCCTTTAAAATGCTTTGATAAAACTCTCTTTAAATATCCCTTTATGATTTAATATAAGTGTATCTAATTTCCAATTTAATAAGTTTGATGTAGTAACCCTATAGCTCCCTAATTTTGGAAAAATTAGATCACAATAATATTTGCAAGTATTAAGGTTACTTGCTAGTAGAAAACCTTATTACTCCTAAGTTCAATATTGCAAATATTATATTAGCTTGATAAATAATTTCCTTTGAGGTATTGATTTCAATAATTATATTTCTCTAAATTCAACCTTATAACCCCCTACAGATGAAAGCATATAAATATAGGAATAAACCTTACCTCATACCAATCAATAATCAACATTGATTTCAGACATGTAATGGTTGCACTTGTTGACTGTAGCTGCTTTGACTATGTTTGGACTAGAGTATTGAATGCTTTATTTTTTGCTTCCACATTGTGATGGCTCCTATGTATCGAACATAAATGTATTGTAATGCATCATTCAAATGTTGTGTTCAATTTCTTCTACTCCTTCTTCGTTCACTTCAGGTTTACATGGTTTTAATGGAGATAAAAGCTACCAAGTGTCACTTACATTACTCATGGAGGCTTCAAATTATGTAACATTTGCATATTTTAAGTAATGTCCCTACCAACATTTAGGAACACATATTCCAACTCTTGTAATGCTTCAAATTTGAGTAGGCACTTGTAACCTTCCTTGTAAGGTTTCTTGGACATTAAGCATTATTGAGAGATTGTGCCAAGTGGCACTCAAAGTTTCTACATGGTTTCTATCGCTATAATGCCTCCAAGGAGAATGTAACTCCTTATTTATATCTCTTCCTTTGCTTGCTATGTTCCTTTAAGTGCAAACAAACTATTTTCTCTCACAGTCAATCCTTGAATTAGAGCTTTAAATGGTGTGGAAGATGCTACCTTTGGTGAATTTTCTTCACCAAGTTTCAAACCTTTTCAATTAGCATCTTTTCTCCTCACTTTTGGTTCTCTTTGATGTGTGAATTGCAGCATTATTCATGCATATTTGGATGAGGTAATAGTGATACCTTTTATTTTAGTATGGCCCCTTCTTCTTCTATGTAACTGTAGTATATTTATCTTCTATTGTGTGCTTGTGTGTGCAAGTTCGTCCATCGAAGATATGTGAGGAATGAGCCTTTTTGATGGCTCCTTGTGTCATGGATATGGAGTGATTTTCATACATCCTTCTTGGCTATATTCCCTGTGACATTTGTGCCTTTAATGACACCTTCTATTTGCTTACTTTTTGTGAACAATGTAGTGTAATACCTTGTGAATAATACACTTTCTTTTGCATCCTTTTTGCACCCTCTTTTTAGGTTTTGTAGTTTGATTTTGTAGAAAATTTTTGAATTCACAAATGAGGATTTTGAGGATGTCCTTTTGAGTAGACTCCTTACCCTCTTTTCGTAGACATTTTATGGTGAATCAAGATTTTTAAACACTATAAAATAGAAGCTTTGTTTCAGTTGCAGTAACCCCTAAGTGGTTTGGATTTGAGACTCACCAAGTCTCAATATTTAAATCTTATTTTTTGTTAGATTTTCTTTGCTTGTACTAACCAATTTTAGTGTCTTCTATTGGCAACTAAGGGTTGTATATTTTTGTTCACCAATAGTATCTTTAGACACTTTAACCAGTTCTAAATTTGTGCCTTTCTGAAGAATACAAACACAAAGCTTTTGAGAGTAATACAATAGTGCAAAATGAACCCACTAATATTTCATTTTTTAATGCACTAACTATTACACCTTATCACTCCAAATAACTCTCAAAAACTTATAAATGAGCTTAATCAATTTACTCCAACTAATCAAGAATAATTTGAAATGAATTTTTAATAATTATTCTACAAATATCTTATAAGCAAGATTTTAGGAGATAGTCTTCTTTTGCTTTCCAAAGTAGATGATAGGCAGTTGATATATGGTTGAAATTATGAAATCTAATCAACTCCTAATGTATAAATAAAGCTTAAAAATAACCTTTCTTTTTGTACATTTAAATACTGTAATACAAATCTCCTTTTTGCAAATTTAATTTAGATTAGGACGCTTTAACAAATCTAAAAAGTAATCCAATTAATGAATCTACTTGCACCAATAGTTGCTTACCTTTTTCTAAATGCTTTTGTAGCTTCTTTACCACTTCTATATAGGATGTATATCTTGGTGTCTAAGATCACCAAGTTGTTTCCTTCAGTAAGATCTTGCAGCTCTTTGTAGACTATTTTGAATAGCTCCTTCTTCACCAAATGATGGTCTCAAACTTTCTTTCATGAACCTAATATTTGGTAACTTTGTTCTCCTCTTGTGGTCTCCTCCTTTGTAGATTTGGAGAAGTCTGTATCTCTAAAGCGGTATCCTCTTGTTTTGGGAGGCAATATTAAAATCTCCTGGTAGATAGCAGTCACCTGTTACTTAATTTGAATGAGGTGATCCATGTATTATATTAATTAAAAGACTTGAGCATTTTGTTGGGCCTCACGATTGTATACATTTTACTTTGAATATAATACAAATTATCTATTTTCCACTTTTTGGCATTTTTTGATGCAATGTGTGTATGTTTTCTTACCTGTGTATTATATTATTTGAATTTGTAAGCAACATTTCTTCATTGATTTAGAAATATATGTTTATTATGATATTTGAATGAATGTGGGTTTATCAATATTTCTTTCCTCTTCTATCCTTTTTCATGCGTGTGTGATTAAAATTGCTATGATAACCCAAATGGACAAGGCATCAGTATGCTTTTACTGCTAAAATGCTTTCATTGTATGCTTGGTCAATATTGTTTTGTATAGTTTATCCTAATCTATTTGGGCTATTTGTCTAAGAAAAACCATTGAAAGCCTATATTAGGGTGTCCAAACATAGTTTATTTAACTACCAAGCTATCCAAGGATGAAGTGGTGAGTCCACTAGATCTCACATATCTACTTGTGGACCTTAGGGAATTCGAATAGAGTGACAAATAAGAAGGATATTCAAAATTTTCCATGAAAATATCTTGGGCTATCCACATAGTCATTCTTTATATAAGTATTTAAACAATGAGCCATGCACCTCTCTAGATGAAGTATGCATTGTTGATTCTTTTGGATTAATTTGGATCATTGATGCCTTTATTGCTCTTCGTCATAGCCTATCACTGATGCATCATCGATGTGCTACTTAGATGAGCAACGAAGATGTGGAATACATGGTCACTGATTGACTAGGGATATCACTGATGTATCATTGATGTGCTTCTTAGATGAGCGATGACATTTTCAAAAAACACATGGTCGCTGATGAATTTATATTGTCACTGATGAATCAGCAAAAGATAATTGCTATCAGTGAAGAGCAACTTTAAGAAATAAAAATTGAATAGAATTAGGTGGGTGACTTGGTAAATACAATGTTTATTCAATGCATGATGGGAAGGAGAAACCTAAGATAATGATAGCCTGAACCTTAGTTAACTCAAAATAACTTTGTCACTGATGGAACTTCAACGTTGCTGATGGATCAATGATAGGATTTTCCTAAAGATGACAAGGGATAACCTATATATACTGATTCATTTCATGATCGCTAATGGAGAAACGATTTCACTAATCGATCGATGACACACTCTTTTTATTAGTGATAGACCAACTTGGACTTGGGGGTTTCGATTTAAGTCAAGACTTATGATTATCGGCTAAAGCAGGCAAAGACCAAGCAATAGACTATATGACCTAGGGCTAAAGCATCATTGATGGAATTCAACTATTTTTTATGGATCAGTGATGATGGATTTAGATAAGCGACAATGTATTTTAGGTTTAGGTTATCACTGATGATTTACTTTGGTCATGTATGGATCAGTGAAGGGGGACTTAGAGCAAATAATGAATATTTAAAAATAACTTGACTTGACCAATTTTTGTTGAGAGGAGGAATGGTTAGGCTGACAATGATGGGACCCTTGATTTGGACTCAATACAGTCATTTATGAGACTGAGTGATTGCTGATGGATCAATAATGAAACTTTTACAAGAGGAACAATTGACTTTGCTTTATACCTAGGCTTTACGTGATCACTGATTAAAATATTCTATCAGATATGGATTGGTGATGATGAGCTTGGATGAGCGACTGAGTATTTTTGGGTTTATACTATTATCGATGGCTTACTATAGTCACATATTGGATCAATGATGAGGTTTCAAAAGGGCAATGATGACTTATGACTATTAGACCTTAGCAAATGACTTCGAGAAAATATTAGGATTAATGTCTAGGTAAACTTAGGAACTAAGACTTAGGAAAATTTAATCAAGGTAGACTTCAAAGTATTTTTGGCCATGATCTAACCTAGGGGTACATCATACATTTTAACATTATAGGATTGATTTTTAAAAGGTTTTGCAATTATTATGTGATGTTAAATGACATGGGGTTAATGGGCTTATGGAAATGAAATGTTTATGATTGAATAAAAATGGTATGGACCAACTAATGAAGATAAACTAAACTTAACAATGGTTGAAATGGTTAATATGATAAAGACTGACAATATGGAAATAACAACCTTACTAATGAATGGATAATTAGGGATGAACTCATGGAGGATGTAATGCATGAAGAACTCTCAAATTTAGACTTATGCCCTTAATGGTTATGACGACTCTTCTAAATTGGAATTATTTTCTCAAGACTTCCCTCTTTTTGGACTCCACACCACACAATCCTATAATCACCTAGATGCTTAATTGTGCAATTTTTGAAAATTATGGGTGAAATTAAGTTGGGATTTTTGAATCCCAACATGACCTTCTCTCCCCACCCTTCTAAAATGGAGGGGAGAGCGACACCTCTCTTAAATAAAGGGATGTTTTTATAGAGGTTATGATCTCTTGACTAATAAAATTGAGTATCATCAAGACTCTTATGTTAGAACATTTTAATGCCTCTCTATTGTTTCCTATCCTTCCTCCCCTATTAAAATAGAGATAGCCCTACCCTAAATATTCTTGATCAAGAAGAAATAAAGGGCTAGCTATCCTCCCACCACCTTAGCTATTTAAAAGGACAAAGTGCCCCTATATATTCTTGCCCTCCTATAAATATTCTCTACTTTAAATCTAGGGAAAGGCTGAGCCTTAGCCTTACCTTACCTTACCCTAAAATAGAGAGGAGAGCTCTCCCTAGCCCAGGTTTTTAAGAGGGGAGGGCCATAACCTTTAAAATCTCTCTATCATTATAAAAAATATGAATTTGAAAAAGCTAGGCCCTTAAAATTATTAAAGAGAAGGTCCTGGGAGGTCAAGTCATTTTATAAATGTATTAACATTTTAGAGAGGAGAGGAGAGGTAAGGATTTTAAAGTTACCAACAAGCAAAGGACCATCAAATCCTCCTATTACAATCAAATCCTTCTACTCAAGTCCATATCAATGCATGTTGTTCTCCTTTTTCAAGTAGGTGCAAGAGGATCTATAATATTTGTCTACCAATTAAATTAAATTAAAGCCCTAACATTCATTTTTTGAGGAAGTATAAAGAAGGGAAAAGAGAGATTTAACATTAATTAGAGGACTATTCAGACCCACCCCCCTTAAACCCATTGCCATTATAGCTCATGTGTAGCTCACAAATAACATGTCTTGGCAAAGGGATCGATTCATTTTTCTCTAGTTGATCAGACGTAGAAAACCTGAGACTGGAAGAATACCATGGTAGAGCTTTTCTATCAGGTGGAAAATTTTCATGCTTGAACCTACAAAGCTACTATGAACGGTATGTTTCTAAAAAGAGAAAAAAATTATATTTATTTAAAGAGATCCTAAATTATAGCTATTTCGTAGGTCCATTCTAGATAAAGCGTCATGCTCCACTTGACACATCTCTATTATCTTGCATACACCACTTTTAAATAGTGGGGAAGGAGAAGGCCCTTTGCAATTCAATCTCAAATGGAGAATGCAAGGAACTACTTCTCATAGCCTCTATGTCTCCTCTCCAAATGGGGAAGAAATTTTAGAATTTTGATAAAATAAGGATTAGAAATGTACACAATAGCTTGCTTCTCCAAGCCACATTTTCTAATCGCATGAAAATAAGCGGGTACCACTTCCTAGAATGAGGTGGGTGGTTCTCTAGGTACCAAATCAATACATCTAGATTTAAATGTATTCACCTAGTATCTATTTTAATTAAGAGGGACCTCTCCATTTAAAAAGGGGTGAGGGGTTGCCTTAGCCTTGGAATAAAGGAGTGCTCTACCCCAATCGTAAGTGAGTACACAATTAATTTAAAGAGCTAAAATCTATTTTGAAGCTCAATATATAAAAGGTTGCTCCCCCTATCACCAAAATGCCCTTGCCTTGGGGTTAAAATTTCCCCATTTATTCCATTGTTGTTCTCCTTTATGAAAGAATAACAACAACTCTCCCCCTCTCTGTTTCTAAAAGGGGAGATAGAGAGCCAATCTTCACCCACTTAGGCACATGGACTGGGTGAGTAAGGATGCAGCGATTACAGATAGAGGGGATCACTCTTGCATATTGGATTTGAGATGGTACCACACCCGCGTACGTGAACCGCTATAGCAAGCATCATACGGCGATTAATTTAAAGAGCATCGATGGATAGAATTGAGTATCCATCTTATCTAGGGAGAGAACAACCGGGCCCCCATGCTTCCCCATTGTTTCCCCCCATGGGAGTCCAAAATGAATGAGAATTATAAGCTTATCTGAAGGCCTAGATAAACTTCCCTTCTAATACCCGATCCTTCATTAGATGCATTCTAAATCAAAACAAAAGGATGGAAAGGAACCATTACATAAGATATAAAGTATCCTCCTACCCTTCTAACTCATTATTCCCATGGATAATATTTTATGGTTTGATGAAGCTTTCTTAAATAAGACTCACCCTTTTAAAATCTTGGTTCACTATCATCTTTTTAAAGTAGAGCTAGCATTTTTAACATATCATACCAAACCCCATCAAATTTCATTTAAGGTGTCACAACCTCTATTAGACTAATAGACCAAAATCCCACTAAATTTCATTTAAGGTGTAAGCACATCTATCATTCATTATCCCTTCTCTAATTTACAGAACATCCTATTGAGCTTTATTCTTTAAAAAGCTTTGGTGAATCACTCAATCCCCTTAAAGTCTTAAAAGTGCTATGGAGCTAGACCAGTGAGCTATTCTTCCTTTGAAGGATGTCGAATTCCAAGCCCACCTCCCTTAAAGAGCTTAAAGAAATATTGATCGCTTATGCACATTCAATACACAAACCCCTACTATATTAAGCTCATGGAATTATGATTCCCCTAGTGTGGATGATCACTCTAAGAGATAAGTAAATTATTATTCCCCCCATTGCTACCCCCGATGTCAGTGTAGAAATTTGTCTCTATTATAGATAAATAATAGCACTTTGATCCATATCTCTAATAAAAGGGGTAGATATTTGCTCTAAAAGTATGAACACACACCTTTTTTCTACCCTTTTTCTTAGAGCGGCATGGACCTTTTAAAACGATCCTTCTGTTCGCTCCCCACGTTTAATATCATTTGTATGCGCCTCGAGGACCCGGGAATGACATTTGAACATTCAGAAGTCTTTTTACCGGTTCGCTATCGCTCACTGATCACAGATAGAGAGCCTCGACCATTTTAATATATGATATCAAGCTCTGATGGGTTGGGTTAAGCTTTAGAATTAGAAGCGATGCATAATGACCTCCTGATATCCCAACCCATTCTATAGTGATGGAGTAGACTCAATTCATTGGGCCCCTACATGGCAGACAATAACAAACATTTCTTTTTTACTCTCCTCTCCTTTTAAGAATAGAGAGGGCCACAATTGGCCCTTTTAAAATAAATAAGGATAAAAGGAAGTTTTTAGTGGCTCCCAACCATGTGAAGTGAGTCATCTATTTTATACATTTAAATGATTGGATATTGAAATGTTTCTTTCCTTTCAAAACCAATTTTGAGTTTCCATTTATAAAATAACTTGGATGAATAGGCTTTTGATGGTTCTCCATTAATCTCTTTAATTTAACACGAATGTATAGAACACAAGCTTATACTGAGAGGGGGGATGAACATTATAAGACCAATTTTTACTTTTCTTTCCCAAACAATATTATCCAATATAATAAATGGCAATATCAATAGTAGTAACCAAAGCAATGCATAAATCATCACACACAATAGAGACACCAATTTAACATGGTTCACCCAATGTGGTCTACTCCACAGAGAAAATCTTCCACTAATATTTTCTCAATAAATATCTTGGAAATACTTTCCCTATTACAATGTTTATGGACCTCTGTCCAAAGGAGACACCAATCCCCTAATCAAGTTCATGGATCTCTATCCACAATAGAACTCCTTTCTCCTCTGCTCTGGCTAGTGATCTTCTAGAATAACTGATGTCTCCACTACACTGGCTAATGGATATCTCTCCACTGAAGACTCTTGTCCTCACTTAGAAGACCTGTCCTCATTGCCCTAGCTAATGGATATCTATCCATTGGATACTATCATCCTCTATACTCTGTCACCTCCAAATATTACTCTTAGCTCTATCTCAAATCTACACTAAACACGATCCTTTGGTCTAGCACCTTTGGTCTAGAACAAATCTGCTCAATCTCTATCTTTGTTCTGGCACAAACCTGTAATCAAATCTACATCAAAATTTGTCCTCAAATCTATACTAAACACAGTCCTTCAATATAGCACAAATCTATCCTCAATATTTGTCCTCTGATCTGCACTAAACATAGTCCTTAGGTCTAGCACAAATCTATCCTCAATCTCTATTCTCTGATATGCACTCAACACAATCCTTTGATCTAGCACAAATTTTTCCTCAATCTCTATCCTCGAGCCTTAACACAAAGCTTGATCAAATCACAAATCAACTCTTCTAGATCTGCCCCAAACCTTAACTCAAGGTTTGAACAAATCAATCAATCAACTCTGATCTCAAGTGTTCTCAAATACTTATCTCAAATATGCCTTGTAAGCTTCCACAAAAGCTCACACTAATATGTCCACAAGTCCTCTCTAGAACTTGTCCAATCTTCTCAATAAGTCCTCACTAGAACTTGTCCAATTTGCTCAACAATCTCTGTCCTTAAACTCTGTATTGCAAGCTTCCACAAAAGCTCACACAAATATGTCCACAAGTCTTCTCAAATACTTACCTCAAATATTCTCAACAAGTCCTCACTAAAACTTGTCCAATCTCATAGAAACATAAAGAGAATTGTTAGAGACTCAATATGCTTCATATTCACCCTAATGCTCAATCATGTTCAATCATTTTTTTACCATAGAAACATATAGAGAATTGTTAGAGACTCAATACACTTCACACTCAAACTCTCAATCATTTTTTTTTTTTTTTGAATTTACATGGTGGAATCGGTAGCCGCCACGAATCCGGCAGGCTGTCTAGCTTTTTATGGCTGCCATAGTATTATGCGCTGTCGCCCTAGAATCCGCCACATATATCTTCATGTAGTCCACCCCTATAACCACCATGCCTCAATCATTTTAAACCTTTTATGCCGCTAAAAGCACTAGGAAAGGGACAAGCGTTCAGAACTCTCAATCACTTTAAATCTCTCTTTTATCACATAAAAATATAGAGAATTGTTAGATACTCAATATGTTTCACATTCATCAACACTCAACTACTTTCTCAAATCAATTTAGAATATAGAACAATTTGTTTCACAGAACTTGAACAATCACATAAACACATTCAATTGACTAGGCTCAACCAACTCTACTCAATCACTCACTCAATAAATTAATCCTTACTCACAAACCCTTTTCCAAACTTATGAAATTTCACTCAAATGTTCCAACAATACTTATCAACCAATCTCATGTAACAATGATACTCATGATCTTTGAAAATCCTAGTTCAAGTTATTCACTCAATCAATCACTTCAACAACAATGCTTATAAAACAAGGTTGCTTTCCTTAACCTCTATTCCAAAAAACCTTGAAGCATTAATTCAAAACACACTCAACAAGGAAAAATTAACAAAGTCCTTTTCACTCTAACTTAGCATTCACAACATCCAACAATCACTTACTAGGAATATGTGCTCGTATATTTTTGTTTGAAGAAGACTTGACTTCAAACACTTGTTTCAATCATAATCAACTCTTTGCCAATTTAAAAGGTTAGGTAGCAATATCTTCTCAATCATTCACTCAAATTGATCCCTAAAAAAATTTCACCATGCATAGCAATAAATCTCAATTATACCTTACCACTCCTTTATATTAAACATTTAAATTTTATTTATTTCCTCTCAAAATATTTCAAAGAATTGCCTTCATATTTTGATAAAATTAAAAACTACCTTTATACCTCCCTTAACCTTAGAAGGGAGTACTTTTAAATAAAACCTTAGAACTCCCCAATAAACAAAACTTTACACCTACCTTACCTTATTTCTAAATTTCACTTCACATATCAACTTTTGGACAACCCTTATAGCTCCCACATGAACAACAACTATACCCAAGAATAAAATAATTAAAGAAACTTTATAAATCCAATAAATTAAAATAGTTGTTACCTTTTTCATAGTGCTCGTGTGATTCAAACTACGTACCTCCTAGGCCAAGACTTTAGCACTTGTCTAGATACCAACTGTGATGGCCCACTGATGAAATCTAAAGGTGCTCTCATGGCTTTATGTGCTTCCTCCTTGTCAAATTCATACAAAACAAAATTTATCTTCCCCTGCTATACTTAGCAAGGTTCAAATCTTAGACCTTGTCATCCACACTACCTTTGCATTAACTTGATAACCAAATTTCTACATCATCGTATGAATAAAACGATAGGTAAATATATTTGATATCTTCAAACTGTGCACTATCTTGAAACACGAACAACAGACTGATAATATCTAAAACAACAATGATTTCATGATGCGTGCTACCAATTTATATGTCGCATGAACTACCTCCTATTTGTTATCAAAATTGATGTTGGTTTTCCCTTTTTAGAGCTCACGTGTTGCATAATATTTTTTTGACAGCCGTGCAAAATTTCAAGGGACTACCAATTTACTATATTCGAATTTCAATCTTTTTCATTGAGCAAATAAAATATTTTTATAACCCAAGATCTATATCTTTTAAGCCTTAAAAGAACTCCTTTAAATAATATTTTGACTTCATTTTATAACGACGTCGGTGGGTATTTAATGAATACCTTATATCTCCCTTGTGCCTTATTTAAATCATAGCCACTCCACTCCAGGTGATGACATAGGCCCCACTTGAATATTGTATAATTTTTAATTTAAGCACCTTAAAATGATATTACTATGCCCAGATTAAAAATAAATCTTTTAATATTTATAATAAGTTATTTCAAATATAATAATTTAAATATTTTAAATATCCTTTGGGCCTTTAACCATGGTATTTTGTCCCTTAATAATATTATGTCCTTTAGTTTTTTTCTTTCAGAATATTTAACCATTATTTTGACCAAATCTTGCATTGATCATAAATACTGACACTTGACATCAATGACAACAAAACCACTCAAAATGTCCAACAATCTCCCCCTTTTTATTGATGGTAACCCAATTTCCTTTTACCATTTTCTTAACCTTTTTCTGTTTTGCTCCCCCTGACTCAATGCTCTCCTCTTAAAATCAAATCTCTCCCCCTTACTCAAATATCTTCCCCTTTGACATCAATGGCAAAGGGTCACCTTTGGGGCTCGGGGCTAAGAACAAGTATCTTAGCTTAGCCCCTCACCCACCTCCTATTAAGGTGGTTAATTCTGGTGTGGGAGTATTTCTACTCCCAACATGCAATGTTCCTTTCCTTTTTCAGCTTTCTTTTTCCATACTTTAGAAATCATACCTTTTTGAACCTTTTGAGAATCCTCTTTCTTGTCTGTCCTTGGAAGCTCTGGAAATTTTGTTCTACATCATCTTGTTATATACCCAACATTATTGTACTTATAAAACTTAATGTTGTGATTCCTTGGAAGTGCAAATGTCTTGGGATTTCTCCTGGTGACGCCATATCCATTCCTGTCATGAACCTTGCAATTCACTTTATTATGACCAAACTAATTACAAGAGTAGCAATACCCTTGAAAGAGAAGTCCATTTCTAAAATTCCCATATTCTTGTCTTCCATGTGTCCTACACTATGAAGCCTTGTGCCCAAACCTGTGATATGAGAGCAACATCCATTGAAGAAACCTTGCCTTGACCACATTGGTTTCTTAGTTGCTTCTACCCTATCTAATTTCATGTTCCATCTGTTTCTTATTTGTGCATTGTTCCTTTCCTTGTTGAAATTTCTATTTTCCAACTTATCCTTAGAAGTCTCACTCTCTCTTTTAATTTCTTCTTTTGATGCTTCTTCTTCTTTGGTACTTGAGCTTGACTCTCATTTTTTTGCTTCCTGTTTTCCTTGTTCTTCTTCAAAACCAAGTCTTGTTTTGGTGACTGATGATCTTTATGCATCGATATTCCTGTCCAAAGTATTTGAAATTTTATAAAACTTGTGTAGCTTCTCCTTAGAGCCTTTTACTTCCATCCTTAGTGAAATTATCTCATGTTCTAATCTTTCACACTCTAGATCTTTTGTCTTTAATTTTTTGGCCATACCTTCTTCAATTTTTCTTACCTATTCAACCTTGATTTTGAAGTTGGTGAGTTCCTATAGAAAATTTGCTTTTACTTTCTCATCTTCTTGAGATTGAACCCTTAATCCCGAGTTCTCCCTTTTTAATTCTTCGAGATCAACACTAAATATTTTACATTCTTGCTCTTTTACCTTTTATTGTTCAACCATATATTTTTCAGCTTTCCTTACCTTTTCAACCTTATATTTCAAGTCAGAGAGATCTTGTAGAAGCTTTGTATTACATTTATCATCCTCTTGTATTTGATACTTTAATTCTAAGTTCTCATTTTTCAACTTAACAAGTTCCTTAAGTATGGCTTCCTCCTTTTCTTCTTCTGAATTTTTCTCTTTTATTTGATCTTCAATTTCTTTTGTTGTCCAAAGTAGAGTTTCTTCTTCATACTTATTTTGACTGTCCCTGCTATCCTTTTCTGAACCATCCTCTAGAACTCCAATTATGAAAGTAACATCTTCATATTCACCACTACTAAACCCATTGTAATAACTTGCATCATGATCAATTTGACCACAAACAAAACATTCTTTAGCTTCTTGTGTATAATAAGCTGCAAGGTGACCTATCTTCCTATATCTTGTACAAAACTTTATCAATCTAGCCTTTTCTTCACTGCTTGATTCATCTCTTAAATTTATTTCTATTTTTCCTCCCAAAACAACAATATCAAATTCATATTTATTTTCTTTTATGACCATGTGTGTTCTTTTCTTCTTGTATCTCATGGTTCTGTTTTTGCCTTTCTTTATCATTTGTGTTCTTTCAAGATCTTCCTTCAAGTTGTTAAACCCTTTTCGAAGGAACCAACTCTAATACCAATTAAAGAACACAATCTTATACTGATAGGAGGGGTGAACAATATAAGACCACTTTTTACTTTTCTTTCCCAAATAGTATTATCCAATATAATCAATGGCAATATCAATAGCAATAACCAAAGCAATACACAAATCATCACACATAATAAAGACATCAATTTAAGGTGGTTCACCCAATGTGGGCTAATCCATGGAGAAAATATTTCACTAATATTTTCTCAATAAATATCTTGGGAATCCTTTCCCTATTACAATTTTTATGGACCTCTGTCCAAAGGAGATACCAATCCCCTAATCAATTTCATGGATCTCTATTCATAGAACTCCTTTCTCCTCTGCTCTGGCTGGTGATCTTCTATAAGAACAATTGCCTCTACTACACTGGCTAATGGATATCTCTCCACTGAAGACTCCTATCCTCACTTAGAAAACCTATACTCACTACCATGGCTAATGGATATCTATCCACTAGAGACTGTCATCCTCTATACTTTGTCACCTCTAAAGCTTGCTCTTAGCTCTATCTCAAATCTGCACTAAACATAGTCCTTCGGTCTAACACAAAGCATAAACTTGTCCTCAAATTTACACCAAAATCTATCAACAAATCTACACTAAAAACAATCCTTCAATCTAGCACAAATCTATCCTTAATATCTATCGTCTGATCTACACTAAACACGGTCCTTTAGTCTAGCACAAATTTATCCTCAATCTTTGTCCTATGATCTTCACTAAACACAGTCCTTTGGTCTAACACAAATATATCCTCAAGCCTTAACACAAATCTTGATCCAATCACAAATCAACTCTGCTAGATCTACCCCAAAACTTAACTCAATATTTGAATAAATAAATCAATCAAATCTACTCTCAAGTCTTATCAAAGACTTATCTTAAATCTGCCTTGTAAGCTTCCAAAAAATCTCACACTAATCTATCCATAAGTTCTCTTTATAACTTATCCAATCTGCTCAACAAGTCCTCACTAGAACTTGTCCAATCTGCTAAACAATCTCTATTCTCAAACTCTGTATTGTAAGATTCCATAAAAGCTTACACAAATTTGTCCACAAGTCTTCTCAAAGACTTACCTCAAATATGCTCAACAAGTCCTTACTAGAACTTTTCCAATCTCATTGAAATATAAAGAGAATTATTAGAGACTCAATATGCTTCACATTCACCACAATGCTCAATCACTTTCAATCACTCTTTTTACCATAGAAACACATAAATAATTGTTAGAGACTGAATATGCTTCACACTCACAAAATCTCAATCACTTTCAATATCTATTTTATAACAGAAAGATATAGAGAATTTTTAGAGACTCAATATGTTTCATATTCATCAATCCTCAACCTCTTTCTTAAATCAATTTAGAATATAGAACAATTTGTTTCACAGAACTTGAACTATCACATCAACACATCCACTTGACTAGGCTCAACCAACTCTACTCAATCACTCACTCAATGAAATAATCCTTGCTCACAAACCCTAGTCCAAACTTATGATCTTTCACTCAAATGTTTCAAAATTGCTTATCAACCAATCTCACATAACAATGATACTCATGATTTTTGCAAACCCTAGTTCAAGTTCTTCACTCAACCAATCACTTCAACAAAAATGCTTATAAAACAAGGTTGATTTTCTTAAACTCTATTTCAAAAAACCTTGAAGCATTAATTCAAAACACACTCAACAAGAAAAACTTAACAAATCCCTTTTCACTCCAACTTAGCATTCACAACATCCAAAAATCACTTACTAGGAAGATGTGCCCATACCTTTTATTTTGAAGAAGACTTGACTTCAAACACCTATTTCAATCATAATCAAATATTTACCAATTTCAAAGGTTAGGTAGCAATACCTTCTCAATCATTCACTCAAATTGATCCCTCAAAACATTTCACCATACATAGCAATAAATCTCAATTACACCTTATCACTCCTTTATATTCAAAAGCACATAATAATGTCACACATTAAATATTTCAATTTATTTTATTTCCTCTCAAAATATTTCAAATAATTGCTTTCATATTTTGATAATATTAAACACTACCCTTATACCTCCCTTAACCTTAGAATAGAGTATTTTAATTTTAAAAATAAAACCTTAGAACCCCCTAATAAATAAAAATTTACACCTACCTTCACCTTATTTCTAAATGTTACTTCACATATCAACTTTTAGACAACCTTATAGCTCTTGCACGAACAACAACTATACCCAAGAATAAATTAATTTAAAGCAACCTTATAACTCCAATAATTTAAAATAGTTGTTACCTTTTTTACAATGCTCGTGTGATTCGAACTGCATACCTCCTAGGCCAAGAATTTAGCACTTATCTGGTTACCAACTGCGCTGGGGCGAACAACAACTATACCCAAGAATAAATTAATTTAAAGCAACCTTATAACTCCAATAATTTAAAATAGTTGTTACCTTTTTTACAGTGCTCGTGTGATTCAAACTACGTACCTCCCAGGCAAAGACTTTAGCACTTACCTGGATACCAACTGCTAGCCCCACTGACGAAATCTAAAGGTGCTCCTACGGCTTTATGTGCTTCCTCCTTGTCAACTTTGTCCAAAATAAAATTTATCTTTGTCTGGTATCCTCAGCAAGGTTCGAACCTCAGACCTTGCCATCTGCACTACCTTTGCATTAACTTGATAACCGGCTTCTCTACATCATTGGTTGAAATTAAATGATAGGTAAATATATTTGTGATCTTCAAATTGTGCACTATCTTGAAACACGAACGATAGACTGATAATATCCAAAATAACTATGATTTCATGATGCGTGCTACCGGTTTATGTGACACCTGAACTACCTCCCATTCGTTATCAAAATCGATGTTGGGTTTCCCTTTTTGGAGCTCGCGTGTTGCATAATATTTTTCAATGGTGGTGTGAAATTTCAAGGGGACTGCCAATTTACTATATTCAAATTTTGATCTTTTTCACTGAACAAATAAAATATTTTTATAACCCAAGCTCTATATATTTTAAGCCTTAGAAGAACTCCTTTAAATAATATTTTGGCTTCATTTTATAATGACATCGACAGGTATTTAATGAATACCTTATGTCTCCCTTGTGCCTTCTTTAAATCACAGGCGCTCCACTCCATGTGATGATGTCGATGATTCTTTTTAAAGTCGACGCATCGGCGCCTATTAGGGTCCACTTGAATATTGTATAATTTTTAATTTAAGCACCTTAAAATGATATTACTATACCCAAATTAAAAATAAATACTTTAAGATTTATAATAAGTTATTTAAAATATTTAAATTTAAATTATTTTAAGAAAATAATTTAAATATTTTAAATACCCTTTGGGCCTTTAACCATGGTCTTTTGTCCCTTAATAATATTGCGTCCTTGAGATTTTTCCTTCAGAATATTTAACCATTCTTTTGGCCAAATCTTGTACTGATCACAGATACTGACACTTGACATCAATGACAACAAAACCAATCAAAATGTCCAACAGAATGATGGCAATCAAACACAGTTGTGGCTTCTATTCGATCAAATTGATGAGGATAATTTAAATCTGATTTTTTCTTTACCAAGTAATTATATATCCAAATTTTCTCACCCTCCAAAGATCTGCTTCTTCCTCTTTTAGGTGATATTTCATCCTTTTATGGTAGAGTGCTTGGAGTAAAAGGGCCCTTTTTGAAAGAAATCAACTTTTAATGGATCTAGGGCTTAAATAGTAGATGCACCACCCCCAAGTACTTATATCAAAATTCTGGTGAGCTACTTCATGCCTAAGAGGTCTTTTAGCTTTAAAGGCCAAGAAAGGAAAGAAGGGATGATTGAATCTAAACCTTGTACCCCCTTAACTTAATCATCAATGTCATCCCTCTCCTTATAAAAATCTCTTTTTTTCCTATCTTTTTTGATCCAATAGAGCTCTATTTCAAAAGGGCTAAAAAGGACATCTCCCATTCTATTTTTAAGGGAGTCATTTCAAAAGGAGGGCAGAAAACATCTCTTTTTTCAAAGGGGTCCCCTAGGGAATTAAAGAGAGCCCCTCCAAAACTTCAAGAGGAACTAGCGAATATACGTTATTCTTAAATTTGGGCTCTACTCTTTAATAACCTCACCCCTGAACCCTTCTCTTTAATAACCCAAAAATTGATTCATTAAGGAATTAAAGAGAACCTCGCTCTCCCTTGCCTGAGATTTTTTTTATAGAGATGAAACTGATGTTGGACATTTTGAGCTCATTTAGTTGTTATTGATGTCAAGGTAAAAAGTTGTCATTGATGCCAAAGTGAACACATGAAGTTGTCATTAATACCATAAAGTACATCATCATTAACACCAGGAAGCAATGCAAAGAGATGGAGAAAAGTTGTCCAAATATGTTTTTATAAGGTTTTTTGTTAAAACCACGGTGGCACATTAAAAGGTTTTTTATTAAAAACTTTGTAATAGTTTTCTAACATTGTATGGTAGAATTAAGGTTTTTATTAAAACCAATATGGTGAAATTATTTCTCATCAACCCAATGAATTGCAAATGATAATTTGATATTAACTCAAAGAGGGCTTTAATTTTTTATTAAAGTCTAAAGTTTATAAATTAAATTTATAATATTTAAATTCTTTTGAATTTAAATTAATTATAAATTATAATTTATACAAGCCGACGTCATCAAGTCGAATCATCCGCCGACGTTGTATGCAAAGCAAATGAAGGGTATTTAAACCCTAAGACAAACCTTAGGGAAGTGGCAATTCAAATTCGAACACAACAAAAAATAGTCTTCAAAAAATGTGAAAGTGAGATATTGTAGAAGAAAAGCACCACATCGTGATCAAAGTAGCACATCACGTTCAAGTTAGTTCATTGTGTTCGAGCAAGGAACAAGGCAAAGGGAGTAGCGCTCATGGTCTAGCTTGGCGCTAGACGTAGGAGAAGGCCAAAGGCTTTGAAGCCTTTGTGAAAAGGCTTAAGCTACCTCAGGGCTTAAGCTAAGCACATGGAGCACTTAGCTCACACAACTAGCTATCCAAAGCTAAGGCGCCAGCCGAGGGAGAAGGGGCAGGGTCAAAACTCCAGGAGGCATAAGGGAATATTTGTGATATTTTATCATTGTGCTAAGGTTTTAAGGGTGTTTGTGGAATTTTATTAATGGTGCTAAGGTTAGGGAGTTATAAGGTGATATTAATTTATTTACCTAAGTGGAAAATAGGTGCTTTATTAAGGTAAATATTATTTTACCTTAGGAGATAAAAATTAAGTTGGAATATCAATTTTGTGAAATTGAGAAATTGAAGGTGTGTTTTGAAAAGGAAATTTCTGTGAAGATATTATTGTCAAATATTGCTATTGATAAGGATATAAGGTGTATCATGAAATTGAGCTATTCTTGTATTTTTTTAAGTATAACACTTGTTATCTAACCCTTGGCACTTGGCAAAGAAGAAGGTATTCTCTAAAGGTAGTTTTTGAAGATCATCCTCCAATCAAGAAAAAGGTATAAGCATATTATTCCATATTTGAATTGATTGTTTGGTTTTTTTTTTTAAATAAGTTTGGAGTGAAAAGGACTTGTTGAACATATTTAAGCAAGTTTTGTGTGGACTTGTTGAGCAGATTTGAGGATAGAGTTTGGTGCATATTTGAGGACAGATTTGTGCCAGATCAGAGACAAAGATTGAGCAGAGTTGTACTAGACCGAAGGACTGTGTTTAGTATAGATTTGAGACAAATATTTGGAGGTGGCAAAGTAAATAGGATAGTAGTTTCCAGTGGATAGAGGTCCATCAGCCAGGGTAGTGAGGATATATCTTATGAGTGGGGACAAGAGTCTTCAGTGGAGAGATATCCACAAGCCAGTGCAATGGATGCAATAGTCTTCTAGAGGATCACCATCCAGATTAGAGGAGAAGGAGTTCTCGTACGGATAGAGATACATGAACTTAATTTAGGGGATTGGTGTCTCCTTTGGACAGAGGTCCATAAAGATTATAGGGAAAGGATTCCCAAGATAATTTATTTAAGAAAAAATTATAAGAAATATTTTCTCTATGGAAGTAGCCATCTCTGGGTGAACCACATAAAATCATCTCTCTCATATGTGTGATGTTTTGTGTGATGTTTACTACTTTAATACTACTGATGCTATTATTTGGATTAAAAAGCAAAATTTTTTATTATATACTGTTCACCCCCCTCTAAGTATAAGCACATGTTCTTCAACTGAGAGGATCCTAGCTATTTTAAAGCCTCTCCTCTCCTCTCCTCTCTACAAGGTAGGTCCCATTTTTAAAATAGAGAGGTCCTCCTACCATTTAAAAGGGATAGATATTTAGGGTTAAAATTTTTTAATTGAAAAATTAAATAGAGTCAGGTTCACTCGAGGCTTGCCTTAAAATTGAGGGGAGAGGATACCTTCATTTTTAAAGGCTTTTTAAAGAATGATTTTCTCTAGATTTTTTAACAAAGGAAAGGGCATATATAATATATGACTCAAGGTATTCTTTTTAAGAGCTTTAAAATATTGATCCCTCTTCCCTCCTTTCTCTAATTCCTTACTAGGTTAGTGTATAGCTCAATTGGTGGAGCATTGGGATTTTAACCTAATGGTCATAGGTTTAAGTCTTGCTATACCCAATTACTCCTACCATTTAAAAGGGTCATGTTAGTCCATTTTTTCTCACTCACTTCATCCTTCCTTAGAACCCCAGGCTTGATAGTATTATCTATCTATATTTTTAGGCAGGTTGAATGGGAAAAATTGGGAGAAAATCTCTTGGATCGATTTGGTCATGAGCAGGTGGAAAAGGGAGCTCCAAAAACCCACTTTTCTTAGTATGCTACCATGAATGGGCTTTTTATTCCTAGTCATCATGGGAGGGAGATAGGATGCTTTATTGAGGATTTAAAAATAGAGAGGTGATATTTTCTTAGCCATTTATGCATTTTCTTCGATCTTCATGATCGAATCCCCCCTATTTTGAGCTTCATATTCTTTTTGAGGGGGAAATATTGGGGGAGGGAGTAGGGCCGATTGGATATCTTGCTTTGACATGATCGAGCATCCATTCTAAGTAGGTATTTTGGATTTAATATTATAGCATGTCCTAACCCATAATACTTTCTAGTATCTTAGAATTAGACTATCCACATACCATAGATTCCTCCCTTACCGTAGGAAAGGGAATGAACAAGATTTTCCATACTTAGCATGAGCTAGAGAGTTTCAAAAGCAAGGTCCACCCCTCTCCCATCCCCATTATTTAAAATGGATTTTTGAGGGTTTTGGGGAGGAAGGACTAATGAATTCCTATATAAATGAAGGAAAATATGATAAAGTTGTGGGGGATTTTGTATTAGTCAAACCACAAAAAAAGCTTTTAATAAATAAGAAGATTCAAACCCTATGTCCCTCCCTAGGCATCATTATAGATTTGAAATAATAGTATGACCCAATCCATAAGGATAATGAGGGCCATAATCCCTACCTCCCTTTGGTTCCCTAGGGACCAATTCACGATTATAGATAGAAGTAGATTAACTATCTATCTGGTGGAATACATGATCTAACATGGGATACATACATATTCAAAGGTTTAATTTAAGTACTATTATAGATATAAATTCAATTCCCTATTTATATTCTCAAGTTGTATAAAACATTCCAATCTCTTTTTCATAAGGAGAAAAAGTTTTAGGTTCTTATCCTCACAAAAACAACCCCTTTATGGATAGAGGAGTGTATCTCATTTCCTAGGGATGAAAGCTTATCCATTTATAGGAAAGCCTTTATGTATAGAGGATGGCTACACTCATTCTTATTTCACCTCTTGCCTTTCACTTTTTAAGGGGAAATATTTTAAGAATTTGGGGACTGAGCTCCCCCCTGATCTAGCCAGTGAATCAAAATAGTGTTCCAACTTAGGCCAAACTCTCTTCCTATCTAATGGTCCAAATGGAAACTAGGGATTCTAATATGTGTGAAACCAATCATTACCTTTGAATGGTATTTTTGCATCAAGGCTTCCAGTATACTATTCTATAGGAAGAAGTTAGACTTGCTAGAAACTAATTGCTTTTTTCTAGATGATATTTTGAAAAGGTATCGATTTGCTAAAGAAATTTAAGGGAAAAGAAAACTATTTATTCTATTAAAGTGGGTAAATATTCCTATTCATTCATGGGTTACTGCTTAGAATTAAATGTATGACCTTTAAAAATACCATGAGAAAACCGGTGAGAGAGGGATAATGTTATCTTTTCAAGACAAGATCCTAGAACAATTGAACATAAGCAGTTAAAGGGGATATCCCAACTCCATTTTTTGAGTGGTCCTTCACGTTTAAAAGAGGAAAGGGCTAGAAATGAAGTCCAATCCAATTTAAAATAGATAGAAATCCTCATTTTCTAAAAACTCTCCACCAGTTTCAAATCTCTCTCAAATATGTACAAATATATATTGTTTCTCATTATAATTTAAGAGAGTAAGAAAATATCCCTTTGAAAAAATGAAGGGGAGTGCAAGATCAACAAATAGGTGCTACCCCCATTGATCGACCATAGAGAAGAGAGGGGATACCTTTGAATCCTTGATGACTGAGAAAACCTAAAGCACATGTTTGCAAGACCCCCTTAAACTAGATCCTAGTGTCCCTTTACTATTTGTGCCTTATCAAAATAGACTTTCACAATAATTATGAGACTCATTATTTTAAGTGTAAGGCATCCTAGGTTATGGGTATGGTGCCTAGTGTAGGAATTGAACCTATGACCATTACTAAAATAGAGAGAGTGCTCTATTACTGAGCTAACTAGGCTTATGTTTAAACCTTATAAAATAATTACCTTGTCACATGTGTGATCCAACTAGAACCTCACTCTTATATTTGCACCTCTCATTTGAATCAGTGCATAATTTATTTACTACCCTTGAGTCTTTTTTGTTGACTAAATAATGCAGAGCTAAGCCTTTCCCCTCTCCACTATTTAAAAGTTAAAGAATACAGTTTTATTTGATTTTAAGAGCCGCCTTTATAGAGGTTCTAAGGAGCGTATGCTTTGAGGTTGAGGACTCGACGACTTCAGGGCATTTAAAGCTATTGGGATAGGCGGGCTCCCCAGCTCAGAGGGAATGGGAGTTAGGGAAAGGAAGCCCTTCCTATTAAAGGTAAAACTAAGCACTTGAGTGAAAAGCTACTTCTCCTTTCCCTCACCTTTTAGAATAGAGATTTGGAGTATAACCCTTTAATAAAAGTGGTAAGGCTTTTGATTTAAGTGGTATTTACATTCACCTAGTTTAAATCCTTTGAGTATTATTTTGTGCACTTATACCAAATAATAGGATTAAGTTGGGTCAATGTATCATTTTCATCAAGAATGCAACATCGATATTATCAATATGGAATATATGTAAAGGAATGTGATAAAAAGCCATCACAGTTGGAAATTCTCTTATACTTCTACTTTAATACAAATAATATTTTAAGGGTTGAACAATTAGTCTTGCATCAATCAATGTGATGAAAATTATTTGAAAAGAGGGAAAAAAATATTAAACTTTTATAAGGGTAGCTAATACCCCTTTTGAGATAGAGAGCACATAGGCTTTAAGAAACCAGCTACTCAATGGCGAGAGACTTCACGTTATTATTGGCTAAGCCTCTCCTCTCCTCTTGCCCTTTAAAATAGAGAGCAAAGAGGATTTTTGAGAGGTGACCTGATAAGGATACTTTGCCCTACCCTTAGAGCCCTTAAATAAAAAAGTACTTTAAGGAGGGGAGAGGTCATCATAGCATTTTCCAAGAAACTTGGAAAAATGTCTTTGCTTAAGAGAAAGGGTGTTTTCCCATCCCTGGAAAAGTATTTTTTTATATCAAAATCAACTCACCACATCCTAGGGTTGAGGAAGGTATCATCCATAGTACATGAAGATCCTACCTTGTATAGGAATCTGGGAGATTTGTTGGATCTAGGATCTGGCAGTGCTAGGGAGTTTTCGTAGAGGTCCTTGCCCGCCAATTGAGTGGTTGAATTCCTGCCTGCCCGTGAGAGTTCAATATGGTCAGAGGCACCTTGATGTTATGGCTAAAGAACCTTCAAACAAGGATAAGCAAGAAAAGGATATAATAAAGGAATAAAGCAAAGAAGAACCTTGGATAAGAGTTAATTACAAGAGAAATATTACTTCACCACAAACTCCAAGACATAAATAGGTTACATAATTTCTTCCATGGTCATTGCTTTTCTTGTAATAAATATGGTCATAGAGTTGTACACTGTATCCATCATGTAAGAAACAATGTCAATAAAAATTTCAATTTCTTTACACCTCTCATGGATGATGATATTATATGTTACAGGTGCAATAATGATGGTCACATAACAAAGTAGTGTAGAGCAGATATTCCAGAAACAAGTAGGAACAAGAATAGGAACATGGATATGAACTGAAACAGGAATAGGAATAGGAACATGAACATGGATATGAACTAAAATAGGAATAGGAACATGAACATGGATATGAACTAAAATAGGAATAGAAATATGAATAGGAACATGAACATGGATATGAATAGGAACAGGAATAGGAACATGGACAGGAATGAAGACATGGATAGAAACATTGAAATAAATAGTCAGAGGAATTAAAAGGATCAGATAAAAAAAGGAGAGGATAAAGGTAAAGAAAAATGCTTTCTAGGAGTAGAAATACTCCCACCTTGAAATTAACCACCTCAAGAGGAGGTGGGGGAGGGGCTAAGATAAGAGGCTCATTCTTAGCCCCAAGCCCCAAAGGTGATCCTTTCCCATTTATGTCAAAGGAGGAGATATTTGAGTAAGGGGGAGAGATTTAGTATTTGAAAAGAGGAGAGAGCATTGAGCCAGGGGGAGCAATGTCCTAGGGAGAGCAAAACAAAGGAAATGTCAAGTTTTCGGTAAAAATAAGTTGGGTTGTCATCAATGACAAAGGGGGAGATTATTGGACATTTTGAGCTCATTTAGTTGTCATTGATGTCAAGGTAAAAATTTGTCATTGATGCCAAAGTGAACACATGAAGTTGTCATTAATACCATGGAGTACATCATCATTAACACCAGGAAGCAATGCAAAGAGATGGAGAAAAGTTATCCAAATATGTTTTTATAAGGGTTTTTTTAAAAACCATGGTGGCACATTAAAAGATTTTTTATTAAATCCTTAATGATAGTTTTCTAACATTGTATGGCAAAATTAAGGTTTTTATTAAAACCAAGATGGCAAAATTATTTCTCATCAACCTAGTGAAGTGCAAATAACAATTTCATATTAACTCAAAGAGGGCTTTAATTTATATTAAATTATAAAGTTTATAAATTAAATTTATAATATTTAAATTCTTTTGAATTTAAATTAATTATAAATTATAATTTATACAAGCCGACGTCATCAAGTCGAATCATCCACAAAAGTTGTATGCAAAGAAAATGAAGGGTATTTAAACCCTAATACAAACCTTAGGGAAGTGGCAATTCAAATTCAAACACAGCGAAAAATCCAGTCTCTGAAAATTATGAAAGTGAGATATTGCAGAATAAAAGCAGTGCATCGTGATCAAAGCAATACATCATGTTTGAGGTAGCACATCGTGTTCGAGCAAGGAACAAGGTAGAGGGAGTAGCACTCGTGGTCTAGCTTGGTGCTAGACGTAGGAGAAGGCCAAAGGCTTTGAAGCCTTTGTGAAAAGGCTTAAGATACCTTAGGGCTTAAGCTAAGCACATGGAGCGCTTAGCTCACACGACTAGCTAACCTAATCTAAGGCACCAGTCAAGGGAGAAGGCGTAGGGTCGAAACTCCAAAAAATGTGGAAGGGGGTTTCACCAAATGTTTTTATGATTTAATTTTAATTTTTGCATAATACTAAGGTTTAGGAGGCATAAGGGAATATTTGTGATATTTGATCATTGTGCTCAGGTTTTAAGGGTGTTTGTGGAATTTTATTAATGGTGCTAAGGTTAGGGAGTTATAAGGTGATATTAATTTATTTACCTAAGTGGTAAAAATGTGCTTTATTAAGTTAAATATTATTTTACCTTAGGAGATAGAAATTAAGTTGAAATATCAATTTTGTGAAATTGAGAAATTGAAGGTGTGTTTTGAAAAGGAAATTTCTGTGAAGATATTATTATCAAATATTGCTATTGAGAAGGAGATATAAGGTGTATCATGAAATTGAGCTATTCTTGTATTTTGTGAAGTATAACACTTGTTATATAACCCTTGGCACTTGGTAAAGAAGAAGGTATTCTATAAAGGCAATTTTTGAAGATCATCCTCGAATCAAGAAAAAGGTATGAGCATATTCTTCCATAGTTGAATTGATTGATTGGTTTTTCTAAAAATAATTTTGGAGTGAAAAGGACTTGATTAGGGTTTCCTATTGAGTGTGTTGAGTGAATGCTTCAAGGTTTTCTAGAATAAAAAATTGTTGTTAAAACCTTGTTTTATAAGCATTGTTGTTGAAGTGAGTTGTTGAGCAAATAACTTGAACTAGAGTTTGAAAATAACATGAGTATCATTGTTATGTGAGATTTGTTGTTGAGCATTGTTGGAAATATTTTGAATGAGTGATCATATGCTTGGACTAGGGTTTGTGAGAAAATATTATTCCATTGAGTGATTGGTTGATTAGAGTTGGTTTAGCCTAGTCAAGTGGATGTGTGAAGTGATTGTTCAAGTTCCATAAAACAAACTATTCTATATTCTGAATTGAGTTGAGAAAGTGATTGAGCATTGAGTTGAATTTGAAGCATATTGAGTCTCTAACAATTCTCTTTATATTTCTAAGAGAGTGATTGAAATATTGAGTAGATTGGAAAATTTGTGTGTGGACTTGTTGAGTAGATTTAAGGACAGACTTTGGTGCATATTTGAGGATAAATTTGTGCCATATCAGAGATAAATATTGAGCAGAGTTGTACTAGACCGAAGGACTATGTTTAGTACAAATTTGAGATAGAGCTTTAGAGGTGATAGAGTAGAGAGAACAATAGTCTCCAGTGGATAGAGATCCATTAGCCAGGGCAGTGAGGACAGGTCTTCTAAGTGGAGATAAGAGTTTTTAGTGGAGAGATATCCATAATCCATTGCAGTGGAGGTAGTAGTATTCTAGAGGATCACCAACCAGAGTAGAGGAGAAGGAGTTCTCCTATGGATATAGATCCACAAACTTGATTTAGGGGATTGGTGTCTCCTTTGGACAGAGGTCCATAAATATTGTAGGGAAAATATTCCCAAGAGAATTTATTTGATAAAATTTTATAAGAAATATTTTCTTCGTGGAAGTAGCCATCTCTGCGTGAACCACATAAAATCATGTCTCTCATGTGTGTGATGCTTTGTGTGATGTTTACTACTTTAATACTACTGATGATGTTATTTGGATTAAAAAGCAAATTTTTTTATTATATACTGTTCACCCCCCTCTTAGTATAAGAACATGTTATTCAATTGGTATCAGAGTGGGTCCCTCCGTGAAAAGACAAACAACTTGGAGGAGGATCCATCAGTAGCACACATGACTTTAGAAAATGAAGAAGAGACTATGTTTGACATAAAAGAGGAATTCTTTGCTGCTCTCAGAAAGTTGGAAAGACTTAGATAAAAGAATTCAAGCTTGAAGGAGAAAGTTCAAAAAGATGAAGAAGCAAGGATGGAACTTATACAAAATCTCACAAAACTTAATATTAGGGTGGAATAAGGAAAGAAAATTGAGCGGGACATGATAGATCTGTTGAGATCTAGGGGAACAGAATGTGAAATATTAGAAGTAGAAATTTTCTACCTAAGGAATGAATTCAAAAGGACCAAGGCTCTACAAGATGTAGAATATGAGAAACAAAAAGAGGAATCAATTCTTCAAAAAGCAGAAACTTCAAACAAGGATAAGCAAGCAAAGGATATAATAAAGGAAGAAAACAAAGAAGAACATTGGATAAGAGTTAATCACAAGAGAAATATTACTTCACCATAAACTTGAAGACATCCAAATAGGTTACATAATTTCTTCCATGGTCATTTCTTTTCTTGTAATAAATATGGTCATAGAGTTGTACACTATATCCATCATGCAAGAAACAATGTCAATTGAAATTTCAATTCCTTTGCACCTCTCATGGATGATTATATTATATGTTATAGGTGCAATAATGATGGTCACACAACAAAGTGGTGTAGAGCAGATATTCTAGAAACAAGTAGGAACAAGAACGGGAACATGGATATGAATTGGAATAGGAACAGGAATAGGAACATGAGCATTGATATGAACATGAACAGGAACAGGAACATGGAACATGGAAAGGAATGAAGACATGGATAGAAACATTGAAATAAATAGTCAGAGGAATCAAAAGGATCAGATAAAAATAAGAGAGGATAAAGGTAAAGAAAAATGCTTTCTGAGAGTAGAAATACTCCCACCCCATAATTAACCACCTCAAGAGCAGGTGGTGGAGGGGCTAAGCTAAGAGGCTCATTCTTAGCCCTAAGCCCCAAAGGTGACCCTTTTCTATTGATGTCAAAGGGGTAGAGATTTGGTATTTGAAAAGAGGAGAGAGCATTGATCCAGGGGGAGCAATGTCCCAGGGAGAGCAGAACAAAGGAAATGTCAAGTTTTCGGTAAAAATAAGTTGGGTTGCCATCAATGACAAAGGGGGAGAATGTTGGAAATTTTGAGCTCATATAGTTGTCATTGATGTCAAGGTAAAAATTTGTCGTTGATGCCAAAGTGAACACATGAAACTGTCATTAATACCATGGAGTACATCATCATTAACACTAGGAAGCAATGCAAAGAGATGGAGAAAAGTTGTCCAAATATGTTTTTATAAGGGTTTTTTTAAAGCCATGGTGGCACATTAAAAGGTTTTTTATTAAAACATTAATGATATTTTTCTAACATTGTATGGTAGAATTAAGGTTTTTATTAAAACCAAGATGGCGAAATTATTTCTCATCAACCCAGTGAAGTGCAAATGACAATTTCATATTAAATCAAAGAGGGCTTTAATTTTTTATTAAAATCTAAGGTTTATAAATTAAATTTATAATATTTAAATTCTTTTTAATTTAAATTAATTATAAACTATAATTTATACAAGTCGGCGTCATCAAGTCGAATCATCCTTTGATGTTGTATGTAAAGCAAATTAAAGGTATTTAAACCCTAATACAAACCTTAGGGAAGTGGCAATTTGAATTCGAACACAACAAAAAATCTAGAGTCTCCAAAAATCATGAAAGTGAGATATTGCATAAGAAAAGCAGCGCATTGTGATCAAAGCAGTGCATCGTTTTTGAGGCAATGCACGTGTTCGAGCAAGGAACAAGGCAGAGGGAGTAGTGCTTGTGGTCTAGCTTGGTGCTAGATGTAGAAGAAAGCCAAAAGTTTTGAAGCCTTTGTGAAAAGGCTTAAGATACCTTAGGGCTTAAGCTAAGCACATGGAGCACTTAGCTCACATGGCTAGCTAGCAGAAGCTAAGGCACCAGCCAAGGGAGAAGGCACAGATTCAAAACTCCAAAAAATGTGGAAGGGGGTTTCACCAAAGGTTTTTATGATTTAATTTTAATTTTTGCATAATACTAAGGTTTGGGAGGCATAAGGGAATATTTGTGATATTTTATCATTGTGCTAAGGTTTTAAGGGTGTTTGTGGAATTTGATTAATGGTGCTAAGGTTAGGGAGTTAGAAGGTGATATTAATTTATTTACCTAAGTGGTAAATAGGTGCTTTATTAAGTTAAATATTACTTTATCTTAGGAGATAAAAATTAAGTTGGAATATCAATTTTGTGAAATTGAGAAATTGAAGATGTGTTTTGAAAAGGAAATTTCTGTGAAGATATTATTGTCAAATATTGCTATTGAGAAGGAGATATAAGGTGTATCATGAAATTGAGCTATTATTATATTTTGTGAAGTATAACACTTGTTATCTAACCCTTGGCACTTGGTAAAGAAAAATGTATTCTCTAAAGGTAGTTTTTGAAGATCATCCTCCAATCAATAAAAAGGTATGAGCATATTCTTCCGTAGTTGAATTGATTGAATGATTTTTCTGAAAATAATTTTGGAGTGAAATGGAATTTATTAGGGTTTCCTATTGAGTGTGTTGAGTGAATGCTTCAAGGTTTTCTGGAATAAAGAAGTGTTTTTAAAACCTTGTTTTATAAGCATTGTTGTTGAAGTGAGTTGTTGACCAAAGAACTTGAACTAGGGTTTTAAAATAACATGAGTATCATTGTTATGTGATATTTATTGAGCATTATTAGAAATATTTTGAGTGAATGATCATATGCTTGGACTAGGGTTTGTGAGCAAGGATTATACCATTGAGTGATTGGTTGAGTAGAGTTGGTTGAGCCTAGTCAAGTGGATGTATGAAGTGATTGTTCAAGTTCCATAAAACAAACTATTCTATATTCCGAATTGAGTTGAGAAAGTGATTGAGAATTGAGTTGAATTTGAATCATATTGATTCTCTAACAATTCTCTTTATGTTTCTAAGAGAGTGATTGAAATATTGAGAATATTGGACAAGTTCTGTGTGGACTTTTTGAGTAGATTGGATAAGTTTTGTGTGGACTTGTTGAACATATTGGACAAGTTCTATGTGGACTTTTTGAGCAAATTGGACAAGTTCTATGTGGACCTATTGGGAATATTGGACAAGTTCTATGTGGACTTGTTGAGCATATTTAAGCAAGTTCTATGTGGACTTGTTGAGTAGATTTGAGGACAGAGTTTGGTGCAAATTTGAGGATAGACTTATGCCAAATCAGAGACATAGATTGAGCAAAGTTGTAGTAGACCTAAGGAATGTGTTTAGTACATATTTAAGATAGAGCTTTGGAGGTGACAGAGTAGAGAGGAAAGTAGTCTCCAGTGGATAGAGGTCCATCAGCCAGGGTAGTGAGGATAGGTCTTCTGAGTGGGGACAAGAGTTTGCAATGGAGAGAGATACACAAGCCAGTGCAGTGGAGGCAGTAGTATTATAGAGGATCACCATCTAGAGTAGAGGAGAAGGAGTTCTCCTATGGATAGAGATCCATGAAATTGATTTAGGGGATTGGTGTCTCCTTTGGACAAAGGTCCATAAATATTGTAGGGAAAGGATTCCCAAGAGAATTTATTTGAGAAAATTTTATAAGAAATATTTTCTCCATGGAAGTAGCCATCTTTGGGTGAACCACGTAAAATCATGTCTCTCATGTGTGTGATGCTTTGTGTGATGTTTACTGCTTTAATACTATTGATGTTGTTATTTGGATTAAAAAGCAAAAAGTTTTATTATATACTATTCACCCCCCTCTCAGTATAAGCACATGTTCTTCAACTGATAGGAGTCTGGCTATTTTAAAGCCTCTCCTCTCCTCTCCTCTCTATAATTTAGGGCCCATTTTTAAAATAGAGAGGTCCTCCAACCATTTAAAAGGCATAGATATTTAGGGTTAAAATTTTCAATTGAAAAATTAAATAGATTTAGGTTCACTCGAGGCTTGCCTTAAAATTGAGGAAAGGGTGTATATAATATATGACTCAGGGTAGTCTTTTTAAGAGCTTTAAAATATTGAGCCCTCTCCCCTCCTTTCTCTAATTCCATACTAGGTGAGTGTATAGCTCAATTGGTAAAGCATTGGGATTTTAATATAATGGTCATAGGTTTAAGTCTTGCTATACCCAATTGCTCCTACCATTTAAAAGGGTCATGTTAGTCCACTTTATCTCACTCACTTCATCCTTCCTTCGAACCCCAGGCTTGATAGTGTTATCTATCTATATTTTTAAGCAGGTTGAATGGGAAAATTTGGGAGAAAAGCTCTTGGATTGATTTGGTCATGGGAAGGTGGAAAAGGGAGCTCCAGCAACCCACTTTTCTTAGTAAGCTTTCATGAATGGGATTTTTGTTCCTAGTCATCATCGGAGGGAGATATAATACTTTATTAAGGATTTCAAAATAGAGGTGATATTTGCTTACCCATTTATGCATTTCCTTTGATCTTCATGATAAAATCCCCTCTATTTTTAGCTTCATATTCTTTTTGAGGGGGAGATCTTGGGGGAGGGAGTAGGGCCGATTGGATCTATTGCTTTGACATGATCGAGCATCCATTCTAAGTAGGTATTTTGGATTTAATATAATATCATGTCCTAGCCCATAATAATTTCTAGTAGTGTAGAATTAGGCTATCCACTTACCACAAATTCCTCCCTTACCATAGGAAAGGGAATGAACAAGATTTTTCATACTTAGCATGAGCTAGAGAGTGTCAAAATCAAGGTCTACCCCTCTCTCCTCCCCATTATTTAAAAGGTATTTTTGAGGGTTTTTTGGGGGAAGGAATAATGAATTCCTATATCAATCAAGGAACCTATGAGAAAGTTATGGGAGATTTTGGATTAGTCAAACCACAAAAAAAACTTTTAAGAAATAGAAATATTCAAACCCTATGTCCCTCCCTAGGAATAATTATAGCTTTTAAATAATAGTATGATCCAATCCATAAGGATAATGAGGGCCATAATCCCTACCTCCCTTTGGTTCCCTAGGGACCAATTCATGATTATATATAGAAGTAGATTAACTATTTATCTGGTGGAATACATGATATAACATGGGATACATACATATTCAAAGGTTTAATTTAAGTCCTATTATAGATGGAAATCCAATTCCATATTTATATTCTCAAGTTGTATAGAACATTCCAATCCCTTTGTCATAAGGAGAAAAAGTTTTAGGTTCTTATCCTCACAACACCAACCCCTTTATGGATAGAGGAGGGTGTCTCCTTTCCTAGGGATGAAATCTTATCCATTTATAGGAAAGCCTTTATGGATAGAGGAGGGCTAAACCCATTCTCATTTCACCTCTTGCATTTAACTTTTTAAGGAGAAATATTTTAAGAATTTGGGGACTGAGCTCCCCCCTGATCTAGCCAGTGAATCAAAATAGTGTTCCAACTTAGGCCACACTCTCTTCCTATTTAGTGGTCTAAATGGAAACTAGGGATTCTTACATGTGTGAAACCAATCATTAACTTTGAATGGTATTGTTGCATCAACACTTCCATTATACTATTCTGCAGGAATAAATTAGACTTGCTAGAAACTAATTGCTTTTTTCTAGATGATATTTTGAAAAGGTATCGATTTGCTAAAGAAATTTAAGGGAAAAGGAAACTATTTATTCTATTAAAGTGGGTAAATATTCCTATTCATTCATGGGTTACTGCTTAGAATTAAAAGTATGACCTTTAAAACTACCATGAGAAAAATTGTGAGAGAGGTATAATGTTATCTTTTCAAGACAAGATCCTAGAACAATTGAACATAAGCAGTTAAAGGGGATATCCCAACTCCATTTTTTGAGTGGTCCTTCAAGTTTAAAAGAGGAAAGGGCTAGAAATCAAGTCCAATCCACTTTAAATAGAGAGAAATCCTCATTTTCCAAAAACTCTCCATCAGTTTCAAATCTCTCTCAAATCTATACAAATATATATTGTTTCTCATTATAATTTAAGAGAGTAAGAAAATATCCCTTTGAAAAAATAGGGTGGAGTGCGATATCAACAAAAACGTACTACCCCCATTGATCGACCATAGAGAAGAGAGGGGATACCTTTGAATCCTTGATGACTGAGAAAACTTAAAGCACATGTTTATAAGACCCTCTTGAACTAGAACCTAGTATCCCTTTACTGTTTGTACCTTATGAAAATAGACTTTCACAATAAATGTGAGACTCCTCTTTATAAGGGTAAGGCATCCTGGGCTATGAGTATGGTGCCTAGTGCAGGAATTGAACCTATGATCATTACTAAAATAGAGAGAGTGCTCTGCTATTGAGCTATCTAAGCTTATGTTTAAACCATATAAAACAATTACCCTGTCACATGTGTGATCCAACTAGAACCTCACTCTTATATTTGCACCTCTCATTCGACTTAGTGCATAGTTTATTTACTACTCTTGAGTCTTTTTTGTTGACTAAATAATGCAGAGCTAAGCCTCTCCCCTCCCCACTATTTAAAAGGTAAAGAATACCTTTTTATTTGATTTTAAGATATATATTTATAGAGGTTCTAAAGAGTGTATGTTTTGAGGTTGAGGACTCAATGACTTTAGGGCATTTAAATCTATTGAGATAGGCGGGCTCCCCAGCTCAGAGGGAATGGGAGTTAGGGAAAGGAAGCCCTTCCTATTAAAGGTAAAACTAAGCACTTGAGTGAAAAGCTGCTTCTCCTTTCCCCCGCCTTTTAGAATAGAGAGCTGGAGTATAGCCCTTTAGTCAAAGTGGTAAGGCTTTTGATTTAAGTGGTATTGACATCTACCTAGTTTGAATCCTTTGAGTATTCTTTTGTGCACTTAAACCAAATAATAGGATTAAGTTGGGTCAATGTATCATTTTCATCAAGAATGCAACATCGATATTATCGATATGAAATATATGTGTAAAGGAATGTGATAAAAAGCCATCACGATTGGACATTCTCTTGTACCTCTACTTTAATACAAATAATATTTTAAAGGTTGAACAGTTAGTCTTGCATCAATAAATATGGTGAAAATTCTCAAATAGAGGGGCAAAAACATTCAACTTTTATAAGGGTAGCTAATGTCCCTTTTGAGATAGAGAGCACATAGGCTTTAAGAAACCAGCTACTCAGTGGTGAGAGACTTCACATTATTATTGGCTAAGCCTCTCCTCTCCTCTTGCCCTTTAAAATAGAGAGCAAAGGGGATTTTTTAGGGGTGATCTAAGAAGGATACTTTGCCCTACCCTTAGAGCCCTAAAATCAAAAAGCTCTTTTAAACATTAGGGAGGGGAGAGGTCATCATAGCATTTTCCAAGAAACTTGGAAAAAAGTCTTTGATTAAGAGAAAGGGTGTTTTCCCATCCCTGGAAAAGCATTTTTTTGTATCAAGATCAACTCACCACATCCTAGGGTTGGGGAAGGTATCAGCCATAGTACATGAAGCTCCTACCTCATACAGGAATCTGGAAGATTTGTTGGATCTAGGATCTGACAATGTTAGAAAGTTTTCATAGAGGTCCTTGCCTACCAATTGAGTGGTTGAATTCCTACCCGCCCATGAGAGTCCAATATGGTTAGAGGCACCTTTATCTAATGGCTATAGAACCTGATACAACTAGTGAGCCCGATCATGTTGATGAGATGAACCTCGACTACATAGCTATTGGTGGAGGAATTTATAGTGGGAATAACCCCATCCTCTATACTTCTAGGTCTCCATAGTATTAGAGAGGGGCAATCAAGGTGCCTGCCTCATATACGGTGGTTTGGACCTCACTCTTGATTATGGGTTATTAGTTGTTACAACTATTTTAAATCTATGGATTTCCATTTACTAGTCTTGGTGATGTTACAGAGAGGGATTGGGTAGAAAAATTGTTAGGGTAAAATGTAGTTTATTACATTTACTACTATATTATTACTTTTACTTTTTAACCTAGGAGATATTCATTGTTTGGAATATCTTATGGTTAGTAGTTGTAGTCAATTTGATTACGTTAACACCTAGATATTTTGACTAGGTTGTTAGTAGGTTAGCGCGTTATTGTTAGCGTCAATTTAGGAGATATTTATTTTAATATCTATCCTAATATGCATTGTATTATATATACCTTAGCATGAATATATTTTTTCTAATGTTGAAGCTCTAATATTATTATTGGTATTAGAGAAGCTAATTTGACTTGGGCAAGGTACCTCGAGCGATGTGAACCAATGGGTAGATTCTTCAAGGAAGCAGCTTGATTGGACAATAGGGTTAAAATCCCAAATTGGGACTCCCTCCTAGAGCTTGCATGGAAACCCATAGTGGCATCTCGTCGACATGCATCCCGAGGTACTTGCAGAATTCTATGGCACAAAATTTTATTTTCGTTGACATTTTTTTATGGCTAAATTTGATTGGTTTTTTGCTATTTTTTTGTGTGGCTGAATTTATGATAACTGAATTACCTAACATTGTCAGATAACTGACAACCAGTAGTGACTATTATCTGATATTCTATTGAACCATTAGATCACTAACAGTCAGTGTGCTATCCAGTAGATCTTGGCCACAAGCTAGATCGATGACCGCAATCTCCCCTACAAGCCGTAGGGTGGGCGTTCAACCAACTAATGACCCTGTTTAACTACACATGCTGCAAATGCCAAAACTTCTAGTTCCAAGAATGCTACAGTCTCTAAAAAATCTAAATCTAACAACACGAACTCCAAGGTGCAAATACCACTTTGACGAAACAGAACAACCTGATGAGCTATCTCCTGATGCTAAAATCTGTGCAATCCCAATGATCTGATCAATACTAACTTTGAGGTGGACCTACACATAGAATCTGACATTATCACGCACTTTGAAACTCTGACAACCATCACACAAATTTTATGCAACTGACCTGACATGACCTTCAAGGTAAGGCTGACGTGGAAAGCATGAACTTCAAGGTACAACACTCAAGGTAGATTTATTGACCTGGATGTGAATCCTAAGGGCCACTTGGAAGACACATGGTATGGAGCTAGAGGTTAAGTTGGAGGGCAAAAAATCGAGACCTGACATGAGAAATGCTTAGCTGGTGCACTGCGATTGGCCGATTTGTGCTGATGTGGTGGATTGTGGTTGGTTGGATAGTGACAAGTGGCAATTTTTTTGGCATCTGTATGGCAACTTGCTATTCCTCATTTTGGGTGGCAAAAATATGTACCGCTGATTACCCAAAGGTAATCAATAGTTTAGCGATGCGTTCCAAGTTTTAAAGGCTTACAACATGCACGGTGTATTGCATATGGGATATTGAATCCCCAAGTTTTTTTTTTTAAAGGCTTCTAAAGCCTTTTGTTTGTAAGGCACACGCAGTCACACAAATATCAATGCACAAGGTCTAAGGTAAACTTTACCTTATGAAAAAATAATATAAAGTCTTTTTAAATATATATTTTTTTAAATTAATTTTTTTTCTATATTTTTTTTGATAATTTAAATATAAATTAGTTTTTAAATCAATTTTTTAGATTGATTTTTTAAATTTTTTATTTTTTATTATTAATTAAAAATGTTTGATTAATTTTTTTTTATATAAAAAAAAATTGCAAAATTAAACTAAAGACAAAAGAGACCTATTTTTTTACAAAATTAAAACAAATGAAAGATTTTGTTTTCTCCTAAAGGGGGATGTAACACAAAAAAAATAGCATCATTTTTTTTTGCAAATTAGAGATTCCTTCAAAACTTTCTCAAAAATTTCTAACACACTAGTTTTGAGAGCAAGAGTTTTTCTCATGAAGAATAGACCTTGGGTCCACTAAAACCAAGTCGTGTGTCGACTGGTTCTGGATTACCTTTCAAAAGCTTGTCGTGTGTCGACTTGGCTTGAAAGGTGTGCTACCTTGTTAAATTTACAAATTTGTAACACAATGAGGGGAGCACTTGAATATCAAAAATTTTTGCACAATCAAAAACAAATTGTGCATTTTGTTTTCTCAAAATTTTGGGATGTAACAAAAAATTTTGCACATTTATTTTTACAAAATGGAGAAAGATCTCATCACATTGAAGATCTACATTTTTACAACCTTGTTTATTTTGTAAACAAAAGGGGGGACAATCCAAGATTTGGATTCTTCTTTTGCAAAATTGTAACACAAGGGGAAATTGTGAAAATCAAAGGTTGAAGCATTGAAACTTGTTAATTTTGCAACACAAAAAGGAGGGCAATTGTTTTTGTCAAATTCTTTGCAAAATTGTAAGATAAGGGGAGAAATTGAGTATCAAAATTTTTGTAATCTCAAAATAAAAATTTGTTGCAAAAATTACTGTAATAAGGTGCATTTTCGATAGCATTCGACACCTTTTGTTAAATTGGCATTGTTAAATTAGGTGCATTTTTTATAGAATCCAACACCTAAGTGTTAAAAATTTATGGGCACTTTTGATGGATTATTGCATTTAAATTCTTGTTTTTGCAATTACCTCTTAAGTTAAAATCAAGCAAGCTTAAGACCCCAAATTTTACACCCATTTGTGCAATTTATTGCATAGGTAAAGCCAATTTTTTGATAATTCACTCCATATGCAACCCTAATTCACTCTTCTTGTTTGGCTTAAACTCCTCAAACTAATCATCCTTTTTTGAAAGGATTTTTTATGTAGGTGCCATTAAATATCAATTAAGAGTGAATTATATTTTGGTACTCTTTTAGGGTATATCGAAAGAAAGAACAAGTTTTTGTGAAATAAGGAACCTTCAAAGTAGCAATTGTTTGCACTAAGGGGGATAATTCCTTTCTTCCTTCAAAACATATTTTGACAAGAGGGAGATAAAACTTGTAAAGGCAATAAAAAAAGCAGAAGTCATCAAAATCAAACCTCTTTTTAGGCTTCATAAATAGCAAATTTTTGTTTGAAGTACTTGCAATAAAGGGGGATTGTACCTCTTTTTAGGCTTCATAAATAGAAAATATTTTTGTTTGAAGTACTTGTAATAAAGGGGGGATTTTTGGTGAAATTTTTTGAAATTTTCCTAGGAGGCAATCTTTGTAAAAGCCTTAAAAAGCTTCATAAGTTGCAATTTTTTGCACTTAGGGGGGATAAAAATTTCTTTCCTACCTCATAGAATATTTTGCAACAAAGGGGGAAGACTTAAAAAGGGTGCATTTTCGGCAATGACTGACACCTTAGTCAAACTTCTTGTAAAATTTCATCAAAGCAATATTTTGCAACAAAGGGGGAAGACTTAAAAAAGGTGCATTTTCGGCAGAGACTGACACCTTAGTCAGACTTCTTGTAAAAATTTCATTACAACATATTTTTCAAAAAGGGGGAAGACTAGTAAGTGTGTATTTTTGGTAGTGATGAACACCTTAGCTACCTTATCAAAACTTTTACAAAATCATATTGTAACAGAGTGAACCTCATATGTAGTGATCTATTCTAGTACACCTAGCGGTTGTAGCGGTTGGTTACCCATGCAATCTAGTAGGATGAAAATATTACAATAAGGACATTCGTTGTTGTTAAAACAAAGTGAGGGAAAAACCTTTATTTTTACTTAAGTACTCAAGAAGTACTTATTTTTCTTAGACCCAGAGGCGACAAACCTAGAGGAGGACTTAAGTAAGAGTAGTTAGATCCATGAGCCAGAGTAGCTCAACCAAGATGAAAGAAATGTTGTATGGCTTCTATAAGAAAGGTAAATCCTATGGTAGACCTAATGGTAGATCTAGTGATAGACCGAGTGGCAGATTCATAGGCAGATCCAAAGATAGTCCCAGAGGTAATCATCTAGAGGTACACTTAGAGCCCGAACAAGACCTAGATCTAGTAGACCAACATCTTTCATTTTCTCTCCTTCACATTAAGGGGGGATGTTAAAGTAATTATCCCATTACTTGGATAATATCTAGATTCCTATCTTGGATAATATCTAGATTCCTATCTTGGGTAATTACCATTTTTTGTTAAGGTAGAATATAAGTTACTACATTCCCACCGACAAACAGGTTGCAAATATATTCACTAAGGCAAGTGCACGTGTCAAATTTGAGTTGTTTCACAACACTCTTTGTATTTCAAAGTAATGTAATAAAGGGGGGATATTAGGGTAAAATGTAGTTTATTACATTTACTACTAGATTATTACTTTTACTTTTTAACCTAGGAGATATTCACTATTTGGAATATCTTATGGTTAGTGTTGTAGTCACTTTGATTACGTTAATACCTAGATATTTTGACTAGGTTGTTAGTAGGTTAGAGTGTTATTGTTAGTGTCAAGTTAGAAGATATTTATTTTAATATCTATCCTAATCTTCATTGTCTTATTTATACCTTAGCATGAATATAATTTTTCTAATGTTGAAGCTCTAATATTATTAAAAATAGGATGATTTTCTCTCTTAACGACTATGATTTGGCTAGGCGTGAAGAAATTTATTAAGAAAGGAGTAGAAGTATTTATCCATATGTAGTAGAGCTGATGCTGGGGAATACACCTCTATGATCTTTGAGGGGATAAAATAATGATAATTTTGATAATTATGCACAGTTAGGGAGAAATAAACCTAAGTAAATGAATTCCTACACAATTTAGAGATTTGGTTCGATGATGGGAGTTCAATGGGGATTCTATAGAAATGGGCGGGGCCCTTCCTCTCCCTATCTTAAGAGCACTCAACCTATCTTTTTAGAATCCAGATCAAAATGAAAAGCTTAAGGGGTTGAGAATACGACCATTCTTGTCAGTTTCTTGTTCCAAACATTTCTCAGAAGTAGACGACAAGTTTTAAATCTTAATGCAGGCGTATCTCGCTGGATCGGTCTACCGGAATCGATCGGACCCATATCCTCTGCTGCTCGATGAAAAACAGCTACTTTTATTTTAAGGACTCTGCCTTATTTGAAAAAGCTCTTTAAAAGTTGAGGGTTTTTGACCCTCTCTATTTTTTAAAAGAGGCCTTGCCTTTACTTACCTTTCCCTTAAGAGAGCCTTCATGCCAGCTTGCTAGCTTGCCAATCTACTAGCTTGCTAGCTTGCCTAGCTACCTACTTGCCTGCCGGGGAGGGGAGAGGCTGTCGCTCACTGATATAAATAGAGAAAGCTATTTAATTTAATTTAAAAGCTTGCCCTGAGAGCCTTATCAATTCAAAAGGTGGGAAGCATATTCATAAAGGGGTTGCTCTTATTAATCCAATGAATGTGTTACTCTTATTCATGATTCGTTCAATTTGGTCGATCTGATACTTAGTTGACTCCTTCACCTTTATGTCCTCACTGATACCTAATCGATAACAAACCTGAGTGGCTTCTTTAGGTCCAATTCCACCAATTCCGGTTAGGGCGATTCTGACTTGTTCATTGGGAACTAATCTAGCTCCTAATAGATGTGACATTATTGATTCTTTCCTTCTTTTAGTAGAGGTCCTCCCGGCTGGAATCATGAATGGGTTCGCTCTCTCCTCTCTAAGAAATTCAATTAAAACACTGGCTATTAAGAAAAAGTATCTATCAGTATCTGATAACAGTATCTATATCTAATGAATAGGGGGGTCACCGCATCTCAAATGTTTCTTTTGTCGAAGGAGCCTTTTTAAAACATGGGCTCTCTATTTCAAAAGCCTTTACTCCAGGCACTCGCTTACCTTTTCTTAGAGTAGGGAGAGGTAGGGAGAGGCTTTCGGATTTCAAGTTCCTCTCGAGGTATGAAGAAATAAGCATCTCAAGAGTGCCCTTTCCTTACCCTACCTTATAATAGAGAGGAGAGGAGAGGGCCCCTTTTTAAAGGCCCCGGTGGGGGAGAGGAGAGCCTCTTAAGATTGAATAAAGAAAAACTTATATATAAAGGTTGAGCGGAGTAAGCGAGACCTCAACCGATATAAAGAAACTTATAAGGGTTGAGTGCTTATCCTTATCCTTATCCGCGGGGGCGGGGCTATCTCTTTTTCCTTTTGTAAGGTTTTCCTCGCGCTGCGCATTCCCATTAAAATTCCTTCCCCATGCCCCCCATGTTTGAAAAAGGCAAAACATGGGGGCCCTTTCCCTTTGCCTTTTAAATGGTGGGGGTGGGGGTGGGGAGAGGAGAGGTAGCCATTAAAAGGGACTTTTATTAATTAATAAGTCGAGCGCGGTCCTGCTTGCTAGCCTACTCTACCCCGGTGTTTTTCCCTTTCTCGGTCGTCTGGATCGGAAAGCACGCATCTCATATCGTTGGATAGGTAAAGGGGGTTGGGGAAAATAGAGCAACTGCCCGCGAATCCAAGCTTCCTTGCGCCGCTCCCTATCGATAGTGACGGCCCTCACTTCTCCAGGCCCCCCTCCCGCTGATGAATGGAAAGAAGAACAACAGCAAAAAGCTTTTCTTATATCCTAATCGCACTTTTAAATTAAAATAGAGAGCTTCAAGCAAGCGCGTTTTTATTTCTTTGAGGTGGCTGCCCCTCTCTCTCGGCCCTCCCCCTCTCCCTCTCAAGATTATAGATAGAGAGCCTTAAAGAGAATTTTAAGGCGCTCTCCCTCGCCCTATCTTCCCAAGGAGTACATAAATGTCCTCTCCCTATCGTCCCCTCCCCATCAATAGGTCGGGCCCTCCCCCCTCTCCTCTCTTAATAAAGCAAGGTCGAGTGCTTATCTAAGCTTTTAAAAGGTCGAGCTTGAAGTTTTAAAGAGCCTTATATAAGAGAGGTCGGTCGAGGGCCAGGAGATCGCTTTAGAACTGCCCTCAACCGATATAAATAAACTAAGGTTGAGCCCCTTTAATGCTTAGCTTATAATAGCCGGGCCGGGCGACCCGCCGAGGAATGTATGTCGATAGAGTCCTCAACCGATTGAATAGAGAAAAACAGCTTATAGACAGCTTAAAGCTTTCTTTGAATAGAGAGGAGAGGAGAGCAGAGCTTTCCTTTCTTTTTTAAGGTCGACCTCGGTTGCCCTTTTCAAAATAGAGGATGGAGAGGTCATTTTTTTGAGGATGTCGGTTGAGTGCATCTCTAGAGGGCTCTCTCCCTCCTGATCTCCCCCGCGGCTCCTTCGGACCCGAGATAGAATCTAAGGTCGAGGCTCTCTATCCTCATTTAAGGCACGGGGCACCCAAACCCGATTCAATTTGGGTCGGAGGTCGCGGCTCGCAGGCGGGGTATTATCTATCATGAGCCTACCTGCTCAGAACTGGACTAGCTGATTCTCGCCCCTTTTTAAACCCAAGAGCTGCTGAGATCCCGAGTCTCCAAGTGGGCCCTCTTGGCCACCCACGGCCCTGGCTTTTTGGGGAATCCTGCTCCTGTGCATGTGTGTCGACCTCTCGGCTCGGCGGTCCACCGGGTTTTTGCCTCCTTCCAGTTCCGAGTGTCTTCTTGGATAGTTATAGCGGCCCATAGGCGCGAGATGTACCTTGTGGGGGCAGGAAAACCTGGACATAGTCCTTTCAGACAGTGGCCGTTTAGTCCATGGTCCATTGGATGTTCGGTGCAAGGCCAAAAATTGGAACACACTGCCTTACCTTAAAATAGCTGTTCCCGTCCTTCGCTTTAGGGCCTGTCCTTAGTGTGATCAGTACCAAATAAAGTCAAGAAAGAAAAAAAGCTTACACCTATTCACTTATTGCGCTCACCAGGGCCTCTTTCCTCTTCCCTTTTCTGCTCACTCTTAAAAGCGTGAATCGCCAAAGGTTTCGAGAGTCGACTGAGCATCTCAGCCATTGGCGGGAATTTCGCCCGCATCCAATCCCCAATTCTTGTTCACCCTTTGTAAATGAATTCGTGTTGGGTGCCTCGTACTTAAGTGTTGGGTGAGCAACAGCCGCTTCGTCACAGTACTTATGGGCTAACGGGTCACACTTTGGCCAAGTATCCTAAAAAACATAGAGACACTTCCCGACCAGAAAGCGAAGTTCCCACTGATGGTATATTTGGTGTAAGCGAGTTCTAAGATCACATCTTTGGAATAAAATCCGGTTGGAAAAGGAAATCCGATTAGGGATAGACTGCCTATGAGCATCATGGCATAGGTAAAAGGTAACGAGGAAGCAAGCCCCCCCATCTTGCGCATATCTTGCTCATCCGACATGGCATGAATCACTGACCCTGCACTCAAGAATAGTAATGCTTTGGAAAAAGCGTGATTCATTAAATGAAAGACGCTAACCGAGAGAATGGATAAGTAACACATGAATCGAGGGCTATGTGGATCCTCGGACATATAGGAAATAGAATAAATATGGACCAAGCTACTTACGAATGTAACCACAATTAACATCACTACGGTCAGGCTATCAAACACAGGGTCGAAAGTGAATTCCGGGTCGAACCTTGCCATTTAAGAGCGAGCTCTGTTACCCATTATGATGTGGTGGTTCACCCCATTCGAATTGAAGTAAGTGCTCTCCGAACCGTGCGGGGAGGTTTCCCATCACACGGCTCACCAACTTGATATTATGGCAACAAAAAACCGGCCAATCAAGTGTACGGCATCTGCCGACTTGGGCCCCTTCTCCCCCTACGCCGCTGATCCTCGCTACCCTATTCAATCAAAAAAGTCGATCGAAAGGGGGCTGGATCGATCAATAGTTGGGGTACTACGAGCCCTCTGCCCCACGCAACCAGCGACTCTTGCGTGGTTCACCGGTTCCACCGAACCGACTCGACTCTTCCAGTTCTTCGTCGATACAGAGGTGCGGAGTGGTGTGCTGTCCCCTCTCTATTTTCAAAGGGGACTCTTGGCCTCATTGTAAGGCTAAGCCCGGGCCGCCCTCTTGCTACCCATATGCATACCATTCAACCCCCGGCATAAGAGCCCTCTTGCTACCCATATGCGAGGCGCCTTAGCCTTCCGCAACCCCAAGCCCCCACCCACGCCGCCAGGGCCTTTAGGATTCCCTCGACCGCTCTCTATCCATAATCCTCGCTTACCGCCCTTTTAAATTTCAATTTAAATGGTGGGGGTGGGGAGAGGGCCCTTTGCCATTTTAAGCTCCCACACCTTAAAAACGCGTTCGTGATCTCCTCAACTGTGTATCGAAAGGGGCAAAAAGCAGAGGGGTTGTCCAGTATGTCCCCCCCTTATTCCCGACATGCTATGGTGCCCCAGTTCCATAGAGCGAGTCGAGCTTACGTACGTATGCATATCGCCGCGGAGCTGCCATTTAGAGCAGCGGTGCACATCCATCTACTCGTTCCGGTGACTTCACGGTCGCCAAAGAAGCCCCAAGAAGCATCAAACATTTCAGATAAGATCCATGGAGCAATTTTTGGATAGCAAGCACTAGCTCCCGGTGCGACTTCATGAGAAGCGGTCAAGGATGAGATAGGGGATAATGAAACGCACGTGGTGGTTACTATGGCGGTTCCTTCTGAACCTAGAAAGTGTTCAAATAATGAATAAAAAGCATTAGATAATTTAAAAGCACCCCAAAATAACCAAATATTGAATCCACAATAGTAACCATAGGATTTGGCAAATGGTTAATGAATCATTTTCCATTTCTACCACCTATATAATCAATAGGCCCCATATTATAGAGAGATTAGGACAAGTTGATTATCAATGCCAGTCCTTCCCTTGTGAAAATATGAGGTGGCTGCATGCAATCTCTGTTCTTTTTCCTTCCCCTGACTTGAGTCGGCTCTAAATATGCCATGCTGAACCTAGAGAAAGCCCCCCTACTATTTATAGGGCCCTACTATCTATAGGGGATAAGAAAATAGGTAGTTGCAATGACTTTGCTATGCTGCTGTTGCCCCATTATAGAGTAGGGGCCAACCGATACTAACGAATTGATAATCCCACACACAGGGATGGAAGGGCACTGCTTCTTGCTAACCTCGTCACTTCACTAAGATGGGAGAGAGCCCACCTAGTATGACTGGTTATAGACGCGGGAGAAAGATCTCTATTACTTACAACCTTAGTAGAATTCATTCTCATGTTACTCCGATTCTCCCGGTTGCCTGCGTTTCCATTTTTATTTCATTCCAATGATGCTGCTATCAGCTAGCTAGAGCTTGAATGACTGATCACAAAAGAGGGCCCTACTATTAATAGGTGGGCCATTGAGCACTTTAAGGACTAAAGGACCCACATGAAAATATCATATCACATATATAATAGATGAGTTACCATTCACCATCTCTTAGGAAGGCTGAAGGTAAAGGTCCTACAACTATAGAAAGGGGGGATGGGGGAATTATTTTATCCTTCAATATCATCTCACTAAAGATGCATTAACGAGCTATTTTGGTTTTAGCTTGAGTCTTTTTTCATTTAACGATGCCTTATTTGTATCTTTCAATGTATTTTGGAATCCTGAAGCAACACCTTATTGGCATCTTTCAATGTATCTTGAAACCTAAAGCCCATTAGTTTGCTCCCACCTCCACCCCATCCTTATATAGTTGGATCCCATCCCACTCCTTTCAAAATTTAATACTCAGTTCATTAACAACATAAGCTTTAGGGCATTATGACCAAAGCCCTATCCTAATGGTCCCCCTACTATGGAGAATTAGTAGTGAGAACTATTCAAAAGGTTTCTTCGATGGTGCCATACGTATAGATGAGTTGGGAGCGGGCGAATCCCCCTGCCTATGGGGTATCCTCATTAATCTAGTCTAGCCCCAAGTGGCGGTTGGTCGAGAGGAATGGATAGGAACGTGAGGGCGCCATAGGCTTCTAACGGAAAGTCCAAAACCAATCACCATTACTAACCATCTCTTGGCTCTCCACTTGCTCGGTAATAGGAAGTATGTTCCGGAGTGTCCAAAGCGAGCGATGGAAGACCGAGGGCAGGTGCATCTACACCCAAAATAGTTGGTCACTAGAGTGAGTTAGTGAGTCAATCATAGCAAGCTTCTAGACATGGTGGTTTCGTGTGGATATAGATAAATAATCAAATTCAAAAAGTGGAAAGTGAGGCTAGTACTATGGAGTAAGATAGAGGAACAAAAGAAAGTAGTCACTTGCTCATGATATAAAGTTTCGGGTTGAGTTCCTTTTAGTATAGTAAAGCGTTATCACTGCACTTCCTCTCCCAAGTTATTACATCTATAATATGAAGTCTAAGGCCCTCGCCCAGTATAGTCGGGGTGAGACGTATAGATGTGGGAGAAATAAGCCGCCTTGGTGTGCCTTTCCCATTCGCTCAAAAGTCGTGCAAGGATGAATTACGACTCATCGCTCGCTGGGATACTTCGCAAAACTCCGCCGTCTCCGGAATTGGTTGAAGTTTCTACTACTACTATTACTTGATCCATTCTATCTCCTTATTGATCCATTCCTCCTTTTCCTTTTCAAAAAAACAATCCATTATTTTTTCCCATCATTTTCAATATCATCTCACAAGGATGGGCCTTCGAGATAGTTGAGTAGCCAGCACCAACGAGACCCAATAGAAGGTAACCTTGATTAGAAACATTTGATTTTGACCAGTTTCAAGCAAGTTCCTCTCCCTATCTATCCTAAGAGCCCCCTCCTCTCTCCCTTTCTTAAGAGAAACTTTAGTCGCTCACTCCCCCCCCTCCACCTCCTCATACAGTGGGATAAGTTGATAAGTTTCTAAGTTGATAAGTCGAAGCTTCTCTCTCCCGCCTCTCCGACAAGAGCATTAACGAGTCGAGTCCTATCTCCCTCTCCCTATCTTAAGAGCTAAACCAACAAGAGCATTAACGAGTCGAGTCCTCTCTATCTATTATGCACTCGACTTGTATATAAATAGGTTTAGCTCGGCCGGGAGAGATCATTTCTCTTAAGAGGCTTGCTTCTCCCTCGAATTTACTTGGGTTCAAGGGGGCGGGCTTCTGGGATTATCTAAGGCACCTGGTTAATGCTCCTCCCCTTTTAGGACTGAGTGCTCCTCCCCGTTAATGGGTTAATGCTTCTACCTACCGCTGGCTACCTACCCACAACTGGTTAATGCACCGATTATCTATGTTAATGCTTCTACCCGGTGCCAATGCCGGTTAATGCTACTTCTACGGAAACTGGTGAATGCCGGCTGGCGCTGCTTGGTATCCGATCTCGCTGCGTATCTGCAGGTCCTAGCCTGTCCAGTTGGTTAGAGTCGAGGGAATTACTAGGCGTAACACCGGTGAATAGGTTCTCCTATTTCTACTCTTGCCAACATGATCGATCTGTCCACATGCGATCTTAATACGTATAGAATTCTAATAGACTCGACCGGAAGATAGGGCTCTTAAGATAGGACTCGGAAGGAGCTCGACCAAAGAACTCGACCGGGTGAGCGATAGGGGGAGCACTTTGAATTAATAGCACTCGACCGGGGAAATGAAATGTATTAAGATTTGCCTCCTCCCTCGACTTGTTAATAGGTCGAGTACATTTTATACGGACCTATTAAGATATAAAGAAACTTTGATTTGAAGAGTGCTTTTCAAATTCTTCTTTCATTCCAATTATTAGAAGTCTCCGGTCGAGCGCGCTCCCTATTTAGATTATAAGCATAAGCGCGACCGACCTCTTAAGTTAAAAATATTTTATTTAGAGTGCTCTCCTGTGCCCTATCCACCCTATCCAAACTATCTATAGTAGGGGGGGTGGGGGTGGGAAATAGGAAACATCAATTTAAGTTGGTGTGAACGAGAGCTAGCGATCTATGGGCTGCTGCTCCTTCCAGATCTACTGCTGGAGTCAAAGTTTAAGGTATGAAAATGGTGAATGTGGATGGGATTCCATATCGTAGCATTAATGGTTACCGCTGGCGGGGCAGAGTTTGACTTGAGTTTCAATTCCTTCCAGCTTTGGTGGGTTACGGGTCACCACTCATTCTAACTTGTATTGTCCCACCCTCATTATTCCACTAGCTGCCCCTACCATCCATAAAGGCTAAGGGTTAGTTAGCAAACAAAAAGAAGATATGCTGGGTGGGCCCCCCCTTTCTATTCTATCTGTGAAAGCCAGAGCTAGTATTATATTTATGAAAGCCAGAGCTAGCTATAACCAATCGATGGAATATAAGCATGTGCCATCAACCCTAAACTTTGTATGAATGAGAGGGAAAAAGGCAAGCATAGGCTGGCCATACTCGTGGGCATCCTGCGTCTGGGTTGTCAATTGGGGCCACGAAGAGGGAAAGAGATCGCCCCACTATCCATCTGTCTTGGGCGGGCAAACACAGAATCTCTGGTGCTATAACTTCTCTAAGCGGATCAGAGAAATGGTCGAATGAGGTTATTCCCGCCCGCTTAAATCCATGGTCCATGGTTGAGCAAAAACCCAATTTAGAAAAGTGGGGCTTCCGCGCTTTTAAGAAGTAAGCTGAACTTAGCTATGTCGGCTATGCTGGGTATCATTCGAGAGCCATTCCTCGCATTTCAAGCGGTGGGTGGGAGTGGCATGAAGAAAGGGGGGCCTCCATCACCGTCCACCTTGCCTTATTTTTCCGACCAATGAATGCGTTTTTCCTGCCAATTCGTAGGCCAACCCTAAGCATCCAGAGCCCCATTCCCTCCCAGAGCGCCGGGTGGGCGGGAACCTTCTCTTCCGCCCCTACTCTTCTATAGGCGGGTGGGAGGGATATAGAGGGTAGGTACGGGTAGGACTCCGGGTCAAATAGGTGGTGAAGTCCAACTTTTCTAGGCGTTATTCATTGATGGGCATAGCGGGAGCTTTCTCGAATCTTTCTTGCCTTCCTCGCTCTGTATAGAATCGGGGGGGTGGGCCATAGCTCTCTCACCTGAGGGAGGGATATAGATTCTTTACCTTCAGCAGTCGAATATGAGGGCTCAATCAAAGGTATTGATGTGTCTACCTTTACAGGAGCTCGGTCATGCACAATGTACGGCTCTCAAGGAGTTCCTCAGCCCTAAAAAGAGAGGGGTTCCAACGGAATAGATTGGAACCGATCCGCAACACCTAGCTGGGCTTTTTCAATCAATGTTTAGCGCTTAAGAATCTGTTTGAAAGAGTGAGTAAGGGTTTAAAGAGTGAGTGAGTGAGGGGGCCAACCACTCTGTGACCAAACGAATGAAGGAAGCCCCAAGGAAGCCCCGGTTAGCCAACCAACTTATTCATCTTTTTATAGTACCTGCGATCATTGAATTTCATTTCGGCGAGGTAGAGTTCGATGTCCTACTGGGTCCTACTCATACCTAGTGGAAATAGATGTCCTACCCCCCCTAGCGACAACGAAATCTCGCTAACCGGGAAATAGAAGCGATGTTCTTTTCTCGAGTCATCTAACTTATATAAGATCGATCCTCCCCGCAGTGCTTCCCTTGCGAACTATAATTGTTAAAACTGTTTATCCATGATTATGGCAGAATCTCGCAACCATGTTCCCTAATAAACCGGGCGTGCTATATGAAAATTCACCCATTTCTATTTCTGATTAGTTCGGAGCGGCTCTACACCGGCATTAATAACTATTCCTTATTCCCGGTCCAACCCACCCCAACTAGAAGAAAGTGGATGGGCGGGGCGAACTGGAATGCCCATTCCTTCGGTTGGACAAGGGCAGTCTGCTACTAGAGACGTAGTAACACGTGTGAAATAGAAGCATGCTACGGATCTAGACCGACACATCTATCTTTCCCGTGGGGGTTGAAACTAAGTATTAAAGAATTCCATGGCGGGCCAGCCTAGCTAAGATGTTGATTGTCCCTTCCATGGCGGGCCTACCCCTTACTTCATTCGGGGTGGGGATATAGAGGAGCTAATTGGTGCGGTGCTTATTCACTCGATCAGTGCTTACCTTTGAAAGAAAGAAATAAGTATACTATACTGACTGACTGAGGATTAAATAGGGTAGGTGGGCGAACCAAACCAATCAAAGGTTGCGTTTGCCTAATATCCACATTCTCTTTGCCTCCCTTCATTAAAACGTATTCTTCGCACCTTATTCCGGTTCATCCCCATTATAAAAGTTCGTTCAGTTGGCCACTTTTCCTTAATAGAATTTGAAGCAGATCGATCGCCCCTTGTTTTTAGATAATAAATATTGAGCACTAGGCACTGAGCTTCAATCATCTCCTCTGGGAAAGGTGGTTTATGCACCCGGTCATCCCATAGAATGAATGAGCCTGCCCCCCCTACTATATAAAGGGCCCCCCCCTCGGTGTTGATAGAAATATGTGAGCTCGGCAGAGAACAGAAAAGATGGTCCGACATGTGGGGTGGGATGCTTTTGTCTCATTTGCTACCCATTCCAGAGCTAGAGGAAAGTACCCATCGACAGGCCTGGACTGCTTGCTCATTGATCAATCCGGACTGCTGATCAATCAGAATGGGGAGTGTTTCCCCGAAATTTATGAGAGGGAGATGCTTTCAAAGTGGGATGAAAAAGGTTTTAACGATTCATTGTGGTTCCGTAGCTAGCTCTGATCCCCCAGTTCACTACTGGAGGTAGGATGCCTTGTCCAACCAAAGGAATGGGCATTTCTTTGCATGATCGACCATAATATATGGGTGCTCATTACCTGTGGCGGAGGGAAGGAAGAAAAGCTTTATTGATTTGCTTGCTCCATGCCCTTGCTGGCATTAAAAGAAACATGGCTGGCGGATGCTGGCCGATGATTATGAGCCCGGCTCTCCCCACACCCACCCTGCGATTGGTTGACATTGGCATAGTTGGTCGACCGCAAATCGAATAAAGGTTTTTCCATCCTCCCTAGTGAAAAGAAATCATCGCCGCCCTCATCTCGGTCTCGGGGGGTGGGTAGAAATAAGTAAGCTGAATCAATCCCTAGGGTCTTCATCGTTAGGGTCTTAATCAATCGTTAGGGGAATCATCACCTAACCAAGTAACTTAACCGATAGGGTCTTAATCGGCCGAATCTCCCGGTTCTTAATCACTGAATCCAATCTCCTGCCATAACTCAACCCCCAGGGGATTTATTTAATTATGATGTAGCACCTGTAACCCCCAGGTGACTTCTCAAATCCATCTAACCGAGTTGACGATCTCCTTCATTCATTGAGGGAGGTTGCTCAATTGGGATATTTTATCCATAAAAATTTGAACGTCTGGATGACCCGCCCGACCCATCGGCCTCAACAACTTGCATTTTGTTATTTCTCAAACCAAACCATAATGGCCTGCCTCAGAATTCACGCTTTAATACCGGGACGACCACTATAGAATAGAATAGATAGGGCATCGATCGCGGTGAAACGCACGTCGGGCCCACTCATTCCATTCTTTCTTGAGCCAGCCAACTTTAAAATGATGTAGGAGGTGGTGGGTGGGAGCCCTATTGATAGTAAGGCCCGGGCCGAGATTGCCCTATTCACCCCATCCGGCGAGCAACATGTGCTTGAATAAGCCGCGCTGCGAACGAAGAAAGGGGATACCTGCACTGCACCACTCCTGGCGGCGTTCCATTATTCATCCTTGACGGCGGAAAGGAAAGGCCAACACTTCCCCACACCCCAACCCGATAACACATCGCGTTTGCCTTCCGGTCCACCGCCCGCCTTCCGTTCTTATTTCATGCTTGTTCTAGTTCTAGCCAAAGTGATCCCACGGAGTAGATAAATAGATAGGGGCTTTCTCGCGTCGACCTCTCTACTTAATAATTTCCACTTGCTCTCAAGGTGAATAAGAATGAATTTCTCCGCAACGCGCATATACTAAGTCTACTTAGACATATGTCGCTTACACAGAGGCAAAATTATGCAGGGGGTATATCCTTGTTCATGTTTTTATGCCCTAACCCCACAGGATTTGTTTTTCGCATGTAAAGATTGATAGATAGGTTTCAGGTGCTACAGGATTTATATTCCTGACAGTTGCGGGTGCTACAGGATTTGTTTTTCTCCCCACTTCTATAGACATTCGAACATGAGCACGAATCGACATCACACCTCATATAGCTAGCTTGCTTTCTCAGGGACGGGAGATAAATCGACTAAAGATCCAACAGAGCGAGCTTATTGATCTGGGTTCGATAGTTCCGATTAAGCTCGGCATCACAAGCCGCATTAATCCCTCCCAGGTGCAGATCGATCAGTTTCAGCTCATCTTCCACCCCCACTATAGAGGATAGGGCCCTTTCTATAGTAGGGGAACGTGCAGAACTAACTAAGCGAGTCGTTCCATTCCAGGTTGGTTTCTAGGTGGGTCTGGTCGAGTTTTCCCCTATCCATCCTATCACTCCTACTATATGAAGGAACCCTCGGGAAACTTGGATCGAATCGTGCGATCGATGCCATTGACCTTTGGGGATAAGATATATGTGAAAGAGTAAAAGATCATTGAATCGATCAATTATTCCGAACCGAACCTTTTATTTTATTTTAAAGGTCGATTATTCTTTCGGATGGCTCCAAAGATAGGTTTGTAACATGTTCAAAAGCTAGCTCCATTTCTATCTAAAGATAGCTGAATATGTGATTTGCCAGGAGCAATTTTTTGAGAATCTATTGGCAGAGTCGGAATGTGTACGAAATACCACCATAAGGGCCCCCCAATATCTCAGCACTTTTGTCTGAAGCTTCGAACGATACTTGGCCTGGAAGAGTTACCTCGTGTACAAAATACTCAGTTAAGTTTTGGGCCTCAAAATCCGCATCAACGGTATCAAAAGCTCAGAACGAAACCCGGCGACGAATGTCAAATTTGCCCATTCTCCCTAGTGCGATCGGGATACCAATAATTAATATGCGCGGGATGCAATCCTTAGGAGTTCGTGGATCGGGATGATTCCGTACACACCAGATAACGGGATTCAAACACACCAGCGGAATAAAAATTATTCGTTCAGGGCTCATCATGCAATAATTGCTCTCAGTAATTGCTCTCACTAACGCGTGTAGTATACCGAGTACTCACTCGAATCGATTTAACCTACATTAGCTTCAATTCAATTGGATCCGAGTTTCAATTCGAAATTACTTCGGAAAGGAAAGAATCTCACTCAATGTTATTTTCATTATGGGTGTTATTTCGTTCAACACATGGAGGAGTGTGCATTTTCACTATTCCGACTAGGTAGTAAAGGATTGCGTCTATGCCCAGCCCATTCTTGCGGAGCCAATCCTCGACTCTTTACAGGTGTACTTAGCATGCATCGGTTCAAGAATGCATTGAGTAGTCGCTTTCTATTATTTAGGGGTGCAGGGCTATATAGGTAGGGCTATCTCCTTACTAATTTTGAAGCGATCTCCGGACCTATCAATTTGAAGGTCGAGGATATTTAAAGGTGCTCAAGGTCTGTCTCACAACCCATCGCCCTACTCTAGAAAGGGGTGCCCCGCCCGCTACTAGAGATAGGGCCAAGGTACGTTCCCATTCCCTAGGCACCTCTCCCTCTCGTTTGGATCCCTCAACCAAGGAACTAACTCCCTTACCCCAAGGAACGACCTCTTGAGATAGATAGGGGGATAGATATTGTTTATCTTCCAACCCTTTTAAAAGCCCTTTTAAAATGGAGAGGAGAGCAACACAAGAATTAAAGAAAGGAAGAAATCTCCCTCTTGACCTTCTCTCCCCACCCTTTTAAAATGGAGGGAAGAGCAACACCTCTCTTAAATAAAGGGATGGTTTTATAGAGGTTTCAATATCTTGAATAATAAAATTAAGTATCATCAATTCTCTTATGTTAGAATATTTTAAAAGCCCCTTTGTTGTTTCCTCTCCTCTCCTCCCCTTTCAAAATAGAGACAACCTACCCTAAATATTCTTTATCAAAAAGAAATAAAGGGCTAGCTCTCCTCCCCCTCTCCCTGGCTATTTAAATGAGCAAAGTGCCCCTATATATTCCTACCCTCCTATAGATATTCTCTACTTAAAATCTATGGAAAGGCTGAGCCTTAGCCTTACCTTACCTTACCCTAAAATAGAGAGGAGAGCTCTCCCCAGCCCAGGTTTTTAAGAGGGGAGGGCCATAACCTTTAAAGGCTCTCTATCCTTATAACAGCTTTGAATTTGAAAAATCCAAGCCCTTCAGGTTATTAAATAGAAGGGCCCGAGAGGTCAAGTCATTTTATATATGTATTAATAGCCTTTTTTAGAGAGGATATGAGAGTTAAGGCTTTTAAAATTTACCAAGAAGCAAAGGATCATCAAATCTTCCTATTAAAATCTAATCCTTCTACTCAAGTCCATATCTATGCATTTTGTTCTTATTTTTCAAGTAGGTGCAAGAGGATCTATATTATCTTCCTACCAATTAAATTAAATTAAAACCCTAACATTCCTTTTTTTAGGAAGTATAGAGAAGGGAGAAGAGAGCTTTAACATTCCTTGGAGGACTAAACTAGACCCACCCACTCAAACCCATTGTCATTATAGCTCGTGTGTAGCTCGTAAGGAACATGTCTTGGCATCACCCCCACCCCCCCATGATCCCTTAGGGACCGATTCATTCTGCTCTGGTTGATCGGACGCAGAAAACCTGGGACTGGAAGGATACCATGGTGGAGCTTTTCTATCAGGTGGAAATTTTTTATGCTCGAACCTACAACGCTACTATGAACGGTACGTTTCTACCAAGTGAAATTTTGTATATTGATTGAACGAGACCCCGAAACCGGGCCATTCCACTGGTCCATTCCAGATAAAGCATCATGCTCCACTCGACACGTCTCTATTGTCTTGCATTCATCCCTTTTAAATAGTGGGGGATGGGGAAGGTCCTTTGTAGTTCAATATCAAATGGTAAAGGCAAGGAACTATTTCTCATAGCCTCTATATATCCTCTCTAAATGGGGAAGAGATTTTGGAATGTTGATGAAATAGGGATTAGAAATGTATACAATAGATTGCTTCTTCAAGCCACATTTTCTAATCGCATGAAAAATAATGGGTACCACTTCCTAGAATGGGGTGGGTGGTTCCTTGGGTACCGATTCACTATATCTAGATTTACTAAATGCATTCACTTGGTACCCCTTTTAATTAAGATAGACCTCTCAATTTTAAAAGAGTTAAGGGGATACCTTAGCCTTGGAATAAAGGAGTGTTCTACCCCAATCATAGGTGAGCACACAATTAATTTAAGGAGCTAAAATCTATTTTGAAGCTCAATATATAAATGTTGTTCCTCACTATCACCTAAAGTCCCTTGCCTTTGGGTTAAAAATTTCCCATTTAGTTCATTTTTGTTCTCCTTTTTGAAATAACAACAACTCTCCCCCTCTCTATTTCTAAAAGGGGAGATAGAGAGCCAATCTTCACCCACTTAGGCACATGGACTGGGTGAGTAAGGATGCAGCGATTACAGATAGAGGGGATCACTCTTGCATATTGGATTTGAGATGGTACTATTATGGAAAATTCAAGCATCCTTAAGCTATGTGTCATGCCACTTGAATTTTTTGAATCACAACAAGAAATACAAGCTCTAATAGACTTACCTCTTTGACCTGGAAGTGGATTTTCTATAAACCTAAATGAACCAGGTTGGGTTAGGATACCCCATTATGAGCTTAAAAAATAATTGACATTATGTTTTTATTGCTCAACCAAATAATATGGGAATTAACATGTATTTATATTTTGACCAAGCATTATTGTAGCACTCTTAGCCTTGGATTCAAGTTGCATATCTATGTCTTATCCATTGGGTATTTATAAAAGATATTAATCAATTTTTGAATCAAAAATAAAAGAAAGATAATAACTGACATGCCCATGTTTATTCAAACAATGTAATCAACACATGCATTAAATCAATGAAAAGAAGGTATTATTTGTGAATTCAAATAATGTAATGCATAAACAAGCAACATAACACACGATGATTATGAAATTGCCAATGAGAAGGAACTGGAATTTGTATTATATCTTGTTCTTGATGAGTACATATTATATCCCAAAAATGTGCTTAGGTCTCATAAAATAAAAACAATACAATACAATATTCACCTTATTCAAATGATGTAACAAGGGAATGATATTTCCTATCCTAATTATAGTGATATGAAAACTCCATCTCCTTAATGCAGCTCCTAGAAATGATCTTAGGTGGGCTAATTAGACTCTTGAAAATCCCTACACAAAGGTGAGAAGAAATAAGAAGTAAAAAATGAATACCAACAAAGGAGATATAATTGACTTGAACAAAACACTCCGAATAACTCTTGCAAAATCTACTATTCTATTACTTGATGATCATTCTAGTCTCAAATGACTATTTTATAATGTGAATTTCATAACTTAGTTCTAAATTTGTGGTGCATATGCATTCACCTGGAGCTTTCTCGACCCTTCATCTCTCTGAGTGCTTTACAATAAAATTTGAGCTATTACAGGCTGTTAAAACAAGGAAAACTTACCACCTATCCTACAACTATTATTTATCCTTGTGGCCTTTATTTCTTTGATTAGAAAATAAATAAACTATGTTTCACTATTGTCTTTTTTCTAGCTTAAATTATGTGTCTTCTCTTATGGTGGTCCCAGCACTGACCTCACCTTTCTCCTTATTTGGAAATTCTACTCCCAATAGATCTACCATTTGACTGCAGACTTCATCACAAAAAGAGGACATCATTGACATTTCATATTTCATGTATTGTAGCTTTTTAATAGCCTTTTGATAAGGGGTAATTTTCATTTATAAAATTTATCATGTTTTGTATTATTTGAGTGAGTTATTTGAATTTGTGTGCCAACTTTTGACCATCCTTGTCATCACATTTGAATTCTTCAATTTTTTTGACCGTGAGTTCTATTTTATCTTCAGAGGCAAGTTCTCCAAATATGACACAACTTTACTTCCTCTTATCATCTATATATTTAGTACACTCTTCCATATATTGGATAATGTTCTCCCAATATGGGTTTTCATGGATGTAGATGCTCAATTTTTGAAATTCTTCCTAACAAGCTTGCTTACTTACAATTTACCCATAATTTGCTTTGCACTTTAGGAAGACAGGATTTAGAGCCAATGCTTTTTTTTTTAGCATTTTGTAGCATTGTCCTTGCATCAAGTCCACAATCTCTGCCATTTATTTGAATATCCTAGAAAGAGGTCTCACTTTCTCTTCTATTTATTTTATCAACTGTTGCTTATAATGCTCTATAAAAGTGACACTATCGAATTGTTTCTCAACATGAGTGTGTGGTAATTTATATTGCAACTTGTTGACCTCTTATTATAGTTTGTTTATCTCTATATATAGCCTTTTATTCTTAGTATGGATCTTATTTCTATCTTCATTTACCTACTTCAACTAATCAATTTGAGCTCTTAAATATTTCAATTCTTTTTCAATGGCCACGACAGTTTGAGATTGAGCTACAAGTTTAGTTTTCATCATATCTATAGTATCTCCCTTCACCTTCATCTCTTTGTTCTTTGTATTAATATAGAACTCTATCACACTTTCAGGTAGGGACTATGTAATGGTAACATCCAAACCTCCTTGGGCAATTTCTTGTTGGGCCATCAATTGTTGCATTATCTTATTATCAGTTACTTATTCAATATTAGTTATTTCTTTCTCTCCTAAAACACTAGATTGGATGTTTGTTTCTCTCCTTTTTGTCAGTATCATAGAATGATATGCTCCTAAAACTAATCTAGATTCAAACTTATCCCTGTTCTATGGTGGAGAACTAGGAGAAGAAGACTCTTTTGGGATATGTTCTCTTATGTGAGTTCCAAGTCCTCTGGCCTAAGTGATCTTCTTCATGGAAGTTTGGGAGATCTTAGGTTCTTCATTGTCTATAGCTAGATGCATACTTGGTGCATTACTTGACAATTCTACTTTCTATTGGAGATTAATTAATCAACATCTTGCCAACCTCCTCAACTATTTTGGTATTTGCCACTAGAGGGGTAACAATGACCAACTCTTTTTCTTCCTTAATTTATAACACATATTCAATAATAGACTATTTATGAGATGGCTATTTGATTTTTTGAAAAAATACTTTTGTATATTGGACCTCCTGAATGACCACTTCAAATTATTTTAGATATTTTTCAACTACTTGGAGGAAAGGATCTTTGAATTCATCAGGCTGGGTTACCAGAACTAATGGAGTGATAGCTTCTATTGTGCCCAACCTAGGTATGTTGATATATTCGCTATACTTCCCAACCTCCTCTATTTGGGTGTAGGGTTTTTCTTTTATCTTCCAAGCATTTGTTAAATTTTTTTGTGCTTAATAGTTATTTGCATAGCATATTCAAAAGGATATTCTTAGTATCCCATATTTAATTTAATCACATTTTGTATTTCTTTGTGATAATATCCTTTTGGATTATAAGCCCTCCAAGTGATTTTATAAAATCTGTAGTCATCCATTCTCTAGATATCTCTAATAAGGCTATAATAATATTAAAAAATATAATGCCCTAGCCGAAAAGGTAGTTTGAGCCAAGGGACTCTTTATTTTCTCCTATTAGCCCTCATATTCACTTATTTGGCTACTTGCCTAGCAATATCTAGTGCAACTATGGACATGGGGCAGTATTTCAGGAGCACTTTCAGAGGTAGATTTACGCCATACAACCTAATATATATAAACTCTTCTATGAAGAAGAAGTCTCTTACCTTGCTTTTGCATAAAAAATTCATTATTCCAATACTGATCCTTCATGGATTTTGATGACATAGTTCATAATGGATAACAGTCAAAAATCTCTTAATGAATTGATTTTAACTAGACCAACCCTCATGAATCCCAACCAATTTTTCCTAGACCAATTCTCTATCTACTCCCTCCAAGGCCCAAATTATTTGAGCATTTAACTGCCCTACAATGAGATGGATGAGGAAAGAGTAATACAAGAATTCTAGCATCATCTCTTCATGTTTTCTTATGGATTGTTGAATGTTGTGAGCTTCCTATGCAAATTCTCTTCTATAATATCTTCCCACAAGTACATTGGTATTTCTTCTTTCTTGTTCAGTTGCGTGGCCATATACATCACTTCCTTCCTAACATTGTCTAGGTCTCTTATCCCCAACGCGATGTTAATCATATCAACATAATCCTTAGCCCAATTTCTAAGGGAGACCTTTTTTATTGGGAATTCATATGACACTTGATAATAAAATCCAAACATCTTAGGATAGAAGGTGGTATTAAGCATTAAGGAAGACTACAATGATATTACCTTGGCATTTAGGCCTAACTTCACTAGAGAGAGCCAAAAGACCTTTCGGATGGCATATTTTGTAATCTTGAAAACTTTATAATCTTTATGATTGATGATGTCCTTGGATCTTGGGTCTTATGCTACCACTATCTAGGATAAGAGAGCTGACGAGTGATAAACTTGGGGGAAAATCAACTTTCCAAGGTGCTATTCCATTTGTTGAAGAATAGACTATCTTCATAACTATCCCTCTTGGCTCTTTTGAAGAGATATTTTAGTAGCATATGATGCGACTTGTACTCTTCTTGAGTGTACTCAAAGTAGTATATCATCGTGTTATCAAAATCCTATTATTATTCTTTATTTATCATTTGACCAAGCCCAGATTTTGCTAGTATATCCTACTTTTTATTAATTATTTTTCTAGAGAGCTAGTCGTAAGGGTATACTTTAGAAACTTTCAAAACTCTATCTGTAACCTCGATGGTTGGTATTTGAGGTGCACTAGAAGAAACCATGCCTTTTATTATGAGAACAATGAAATCTACAAGGGACTAAAAGCTCAACCTTCTCCTCTTTAGTTGTCTCCTTTGAATTTCTATAGTATAACTCAATAGCGATGAGGCTTTTGATCTATCAAGTGTGGTATTTAAAATAGCATGGGAGCTCTCGCATGTAGTGATTTAATTTCTATTTAAACTACTATATTTAGATTAGTCCCTTGAAATTGTAGCCACTTCATTTTTCATAACGACTACAATGGTATTGTCATGAGAAGTCAATACCATGATTGGTCTAGAAGATCCATTGTTTCTTGTGTTGAATTCTCATTTGTGCCACGTTAGTTGTGCTTTCATCAAAAAACCACATTCAAGATCTTCATAAGAAATTTTTTGATATCATCATGCCTTGAAGGAATATGTGCATACCTCATTCCATCACTTGGCCTCATCATTCTCTTAGGCTACTCAATTTTTTTTATCCCCAATCTTCGATGAAAATTGTGTCATCCATTTATCACCCCTGTCAGATCTCAAACTTTTCACTCTAGGTCCATCCAAATAAATTTCGTCGATGCATTGCTTATGAGAGATGCACTATTGATCTCCATGATAATATTTGAGTCATTGGTGGGATTCCATCGCTTATCCACTAGTGTTTTTGATGAATTGATGAGGGATCTAGATTGGTGATGAGGAGAACTCATCGCTGGTTGATTGGGTTATTATTAATTGACTAATGACATCATTGGTGCATTAGCGATAAAGATCATTTATTGGTGATGAAGACTAAAAAAAAATATATGGGGCTGGTGGTGGACTTAATGGACTTAGCCTTTTAAAAACACTTTTAGAAATATGAAGTACTTAGGCCATGGAGAACCACAATGGGGGGAAGATGTTATAAAGTTGTAGATACTAGGGAGGACTTAGAGTATGTTACAAGAGGACTTGAGAGGGACAATGAATATCAATTTTGAATTATCATAACCTTATCAATACCTAGCACTTAGGATTTCAATGGTAGTGTAATTTATCCTTTTGGTAATGTAGGTGCGATACTCTACTAGGGTATACTTAATTATTAATTGACTAAGTCCATCATTGATTGATTAGCGCTATCATTGATTACATCAGTGATGGAGGTCTAGGATCAATGACAAAAAAGAATTTAGGAGGATTAAGAATTAAGACCTCATGGATTCCATGGGCTCATGAAGGACTCACCATATGCTAGTTGGGGGCTTAATATATTTTGACCAACGTAGTTCACTGATTGACTAGCAATGTCGTTGATTCATAGATGATGAAAGCTTGGTATTAGCGATGGGAGTTATAGACCTTTGAGGACATTATGGAATTGGATGAATTATATTGATATGATACCATGGTGAAGACCTTTATAGGCATGTGGAAGCAACTTAGGAAAATTTTGGGTTAGGGCTCAGGGAAAAATAATTGAACATTGATTTTCAGACCTTCGATACCCTATGTGATACTTAGGACATTTTTTTATGATGATGGAGTTATTTTTGTGGGATAGAATTAGTTTCACATGATACCTGGACCCTTAATTCATGATAGAACTATATCATGGATTGAATAGCACCATCGTTGATCAGTTGGAACTATCACTAATGCATGAGTGATGGAGATTCTTCATTAGTGATTGATGAGAACTTACTCTTTTTTGATCGATGTTGTCATTGCTTGACCAACACGGTCATTTATGGATTGATGAAAAACGGTTAATATCAGTGACAAAGAAAGAGAACTTATTAATTTTTGGTTAGCACTATCATGGATGGTCTATCATGATCATTGATAGATCGACAACAAGGGGTTACAATCGGCGATGCAGGTTTTATCACATTGAAGACATTAATATTGTGATTTCAGGGAAATTAAATTACAAATTAGACTATGATAAGGACCTTAGTGATAAAGGGGGATGTGAATGAGTATGAAAATGATAAAGACCTTAGAGAATTTGACATGATGAGGACTTATGTCTTGCGTGGGACTTTAAGTGAATGGAATTTTATGGACTAAATGGACTTAGGGAATAAAATTATTATGCAAGAACATTTTTGGAATTCTTGAACTATATGATGTGGTATAATGAAAATAATAGCTTTTTAATGAAATGGTAAGGGGATAATGAATGATATGGGAAATATTGCATGAGCGAAACAGAAAAATTGAATGGGGGTTATAAACCTTGGAAATTTTTCTTTAGAAACATGGGGACAAGTACTATAACATGGATTCCCTAGGACTATAAATACCCTTAGGATTAATTTTCTCATTGTGACTTATTTTCAAAAGACATTAAAATTTGTGAACCCCTTAACTTATAAAATGACCAGGACTTCATAGAATCACCTATACTTTAGACATTGATATTATTTGAAAAAATAGGGGTATAAACTAGGTTGAGATTTACAATCCAATAGATACCACACCCACATATGTGAATTATTATAGTAAGCATCATATGACAATTAATTTAAAGAGCATCGATGGATATAATTGAGTATCCATATTATTTATGAAGATAACAACCAGACCCCCATGCTTCATAATTGTTGCTCCCATGGGAGTTTGGACTGAATGAGGACTATAGGCTTATTTGAAGGCCCATAGCAACTTCCCTCCCAATGTTTGGTCCTTCATCAAATGCATTCTGAATCAAAATAGAAGGGTGGAAAGGAACCATTACATAAGATATAAAAGTATCTAATCAGTTTTGTGAAAGAAGAATTGGTATATACGAATCCTCCTGCCCCTCTAACTCATCGTTCCCATGGATCATCTTTGATGGCCCGATCAAGCTTTCTTAAAGAAGACTCACCCTTCTAAAATCCTGGTTCACTATCGCCTTTAAGATAGAGGTGAAATTTTTAACATATCGAACCAAACCCTCATCAAATTATATTTAAGGTGTCACCACCTCTATTAGGCTAATAGACCAAACCCCCACTGAATTTCATTTAAGGTGTAAGCATATCTATTATTTGTGATCCATTATTCAATATACAAAACATCTTGTTGAGATCAATCCCTTAAAAATATTTAGTGAATCACTCAATCCCCTTAAAGTATTAAAAGAGATATGGAGCTAGACCAGTGAGCTATTCTTCCTTTGAAGGATGTCGAATTCCAAGCCCACCTCCCTTAAAGAGCTTAAAGAAAGCTCGATCGCTTGCGCGCGTTCAATCCACCAACCCCTAGTATATAAGCTCGTGGAAGAGAGAGGCCTAGTCATTCCAGTGCCTCAGTCCCAGTGTGGATGATCACTCCAAGAGACCAGTCAATTAATATTCTTCCAATTATTGCCCTAACATCAGTGTAGAGAGTTACCTCTGCTATATATAAATAATACCACTTTGTTCTAGTTCTCTAATAAAAAGGGGTATACCTTTGCTTTAAAAGGATGAACACACACCATTTTTCTTAGAGTGAAATGGACCTTTTATAATAATACTTTTGTTCGCTCCCCATGTTTAATATCATTTGTATGCGCCTCGAGGACCCGGGAATGACATTTGAACATTCAGAAGTCTTTTTACCGGTTCGCTATCGCTCACTGATCACAGATAGAGAGCCTCGACCATTTTAATATATGTGATCAATCCCTAACGAGTTGGGTCAATATTTAGAATCAAAAGCGGTGCATAAATGACCTCTTGATATCTCAACCCAATCAATAGGTTGAGTGCCCTTTTATTATAAAGAGGGGGCTTATAATATTTAAATAGGGTGGTGAGCGCTTAAATTTTTAAAGAGCCCTCCACTCCTCTCAATGAAAGACCCATTTTTAAAACATTTTAAAGCCTCTCCCTCTCTATTTTAAAAGCTCTTTTAAACATGGGAAACCTCTTTAAAACTTGAATTCTTGAGATCATGCTCAATATGGAATACAAAGTTGATTCAGTACTAAAAAAGTAAACTCTGAATTTTAGTTGATATAATCAATCACATGCTGCTATTTGATGCTCATGTCTTCAATGATGCTACTATGGCCTCAACTAGGGGTGGGATAGTGGGATCAAAGGTGTAAGGATCAAAGTGGGTATAATGGGATTAAAGTATGCTAAAGATCTAGGATCAAAAGGGTTGGTCATGTATGTACATTCCCAAGAAGGAGGGTTGGTTATACATTTTTGCATACCCCTCATTTATTTTAAGAATGAAGCAAGCATTGGTTAAATACGTCACATAACTTTTTAAAATAGAGAGGATGCATGGAATCATAAATAATGATGCATGAACATATTGGTTTATGTCATGTATATAATACAACATGATCAGTAAGTTGAGTGCTTGATAACCTTATATTAATAAGGACTGGACATGATCAAATCCCTTATAATAATCAGTTGAGTGGAGGTAGAGCTTGAATTTAAGTGATCAAGTGCTCTCCTGGTAGGTTGTATTCTCCAATTTTAAAAAACAAAGCATGGGAGAGGCCCGAATTGATTTTTGTAAAGAGATCAACCCTAGGAATAGTGCATAACCTATAGTCGATTGAGTGCTCAACCTGTTTCAAAGGTCATATTCTCAACACCTTAAGCTTTTCATTTTGATTTGGATTCTAAAAATATAGGTTGAGTGCTCTTAAGATAGGGAGAGGAAGGGCCCCGCCCATTTCTATAGAATCCCCATTGAACTCCCGTCATCGAAGCATATCTCTAAATTAAATTGTGTAGGAATGTCGTTTACTTAGGTTTATTTCTCCTTGATCATGCATAAGTATTGAAATTTGTGTTGCTTTATCCCCTCAAATATCATGAGGTGTATTCTCCAAAATTAACTCCACTATATATGGAAAAATACTTCCTATACTTTCTTAAGTTATTTCTTCATCCCTCACTAAATCATAGTCACGGAGAGAGCAATTCATCCCCCTTTTCTACCTAATACCTCTCTAATACCACCAAGACCAATAAATGGAAAACCATAGCTTTAAAATAGTCACAATAACTAGTAACCCATAATCAAGAGTGAGGGCCAAACCACCCTGGATGAGACTGAAGGACAAAAACTTACACCATGCATATAAAAATAAAGATGAAACGCAATGCTCTTATCAAGTGATAATGAATCCCGTGTATTAATTTATATTGATTCATTCAAAGTGTTACATAGAGTGCCCTTAGGGGTATCTCACTAATGATAAAATATTACAATGAGGTACATGGTCCCCTTTTCATTAAAAAAATCTTTCTTAGGTGCGATATCCATATTCCTATGCCAACACAATGTTTTTTATAGCGGGTATTTTCTATGATCACCGTATGAGAGTTGGATTCAATATATTTTGATGCCCTTGAATTTTATAACCTGCACATAAATAAATAGCAAAAAATTAATAGCATTTGCAGGGCCCACTAAATTTGGACCCATATTTGATCAAGAGATATAAAACAAGATAAAAAGTAGATGCATGCATACATTAATGGGAATCTATGCTAATGCAATAACATAAAATATCTAAAATGAAATATATGATGCTAGAATGCAACAAAATGATAAATATTGGTCACCTGATCAAGACCATCTTGGGTCAAGATGATCTTGTTTATGGACTGTATTAGGGTGAGACAATCATTGTTGTAGATATACACTTTTATGAAACCAGGTCTAGGTGGCATTTGGATGACACAAGGGGGTTTTACCAATATATTTTGATGATTTTGGAGGTAAGTTAGCTGATGTGATCGATTACCAATGCGATGGAATAGATAATTCAAGTGAAATTAATGTTACTTTGAAACCTGAGAGGCAATCCAATGATATGGATTCGATAGCAAGGTAAATTTGCAATTCATTTTGACAACACTTCGTTGCTCTGCATTTGATTTATGGATTATTAAATGGAGGGGGAGTGCCTCCATTTATAGCATCCTTGGAATACAACCAAATATGTAAGTGGGAATAAAGAGTATATTTATTGCTATTCAGCAACTAACTATAGGTAATTTTCTACCTATAGATTGTTTGGCACCAACAAAAAATTAGCCACCATGTTGATAGGAATTTTACTACCTATTTTATTTTTTTGCTTTCACATGCACACGACCATCTCAGGTTGAGATAGTATTGACTTTAAGATCATTTTGGATCTATACAATCATGCTTCCCATGGGTAAAAAGTTCCTTTTGTTGGAGAAAGACACTAAATTAGCCTTGAGGCTGCCATAGATGGGTTGTGTGAGTTAGGAAGAGGGATATTTGGGAGTCTGTTTTATGATGACGCATTTTAGGTGTCTACAGATGCCCCTTTTTGTGCTTTGTGCACAAGCACAATGTAGAGAAAAAATAGATGACCTAAAATGGTTTAACTAATGATGATATTAATAAAAAAAGAAGTCAACATGAGATACCCCAATCATAGAAAGGGTACACATTGTTGAATCATTGCTTCCAACACATTGATGAGTTTGATTTGATCTTGGTAACCTTCAATCAGGGGTATACAATATTTTAGTCTACAAGCTTTAGGCTTTCAATCATGGATAGACAAGATTTTAGTCTACAAGCTTTAGGTTTTGGGTATACCAAGTGTTTATTTGGTTGATTTTTGCTTGTACCCTAGAAAGAAGGGTATATGATAGTTTTTGGAAATGATTCTTGGACAAACACTATTTCCACTTTTGAGTGTTTGATTTTTGACTTGATTTTGAGGTGCAAAATTTATAGTTATTAACTACCCCCTCAAGCAACCAGTCGATGGAGGAGATGTAAAATGATGATAACAACGAACCGCTTGACAAAAGATGATTATTAGCATGATTACCCTTTAAAAATATTATATTATGAGACCATATTAACCTGAGATTATTTCATTTGATTAGTTATTTTATACAAGAACCAGGATCATTCCGAATAGCCACTTGGCACCACATGATCATTCGGGATGGTTGCAATCTCTAAAAATAATAAATAATATTTTATGGATAATGAGTCATTTTCACCATGCTATATGAGAAGAGAGCGATATGAGGAGGAAATGAGTGAATCTTCTACAACAAAATATTACTATTTTGTGAACTAACCAACACTATGGACCCATCCGGTGCATCCACAAGCAAAGGAGTTGGTGTGAGAAAAGTAAGAACAAAAATCCCAACTTTTATTTTAAAACTAAAATGAACCAAAGTAAACCAAATGAAAACAAATGGGTGGGGTGGGGTGAAATGGGTAGTATTAGGTGAATGAAATAGTGAGTGGGATGATGGGTAGATAGCCTTTAATGCTTTATTTCTTCTCTCCCCTTTCTATGTGCTTTTTATGTGTGCTCTTTTTTCAGTTTAGTTTTTTTTTTTTTTAATACATTTCTTGATGTGTATAGGGGACCATCTCAGGTTGAGACGATTTAATTTTGTGATCATTTTTCTTGAGATGACCTCTTTTGGGGATCATATCAACTTGAGATGGTATTGTGCTAGATCGTCTCGAGTCAAGAAAGTTGCATTTGGGGGCCATCTTGCAATAATATAGTCGTGTTTGATGCTATGCTTTTTTCACAAAATTTTATTAAGTTTTTTTGCTTTTAACAACTCATTAGAGCCCGATACCACATCACAAACACATACAAGGAGGCTTGTGTTGTTTTATCCAATGACAATTAGACATGGCTGAAGGACTTGGGCCTTCAGCACATAGTTTGATTGGAGTCCATCCATACCGATTAGGCCTATCTTTTAGCCTTGATAGATAGGTGGGATCCACAAATGACCATCTTTGATATGTTGACCAGTGAGATTGCTATGACACTAGAGGATGTGTTGTGGAAAATTTTGATATCCTTAAAATATGGCTATCATGTTGTCAAAACTTCCTAATTCATAATGAGAAATGTGAGGTCTAGTAATCTCACCTCTTTAACCTGAAACACTAAATCCTTAAGAACACAGGTTGGGTCTGGACACCCCACAATGAGCCTAATTAATAATGGATTTTAGTCTTGCTAAGTTCTACTAGATCTAATGGATTATAATATATTTTTATTGTGACCAAGAAAATATAGCATTTATAGGTTTAGTTTTAAGAATGCAGATCAGTACCTTGTCTATTGGGAAACTATAACAAAGTTTAACCAATTTTATGAAATAGACAAAAAAGAAATAAATAACTAATATACCCATATTCATTCGAATAACGTAATCAATACAGGTATTAAATCAATGAGAGAAAGCATTACTTGTGAATTCAAATAATGTAATGCACAAATAAACAACATACACATAGTGAAACAGAGTATGCCAAAGAGTACAAGCCAAAATTTATATTATGTTCAATATCAAATGATTACAATATTAGAGCCCAACGATGTGCTTAGGTCTCTTAAATAACACAATACAATATTCACCTTGTTCGAATAACATAACAAGGGAATTCAAATCTCCTATCCTAATTGTAGTGACATAAAGACTCCAACTCCTTGAAGCAGCTCCTAGAAATGATCTTAGGTAGACTAACTTGACTCTTGGAAATACCTATAGAAAAGTGAGAAGAATTGAGAGATGGAAAACAAAGACAACATAGGGAAAATATAGTCAACCCAGACAAAACACTTGAAATACCTCTTGCAGAGTTTTGCTATTTTGATGCTCAATGATGAATTATGGCTTGAAAGGCCTCTTTTATAATTTGAATTCTATAATTCTATTTTGAATACTTGGTGCATATGTAGCCACTTGGCATCCTCTCTACCACTAATTTTTGTGAATGTATTACAACAAGAACTGGGCTATCACAAGCTGTCAAAATTGGCAAAACTGGCCACCTATCCTCAAAATGATTATTCAGGTTGTTCTTATTCTATGACTGGTTCTGATTCCTTTTCTCCTTCAATGGTGGTGGGCCTTGAAGTAACTTCTACTTTGTTTTTCCTAGAATTTTGACTCCCACTAGTTCTACAATTTTGATGCTGTAATGTGGTGGTTTATAGTTGGACTTCAGTGATTTACAATTGGATTGATGAGTTGTCTCTTGGGTGATGTGTCATCTTGAGGTTCTTCTTGATTCAGATCTATAATTTTGGCCTTTGATCTTTATAATTATTTGTCTTATTGAGTTGTCAATCTTCAATAATTGAGGTCATCTGGTTGTCAAGCACTAGAGGCCTAAAATCTAGTCTAGATTCAATGAATTTAACCCCAACACTTCAGCTTCTAGTCTTTCATGACCTAGTTCGGTCACCTATAAGTCCTCTTCATTATTTGACTTTCAATGTTTGTCCTTTGTCTATCTGTTCTTTCACCTACAAATACGAAAACACAAATTAATATTTTGATGGTAAAAGAAAATCAAAATTTTCTATTATTATTATTATTCATATTGATGATTTTAAATTTATTAAATGACTTCCTAAGGTTTAACATTACATATCATTTTAATTAATTTTAATTTCTTATAAAATTTTAACATTAGAATTAAATTTTAATTTTAATGCCAATGTATTAAATCCAATTTAATGTCACAAAATTATTATTATTGTTATATATGTATATTATTATTATTATTATTATGACCTTAATTCCTCTTATATTAAAATTTTAATGTTAGGGTTTTAAACCCACATTAATGCCTTTATAAATATTTTACAATTTTATTTTAGCATTAAGGTTCTTATTGAATTATATATAAAAAAAGTTTACCTTTAGTGCTTAATATTTTGCTATATCTTCGTAATTTTAATATTCAGCTCTAAAATTTTATTATTAATAAATTCACCTTCGCTAGACTTTATAATTCCATGATTTAACCTTATAAAATCACCAACCTAAGGCTTTTGATTAATCTTTTAATGAAATTATTTCTCCCTTGTCTAAAGTTTTCGTGACTTAATTTTTCATCATTATTCATTCTCCTAAGCTTAAGGTTTTCAATCCCTTGATTAAATGATTTTAATCAACTTGAATACAATCTGACCAATGTGTGTTCACTTGAAGGGGTCACACCAATTAGGGAATAGTGGCTTTATTTTATTTAGGGCTTAGAAAATTAACTTTGCCAAATTCCATCCAATCATACACTTCTCTTACTCGAACCAATAGGATACCTTTTGATAACTCAGTCGACCAATGATACTCAAATGAAAAAACCTTAGGAAGGGCTTTATTTTTTTAGTGGTCAATGGGTTGTCATTGGGTGAGACATTCGACCAATGGGATGTCGTCGGATAACTCAATCAACCAATGATACCCAAATGGAAGGTACTCCCAATTTAGACTTAGGTTTTTTTTACTTGTCCTTCTTAGACCAATGGGATCTTGTCAGACGTGTTGGTTGACCAAAGGGATGAGAGTGAATATCAAGCAAAAAAGGGTAAAATGGGAAACTTTAGGTATTGCAAAGGGGTATAAATATTTAATGCAATGAGATTTATTAACGACCCTAGGAATGAAAGATCATTTATTTTGATTCTTGGCCAAGAGGATACCATTGAAGGACTCATCCAACCAATGGTATGTGAGAGGGTGACTCACCCGACTTTACCTGTGCTATTTATTCTTTCGAATAATCAAATGGTATCGGCTAAGACACCCGACCAATGGGATGTGAGCTCCTTTTATGGTCTTGCCAATGGGATTTAAGTGAGGATGATAGTCGATAGAATAATAATTGGGTAGGGACTTAAGCGAAGATAAAAATTATTGATGACTCACTTAGAAAATTTTAGACCAATGGGATATCATCGGGCATAATAGCCTATAAATAGGGTTTGATCAAACGATTCACTCGATGATGAGGATTGATGTTAGATCTTTCATATGACCCCTGTAGTAGTTCCTAGCTAGGTTTGCATAGTTTATTTCTAGCAAATTAATATTGTAAGTGAGTCTCCTTCTCACATGCACTTGTGGGCACTAGTTATCTTCTAGTTGTCATTTAGAGTGTTAGTTAGTAAGTGTGAACTCAAAGTAGGAAGTGTGTACTTCAAGATAGCTAAAATGGATCTTCTAGTTAGCAATATTCCTTTCTCTTAACTTAGAAGTTTACGTGCATTCTCCTTTGCACCTTTGTAGCTTTTGGTTAAGCATATTGGATCAAATCCATGATTTCATGGGTTGGTTATGTATTTTGGGCCATTAGTGCCTATATATTGAATTGTAAATAATAGAACACTTAGTTGGATTTTCAATCCTTTTCATTGGTATCAGAGCCTAGTTCATGTTTGCACTAGGGCTTGTGAGGTGAGAGGATAGGAGATAGTTTTAGTATGAGAAATATTTTCTCATTGAGGACTCGGTTTAAGCCCAAAGGGAGCTTGAAAACCATTCGGAGAAGGAAGTTCCTTCGCCGAAAAACCCCTCGTTCCAACTTTTTGCTTATGCTCAAGAGGTATAGGAAAAGTTTGCCCCAGAGTTCTTCGTATACTGATCCTTGGAAGGGATTGGATCGTAGCTACGGTCCAATTAGGATTAGGGAGCCATTTGACCCTCGCTGCCCCCCCATTTTCGAGTATTGAAGAGCTCCAGGAGGTCATCAAAGCTAGGTCGTGTGTCGACTTAGATCTGGGTGCCTTTCAAACGTTGGTCGTGTGTCGACCGGATCTTGAAAGGAGAGCTACTGGTGGGAGCTGGTTGCTTTCATTTTTGTAATTTAAGCTTTTCAAAGTTTAAGATTAACCCCCCTGGTTAATTTATAAATTTTTTTCATTTGTGTAGAAAAGCTTTAAATTTTAAGTTAATATATTATTTTATTAATATATTAGTGCTGTTGCTGCTGCCTTGTCAAAAAAAAAAAAAATATTAATCGCAGCAATTTATTATTATTTTTTTAGGGCAGCCTCGGCCAGGCCTCGGCTGCATTCGGTAGCGCCGATGCATTTTCGGCAGCATGCGACGTGGCCGATAGCCGTTGGCAGCAGCCTTGCTATCCAGCATGACAGCGACAACATTTGCTGCCATCATTGTCTACTGACAGTGCCCGACCAGCGCTTAGGCCATCCGCCTGACGCTACCGTCGCTGCTCGATAGTGCCGTGCGCGTGGCTTCGTGGTCGGGACTCGCCGATCGACGATCGCCAGTGCGGTTTTTGCATTGGCGCGTCAGGTCCCCGCCGCTAGGCGCTTAGGGCCTGACGTTGTTGTCAGCTGGTAGTCAGACTTCGGTCTGACTACGCAGTCCGACAGCCGCGTCGTCAGGCGGATAGCAACCTGCTGCCGCGTCTGACAGGTCGGCAGGATTCTGCCAGGCCTACCACGGTTGGCAGGTTTACCTGCTGTCCGGCCTGCGACGGTCAACCCAGCCGCACGGCTGAGGGCTGACGCCTGTGCAGACGTGCACTCTGCACGTAGGATTCAGAGATTGGTGTAGCCAAGGCAATGAAGAATTGTCTCAAAAATTAAACTTTTCATTTCTGCACATTGCCTTGGGAATTATGCCAGGCAAAGTTGGTTTTCTGCACTTCGGGATCCGTGCAACTGGAGGCTGACTATTTTCATGCAGGGTACTTGAAGATCAGTTCCAGTTAAGACAGCCAAAGCATGGGTAAATTATTGTAATTGTTTTTTTTAATTTTTACTATTTAAGGTTGCATGTTAAATTTAGTTTTTATTAATTTAATTTTTAATAACTTGATTAAATTCATTAATCTTGGATTAATTGAAATTTAATTTTTAATTAAGTTATTTTTAAATTAATAAATGTTAAATTGCACCTTATGGTAGTTTAAAATTTCAAAATTTTCAGCCTTAGGAGTAAAAATTTTCAAATTTTGAAGCACTCCATTGTAACAAGGAAAAAGTTCCATTTTCTTTCCTTGATTAGTGCTTTCTCATTTTTACTCCTGGCTTATACCCAGGAACACATGGCTTCTGACTTGGCTGCCCAAGTGGCAGAATTGGCCCATGTTGTAAACACTTTGGCAGATAAGGCTAATGACACTACCATGGCAGAAGTCCTTGGCAATCTTGCCATGAAGGTAAATGACATTTCTTTGCATAATGCTTCAACTTCTGCTCATGATTCTCGTCTGAGAGTTCGTTGTGAAGTTCCATTGTATGATGGATCCAGGAACCCTGATGTCTTGAATAGTTGGATTCTTGACATGAGTTCTTGGTTTTCTTTCTCTCAACTTGCAGAAGATGATATAGTGCCTTATGCTAAGCTAAAACTTTCTGGCTTAGCCAAAGTACTTGTTGAACGAAAAAGAGGACACGATGTACTAACTACATGGGATGAGCTTGTACAATGTCTTAAGACCAATTTCTATCCTTCAAATTATTCTAGGGAATTGGTTATTAAATGGTTTCGTTTTTGACAAGGTACTAATATGTCTGTACAAGAATATATTTTCCAATTTAACAGGTTCAGAATACTTGTAAATGTGGAGGATGATGTTCCAGGTTTGATTCTCAAATTTCAAAGTGGCTTGTTGGAGCATTTGTATAGGGAACTAATGTTTGTTTCTATGGAAACGTTGGATTCAGTTTTCAACCAGGCGCAGCTTGCGGAGGACAAGTTTAAGGCGCAATCGCAGGCATTCCGCACACCTGTTACTCAAGTGGTTGCAAACTCATCAAAAGGGAATAATTCTTTCTCACAAAAGAAGAATTTTGCTCAAAAGAAGAATGTGTCTTCTCCATCTCCTTCTTCTCCTTCCCCTTCCGCTTCTACTCCTTCTTCTTCTTCTTCTAAATCTTCTTCTTCTTCTAAGAAATTTTGCAATTATTGTAAGAAGAAAGGCCATGAGAAAGCTGATTGCTTTAAGCTCAAAAAGAAGAGTTTAGTAATTACTACTCAAGAGGAGGATGCTTCCAAGGGTCCCCTTGAGTCTGTAGGAGAGAGTAGAGTATATACGGAATTACGAGGTAAGCTTAATGAAGTTACCTTAGTAAATGTAAGTTCTTCGAAGGGGCTCGTGATGCTTTGTTCATCACTCGAGCCCACTTGCTTCATAATTTTGCAACTGATTGTATAGTGGATAATGGCTCGCAAAAAAATCTAATTGCGAGGTCCATTGTCGAGCGTTTGAAGTTACCTATGGAGCCTCATCCTCAACCTTATTCTTTGGGTTGGAAGGATAGTGGAAGAGGCTCAGAAATCACCCACACTTGCACTTTAAAATTTGCACTTGGCCCACATTTCATAGAACAAGTCACTTGTGATGTGACTCCTATGGATTGTTGTGGGATTTTGCTTGGACAACCTTTTCAAGTATGATAGGAGAGCTGTTTATGATGCTTTCAAAAGAACCTACACACTTCAAAAATATGGTAAGGTCTTTCTCATTAAAAGCACCAACACTCCTAATATCATTCTAAGTTCCAAGCAAACGAAAAGAGTAATTAAGAAAGGTGGTGATGTTGCTCTAATTTTCATTCGCTCTCAAAACACTTCTACATCTACATCCATTACAAAGCAACACTCTTCAATGGATAAAATATTGCAAAGTTATTCACACATATTTCAGGAGCCAAAGTCTCTTCCTCCAATTCGCACAATTAATCACAAAGCATTGAAATAATTCCTGGTTCTTCTCTTCCTAATGCTCCCATGTATAGACAATCTATTTTGCAAAATGAAGAAATAAAAAGGCAAATAGAAGATTTGTTGTCTAAGGGTTTCATTAAGGAAAGTACTGCTTGTGCCTCACCTATTTTGTTAGTTCTTAAAAAAGATGGCACTTGGAGATTATGCATTGATTTTCGTGCTTTGAACAGAATTTCTGTGAAGAATAGATATCCCTTACCCCGCATTGATGATTTATTAGATCAGCTTCAAGGAGCTAAGTTCTTTTCAAAAATAGATCTCAAAAGTGGATATCATCAAGTGCGTATCCAAGCTGAGGATACATGGAAGACAACTTTCAAGACGAAGATGGGCCTCTTTGAATGGTTGGTCATGCCCTTCGGTCTTACTAATGCTCCTGCAACCTTCATGAGGTTGATGAATGATGTATTTCATGAAGTCCTTGACAAATTTGTCATAATATATCTTGATGATATATTGATTTTCTCAAAAACTTGGGAGGAACACCTTAGGCATATCCAAAAAACCCTTGATCTTCTTGCGAAGAATCAATTATATGCCAATTCTTCCAAGTGTTCTTTTGGCAATACTTCAGTTTCTTACCTTGGCTATGTGATTAGTGAGAGTGGAATTCAGGTAGATCCCATAAAAGTTGATGTTTTACTTAAGTGGTCCCCTCCTACAACTCTCACTGAGTTAAGGAGTTTCCTAGGACTTGCGAATTTTTATCGCAAGTTCATTCCTCAATATTCCACCCTTGCAGCTCCATTGCATTATCTCACTAAGTCCAAAACTCCATTTCATTGGGAGAAAAGCCAAGAAGTTGCCTTTGAGAAACTCAAAAAGAAACTTTGTACAAGCACTCGTGTTAACTTTACCCGACCTTTCTCAACCTTTTGAGATTGAAACAGATGCCTCTAAAGTTGCCTTAGGAGCCGTGCTCAAACAGAATGGTCATCCAGTTGCTTATCATTCGGAAACTTTTTCTGCTGCTAAGTTGAACTATTCAACATATGACAAGGAGTTGTATGCTTTAGTTCAAGCTATTAAGTACTGGAGACACTATATTTTGGGAAAATATACAGTAGTACACACTGATCATATGCCTCTCAAGTTTTTACAATCTCAAAGTAAAATTGAAGAATCAAGACATATGAAGTGGGCCTCTTACCTCCAACAATTTCACTTGGTGATCAAGTACAAAAAGGGGAAGAGTAATACTGTTGCTGATTGTTTGAGTAGGCCTCCAGCCACTCTTGCCTTAACAGTTATGTCCACTTCGCACTTGGGATTTCAGACTTGGCCTAATCAGTATTCTCAGGATCCTGATTTTGGAAAAATATTTGAGCAAGTGAGTAAGCCTTCTTCTTCCAATTTGCGTCCTTTCCAAGATTTCTACATCAAAGAAGGACTTCTTTACAAATTGGACAAGGTTTGTGTTCCTTGTGAGCCTAGAGTGTCACTTCTTAAGGAAGCTCATTCTACACTTTATGGTGGTCACTTTGGGAAGCATAAAACACTTCATCATTTGCAACGATTTTTCTATTGGCCTAAAATGCAGAGGGATGTGTTGAGATTTCTCAAACAGTGTGCGGTTTGTTGTCGCTCAAAACCAGCTAATAGGAAGTTTGGCTTAGGCATGCCTTTGCCCATTCCTTCCCATCCTTGGGAAAGCATTTCCATGGATTTGGTTAGTGGTTTTCCTATGACAAGTGCGCCAACATGATTGTGTGTTCGTGGTGGTTGACAGATTCAGCAAAATGGCTAAGTTTATTCCATGCCGCAAGACAAGTTCTGCATCAGACTTAGCTCAATTTTTCTTTGAAAGCATTTGGCGTTCCTTTGGTCTACCTACCAGCATTATCTCGGATCGTGATTCACGCTTTGTGGGTCACTTTTGGCGTTCTTTGTGGAAGATTTTGGGAGTTTCCCTTAACTTTTCTACCGCCTATCATCCGCAGTCCGATGGGCAGACTGAAGTGGTAAACCGTACACTTGTGCAAAGTTTGCGAATCTATCATCACGCTTCACCAACAAAGTGGGACTTGAGTCTCACGCATATTGAACATGCCTATAATAGGGCCCTACATTCTTCTACAGGTCATTCACCCTTTGAAGTTTGTATGGGATTTCAGCCTTTGGCACCTTATGAGTTACCTTTGTCTTTGCCTTCTCCTGTCACTTCACATCTTCAGAAGGAGCAAGACAAGGCACACTCATTTGTTCAACACTTGCACAATCTTTAATCAAAGGTGGTTGAGATTTTGCAAAAGACACAAAGACAGCAAGAAAAAGGCCATGGATCGACATCGAATTCCTCATCCATTTCAAGGTTGGTGATAAAGTTTGGTTGCATCTTGACAAGCGGCGTTTCACTGATAAGACTCATAGCAAAATCAAACCAATTCGCTATGGGCCTTATACTATTCTTCAGAAGGTGTCCGAGAATGCTTTCCGCCTTGATCTTCCCGCACACTTGGGAATTCATGACGTCGTCAATGTAGATCTTTTGAAGTTGTACTTTGACTCTACATTGGAGACTGCACCAACTATCAGTCATCCTATGGACGTGGTTCCTGAAGCTCAGTTACCATTGGATGCAGATCAGGTCTATGACACGAAGACTCGACAGACTCGCCAGGGGTCTACCACCTCATATCTTGTGGCTCGGCGAGGACAACTGCCGCATCAGGCTCGTTGGATTTCTTTTCATCAGATGTCCCGTGACTTTCCTATTCTTTTGAAAGCATTGGAGTCCAATGCTTCTATTGTGGGGAGGCATGATGAGGATTGATGTTAGATCTTTCATATGACCCCTCTAGTAGTTCCTAGCTAGGTTTGCATAGTTTATTTCTAGCAAATTAATATTGTAAGTGAGTCTCCTTCTCACATGCACTTGTGGGCACTAGTTATCTTCTAGTTGTCATTTAGAGTGTTAGTTAGTAAGTGTGAACTCAAAGTAGGAAGTGTGTACTTCAAGATAGCTAAAATGGATCTTCTAGTTAGCAATATTCCTTTCTCTTAACTTAGAAGTTTACGTGCATTCTCCTTTGCACCTTTGTAGCTTTTGGTTAAGCATATTGGATCAAATCCATGATTTCATGGGTTGGTTATGTATTTTGGGCCATTAGTGCCTATATATTGAATTGTAAATAATAGAACACTTAGTTGGATTTTCAATCCTTTTCACTCGAGCCAATGAAAATTAAGCACTTTGGTCAAATTTTCCAATAAACCTTTAATCTTTCGGGAGAATATTTTTACTCAAAGGGTGAGGATATTTCATATGCACATGACCTTAAAAACCTTAGCAAATGGATTTAATTCTTGGAAGCCAATGGGGTGACATCGGATGAGATAGCCACCCAATGAGATATAATCGGTTGAGAGTCAAGTCAATACAAATTTAGTGGATGACTTAGGGTTTGGGAGCCTCAATAAAATTTTAGAGCAACCAATGGGGTGAGATCGGGTGTTTCATTTGAGCCAATGGGATTTAAGTGGAAGGCTTAGGTGGAATTTGGGGATTTAATAATCTAAAATTAAAACATAAAATTTGGCTTCTTATTTTCTCCAGTACTAAAAATGAATCAAAATTCAAAGTGCTCAGATTTTGATGAAAATTCCCATGTTTCTAAATGAGGTAAATGGGTATCTAAATCTATAGAGAAATTTAAAAAAAAAATTGGATCATGAGACATTTCAATTAACAATATCTAGGCTACTTTGGAAAATTACTATTTCAAGAAATAAGTCCAATTTTATGCACATAAAAAACCATTGTGAAGATGAGTTAAAGCTCTTTTCACCAATTTTTGAATCAACTCAAACACAATTTTATGTCAAAAGTTATGGCCATTTTAATATTACATCAAATTGTAGGGCAAAAGTGACGAAATTTGCATAACCCTAAAATGAAATTTAATTTTTAAACTTTAGGAAAACCATTGAAATTTGCATTTTCTAAAACATTTAATTTGAAATAATGCAATTAAGATATAAATGCTCAAAAATATTCAATCCAAATCATTGCAACTAGATCCAAGTCTTCAAGATGCAAAAATCTCAACAATTTTGAAACCTCAATGTAATTAGAATTTAAAAAAAAAAAAACTTGGTGTAAGCCAATTTTCAAAGATCTTGATGCAAGCAAAAATTTTAAATTAAACCTGAGACTTCAAGTGGATCCCCAAATTGGGGTGAGTTGTGCAATGGCAACAACACTTCTCAAGGCTATTAGGACAAAATTTCTCATTGTGACTTATTAACAAAGGACTTTGGACCTCAATAACCCCATGACATTTTTAAAAAAATCCAATACTTCTATGACATTGTAATTCTCAAAATATTGACCCTTGCAGCCTAAGTTCACCTAGACATTAATTTTGATTTTTTTTTTGAAAAATCGGGGAAAAAACCAAGTTGCAATTGTGGGGTACAACAGGATATCTATAGGATCCTACGGATCCTAATTAATGGAGAGCCCATAGTGACTGCCCCAATGAGCTAATGAGAGAGCTAGTGCTTTGATGCATGTACCAATAGCACTAGAGATGTGTGGACTATGATTTTGACAATGGTGGGGTTAGACTGAGCATTAGATACAACACCAGGTTGCTAATGTCTAGACATGTAGTGTTGATATCACTGATGTTAGACTTCATCCTACCGAACTCTTTTGGTGCAAGATTCCTTCAGATTTAGGGTTGAGAACACTCCAACGTTGATAGACCTATTGAGCTATTGTGAGCCACTCATAGACATGGTGGAACATGAGATCCCTTATACGATGTGATGGTTACATGAGTGAGAGTAGGGCAAAAGCCACCCCTGGTAGGTCATATTACTACACTATGTAGAGAGTTGGACTAGACTACAGTCGAGTTAGGTGGAGGGGAGCTTTGAGCTAGAGTGAGGAGGGGGAGCACTTGAGGTAGGTGCAATGCAAAAAATGGTTTATAGACCACCATGAGATAGAGAATGAGTACTTTCAATACTCACTAGTAACCCATCAACTAATAGTGAGATGAGATGTGCTAGATGAGCCAATGATCTATAAGCAGAGGACTAGCAAGACCCAGTTGGGTTGGCCACAGGTGAAGCTTCTAGGTGAGGATTTGGATGCAGTATTATCACACCAAAACATAGAGGACCCTAGCACCACACCTAAGTATGATGCTTAGTTTGTAGCCCAAAAAATTCAAGGAGATGTAGTAGTTGGAGGAGATAGTGGGGTAGTAGGAGAGGGGGGAGCTTTTATAGTAGAGGATCCCTCATAGCAATGATTTCATTGCCATATGGAGAGGAAGGGAGGCGAGCACCTCAAATGGAGGCACCAAAGAGGAATATATGCCTAGGAGTGATGGGGGTGAGGGGCCAAATGAGAATGACCCTTAGGAGAAAATTGCTACTTTGAGAGAGTAGGTCTAAATTCTCTAGAGCTAGCTAACATATTGATATATAGCCCATGCCATAGTGAAGAGATAGTAGGAGATAAACAAACAAATATGGTATATTTGGGTAGAGGAGAGGGACACCCTATGGGCCCAAGTGGTAAGCCTTCAGGAGGAGGTGGATAGACTGACGATGAAGCAAGACACTCTATGAACTCAGGTTAGAGGGGTGCCAATCAGACAAGGGATAAAGATGGCCCAACTAAGATCCAAGTTGAGCTTAGAGTAGGCTTGTTATTAGGTCAAGCAATACTATGTTTGATGGTTAGAATATGAAGTTTATAGACTCAACGGACGACTACCCTCATGATGATCAAGGTCATCCCAATCACAATAGAATCATCAAACTAAAGCCTCAGGAGAGCCATCATCCATGAGACCTCTAGTGTCATGTTTTATAGTGCTAGGAACCTCAAATATGTTAGGAGCTAGAATATCTAGATAGCTTCATAAATACGAGGCTTAGGGTAATGGGGAGAGCAGTGAAGCAAGACCAACTTGAAACTAAGTGTAAGCACCGCATAACGTATGAAAGTTATAAATCAAGATTGAAACAATTTCATTTAAGGCATAAATTGAGACATATATTGAGTGAAACAAAATGTGAATGTAATGAATAGTGATTTAGTGAGAAGTCACAAGGGAACAATAAGACTTTCAGGAGACTCAAACTCCCTAGTTGACCAATAAAAAGTCGTATACTGACCATGCAAGAACCTGAAAGATAAAAATCTGCTAGGGATTTTATTGCTTTTTTAGGACTTGCTCATTTTGTAGAGGAGCAAGAGGATTTTAAATTTGAGGGAGAGAGGGAGAAATTGTCCTTTTTTCAATTCTTAGCCGTCTAGACCATGCACATAATAGGAGAGCAAGGAAATTTTTTTTCTTTAGGGGCAAGAACTACTTATTGTTTCATATTTCCTTGTTTAGAAATCATATTTAAGAGTGTGAAAATGTATTGGGATTTTGAGATAAGCAAGGTACAATTAAAGCAAAATCCTACCACTAGAGATCTAGATGGCTTTCCACATAATATAAAAGGGAAACTAGAAATGGCTAAATGATCGAAAGACCTTTTTCGGACACCCTATGATATCTACTTAGGGAAAAAGTAGGAGAGAGTGATACAAATATCCAGAAGGGAAAATATGGAGGGAATGAACAATGAGATGGGGTGTATGCCCAAGATAGAAGTTTTTACCAAGAAAAATGACAGTCATACAAACATATGCTATTCTTAGTGCTTGTAAGAAATTACTAGTGTAATTATAGTGGTAGAAATGCCTAATGCAATATGATGATAAGTGCAACGAGATATTGTGAGATGCAAAAATGAAGACATTAAAATATATGGTGCAATAAATGATGATATGCAATGCAATGATAATGTTTCATGATATGGAATGCAATGATAATTTTTAATGATATGCAATGCAATGATAATGTTTAATGATATGCAATGCATCATAAAATGAGAAGATGCTGTGTTTTTGTGCTTTTGTAAATTTCTCTTGTTTTTGTTGTTTTATTTTGTTTTATTTTGTTTTATTTTTATGTATAGAATACCCGTAGGTGGAGAATATTAAGGGGTTCATTTTCCTCAACACCCTCAAGTAAAGCTAACCAATAAGTTCCTCAACACCCCCAAGTGTATGAGGTGACCAAGAGAAAACCTTCTTATACTCTTTCAGAAGAGTAGAGAATGCAACACGTTCTGCATTTGAGAGACCCTTCCATAGATTATGAATCTGAGGATGCTCAAGATCATCGCTAATATCTATATTGATTGTCTCTTCTATTAACATATGGGATCCATCCTCCAATTAATGAGGAGTAGGGATCAAAGAATATCATCACTTGGATTAATGAGTCGAATGCATCGCTAGACTCAATCTTAGCTTATAGAACATCTAAGTGAGGACACAATAAAAATATAATGGTTGCAACCTGTCCTCAAAAGGGAGAAACTCAAAAGGTGACGGTAGAAGAGCAACGTGATTGAAATAAATAGCTTCAATATTGAGAGGTAATTATTGGGAAGGGTTTTCTAGATAACGGAGGGGAGTGGTGAGATCAATGGAGATCATGTTGATGGTTGGTGAATGAATTCCATTCATGGATAGAAAAAGATGATCAAATATGGGTGGATACAAATTTATAGGGGGTGGTTGAGGTAGAATTGAGATGATGGGGTGTGCTAGAAATAACTCTACCTCTTCCGATATAAGAGATGTATCTATGGAGGCATCAATGGCACCATAGAAATTTTTTTTTTGACTTGGGAATGATCCAAGAGAGGCAATGGTACCTACGGGTAAGATCGTGCTACAAGGGTGACCAAATTATTTTATTGACTCTACGTGATAAGTATTCATCAATGCTTGGATTAGTCATATGAATATTAAATTGTATGGGATGAGGAGATGATGATGATGATGAAGATGTAGATTGTAATGAAATATGAATATAAGAGGATGGTTCTTCTCATGTGGGGGAGGTATGGGTGGATGTTGCAAATATGGTGGAGATTAAAGGTGCGAGAGGAAGATTGGGTGGTTGAGGTGTAGATGCATGAATTGGAGAGGGTGGAGATGAATATGATGGTGTGAGTGCCTTCTCTAGATTCCTTGTGGGAAGATCTAATGAATGAGAAGAGGTTCCCAAAGTATTTGGTAATGGCAGTTATGATGATAGGTTATGATGAAGGTATGAAAGACCTTGGTGGAATATGTGAATGAATGATGGGATGATTAGGTTGGTCCTCTAGATGAGTTGATGGTAGAGTGGACTCATAAGGATGTGAGATCATGTGACAAAACTTAAATGGTTATGAATTAGTAGGGATGCAATGCACTTGACCTTCATGCATGTATTTGATGCTTTGATGCAATATTGAAGGCACACATTTCATATCCTAGATCTAGGACCAATCGAGTAGTAGGTTGTACTACATCTATCCTTCCATAACATGGCATAGTGTGTGAATGGTCTTTAGTCACACATGTATGGGAAGGACTATCATTCCAATAGTGGAATACAATATATCAGTAAAGGATCGAAGGGTGAATGTGGATGATGTAATGTAAGAAGGTGGGAGGTTGATATGTTTGAGGGTAAACATGGTAATGATATTGATTGATGAGCTGGTATTGATAAAGACATATTTGTAGGTAATCCTATCCACATTAGCCATGATGTGCAAGGGTGGAGCAGGTATCTCAATAGGCATTGTCTTGATATTTTTCTCATGAAAAGTTATTGCAAGCTCATTGCAATTTTAAACCCCATAAAGTTGGTAAAAGCATTGGGGTCTTGTGGTGGCAACTCAATTTATTTTAAGATCTCCATTAGGGCTTATTTAGGTAGCAATGATTGTTGAATTAGCTCATAGATGGAGAGCCTTACCAATGCAAATTTTAGACTTTGTGTAAGTTTATTTCTTAAAGTGAGCACCGAACAAGGTGGAGGAGGTATAATAATATTTTGGCATAGAGGCACCTATGACATGGAAGGAACATTTGAAGGATCCATAATTGGTGTGGGTTGATTTGGGTAACGTTGATTCCTTGTCACTATGTTTAGCTTCCCTATAAATCCTTGATTGGGTGGATGTTGTACAAAATTTTGAATATCCTTAATATTTGTCATGCTATTCAAATTCCTTTGACCCACAAGTAGATTTGTGAGTTGTAGTGGACTCACCACTTATCCTAGGATAGCTTGATAACTAAATAGGTCAAGTCTGGACACCTTAACATGAGCCTATGATGGTGTTCTTTAAACAAGTGTGCTCAACCAGATTTTTAATGTATTATTGATGTGCAAAAATGATGATCAAGCATACATACAAAGCATTTCAGACATAGAAGAAAATCGGTGCCTTGTCCATTGGGCTATCATAGTAAATTTTTAATCAATCACATGAAACAAAGAGAAACGTAAAGGAAAACTGATAAACCCATATTCATTCGAATATCGTAATCAACATGGAATTTTAAATCAATAAGAAAAATATTATCTATAGATTCAAATAATGTAATATACATACAAGTGACACACACACATTGCACCAAAAATATGGTAAAGAGCAGAAATTGGATAATTTGTATTATATTCAAAGTATGATGACTACAATGGTAAAGACTAGTAAAGTGCTTGGATCTTTTAATGAATACAATACAAAGCTCACCTAGTTCAAATAACGTAACTGAGGAACTGTGATCTACTATCCTAATTATAGTGACATATAGATTCCATCTCCTTGAAGCAGCTCCTGCAGATAATCTCAAGTGGGATACTCAACTATCAGTAGTACCTACAAAAAGGTGGGAAGAACTAAGAAATGACAAAAATTGAGAAAACATAGAAGATATAATAACCCTAACATAACACTCAAAATACCTATAACAAGATTGCTATCTCATTTGTTGATGATGACTCTTGGCCACTTCAAATCCTTAGGTAGCATGGCTATCAAAAATCTGTTATAAATACTTGGTCCTGGTTCAACCACGTGTATTTTTATCGGTCCTGTCTCTTCGGATTCTTGAGTATGTTACAGTAAAAACTAGTTGATGCCAACTATCAAAATTTTTGTTAGGTTGCTATTTGTTCAAAATTGAACCATTTGCTATTGAAACTCATCTTTTTAACTTTTGCAACTCTAACTGCTTTTGATTTGAAGGGGGATCTCAATAGTGGTGGGCTAGGCATTTGATAGTGCCTTATATTTTTTTACAAAATATAATCTATATATTTTGTATTCCTATTTATCCTAGTCATCTATTTCTTTGTATTTAGATGGACCTTGACTAGGTTTGACGCAGATAAATTTTTAAGGTGAAACAGAGGGGGACCCAACATGATGGTGAAGAGAGAAAAGAGAAAACATGACAATTGAGACAAAATGGAATGGGGTGGATGAGATATATACATGAAGTCATGGTGGTTTGACGTGGAAGCTACAGATAACATATAGGAAGAAAATCAATAAGGAGGAGGTAGTGATATATATAAGTGGGAGGGAGGAAGCAGCACTAGGGTGTTGGAAATAAGAAGAAAATTTGAATTGAAAACAAGATCTTGAGATACAAAAATTAAGCAAACCATAAAAAATACGATACCTCCATAACTATGTTCTATTAGGGTGTTACCTTTGTAACTATATTCCATCGAGGTGATTGTATCTTTTCAAAGTAGAAAAAATGCTGAAGTTTTGATATCTGCTTCCTTTTGTTGCATATTTTGTGTCTCGTACATAGGAACTTATTGTATTGCTTACAGTCTTCTATGAACATCGCCTTTTGCACACTCTGGTCCATTTCTGTCACTGAAATATTCACTTCGACCACTATCTTCATATAAAGTCACTTTGAGAGGGTCCATTTTGTCATCTACTGATGATGCAATCATGTTTTGTAGATACAAGAGGATTTGGCTTGCTTGAACTAGCATTGAACCTATCATTTGAGTTGCTTGCTCCATGAACTTGCTTTTCTTAGCACAGTCCAGGAGGGAGTCACATAGCAGGAAGGAGTCACATAGCAGGAAGGTGAAGTTAGATACTTTTTTGGTTTCAGAGGAGGCATTTGTGAAATTGAATATAAAATTTTAAATTTTGGAAGGTCCAATTTCAGATCACTTTCCCATTTTTTTGGAAGAGGGGATCAAAATAGTGTAGTATCACAAACCATTTAAATTTAAAACTTTTATTTATAAAAAGAGGAACTTCAAAAGAAAAAGCCAAAGTGGTGGGAAGAGGGCTACCCAGCTTATGGGACATCAATGTTTAGATTCCACAAGTAGCTTCATTATGTCAAGGATCAACTAAAATAATGGAGGTGAGCTAACAGGACAAAATTCTAGGCCTAAAGAGATCCTTTAGTGGCCAGATGGGATGATGTTCAAAAATACTTTAGGGAAGGAATAATTACATAGTAGCTCAAAGAAGAGGATGAGGCATTGCATAAAGCAGTTGAGGACATTGACAACCAAGAGGAGACCTACTGTAAATAGAAAGCAAGAACCACTTGGTTATTAGAAGGTGATAAAAATACCAATCTTCCCATTGAAATGCTTGTTCTAGGAGATGGATGAACAACATGGAAGCTCTTCAAGATGAGAACAAATACTCCTTTGATACAATTCTAGGTATTCATTTCCATTCAATGGATTATTTTTCTAAACTATTTAAGGAAAATATGGTGCAAGATGAAGAGGCTCAAAAAGAAGTTCTTGTTGTCATACCCTCTTTTATATCTAAGGAAGAAAATAAAACCCTACTTAAACATATTTATAGAGAGGAAGTGAAGAAAGTAGTCTTTGGAATGAGCACCGAAAAACACCAGGTCCAAATGGCTTTCCAATTGAGTTTTTTAGACCTTCTAGGACAAATTGGAGGAGGATGTAATGGTTTTTATAGAGGAGTCAAAAGGTAGTAAAATAATGCTTAAAGCATTAAATCATACTTTCATTGACTTAATTCCAAAAGGGGAGGAGGGGGTGCACATTTTAGATTATATACCTATTGCCTTATGCAATGTCATATATAAAATAATCACAAAGGTAATGGTTGAGCGGCTAAAACCTCTTCTACATAGCATTATATCCTTAGAACAAGGAGGTTTTGTAGAGGGCAGGTAGATCTTGGATGGTGTGGTTCTAGCTCAAGAGGTAATCCATTCAATGCAAAAATATGGTAATAGGGGAATGTTCATAAAATTGGATATGTCAAAGGCTTATGATAGGGTGGAGTGGAGATTATTGTCAAAGATGATGGTAGCATTTGGTCTTGTTAGGATTGTATAGAATGGGTCATGAGCTATGTTTCTACTCTGACATACTCAATGTTAATATAGGGTCTTCCCTCACAACCGTTTAGAGCTACTAGAGGCCTTCATCAAGAAGATCCTTGTTCCCCCTATCTTTTTATCATATTGGCTAAAGGTTTGGGTAGAGTCATCTTGAGGAGAATACAACAAGGTTTGCTAATAGGTATCAAGGTGGCTAAGGAAGTTTTGATTCACCTATAGTCTGTGGATGAAACAAGATTGGTGGGAGTGGCCAAATTTAGGGAAGTAAGAATTATTAGAGTTACACTTAATGTCTAGCTTAGGGCCACCAACCAAGTCATCAATGATAAAAAAATTCAAAGTTGTCTTTTTCAATCTTGATCAAAGGCATCAGGATAGAATTTTAGAGATATTGGGATTCACGAGGACTTCTCTACTAGTGGTATACTTGGGGGTCCCTTTGCATTTAGAAAAACTAAAAATAGATATCTGGAGGAATATTTTGGATTATATCAAGGAAATAATTAATCATTGGTCTCACAAATAGTTAAGCTATGGGGATAGATTAACTTTTTTTATAGAATTTCATTCAGGCCATGCCAATTTATAAATTTTCTATCCTTGCTGCCCCACATACCATATGGAAAGAGTTGGACAAGATGGCTAGAAAATTTTTATGGGGAGGAGTAAAAGAAGAGAGGAAATGTGCCTTAGTAGGTCAAGATAAAGTAACCCAACCTAAGGCAAAAGGAGGTTTTAGACTAAGGAGATCAAATTTAAATAATAAAGCTTTAGCTGAAAAGCTTTACTGGAGGTGGATTTCCCAACCAACTTCTTTATTTAGTAAAGTTTTAACTAGTAAATATTTGGGACAGGTAAATCCAAATGAGGTGGGTCATTTCCCTTTGGATGGTAATGGATCCTTAGTGTGGTAGGCTCTAAATTTAGGATCTCAGGTAGTGAAATATAGATTATTTTGGAAAGTGGGGAGAGGGAAGAAGGTACATTTTTGGATAGATTCATGGGATCAATACCCACCTATCATTGTTGAATGCCAAGAACTACAACCAATAAAAATAGCCATGGAAACTAGGGATTGAGTCCAAATTGAAATTTTTATCAAAACTATTCAGCTGGGGATTATAAGTTTAAGCAATTTAAGAAGTTGGATGAGTGGCCAATTTCAATCCCTCCAGAATTGACACCCATCATGACTAAAATCTTGGTAGAAATATTTCTCACAGGTAGAGATGAGGAGGATGAATTATCTTGGGGATATGGGAACCTTGGTGTCTACATAGTGAAGGATGGATAGGATAAGATACTTCTAGAGCCTCCTCATGCATATCAAGTTGAGGATTGGAGAAATATTTGGCAGTCCAAGGGTTGGCCAAAAATAAACTTTTTTTCCTAGTAGTTCATCCATAATGGAATTCTTACTTTTGATAATCTTAGACGTAGGGGAATCATTGGTCCATATCAATGTGTTTTATGCTACAAGAGTGATAAAACGTCTAACTACTTGATGTTTGAGTACCCATTCATGCACCAGATCTAGAAGAGATGGTTTTTATCTTATAAAATTTGAGTTAATAGTGATTTTAATAAGATTAATATTTAGGAAATATGGAACACAGGTAAATTTAAATATAAATCTCTTTGTATTGGTTGGGAGCTTGGATTAAACTTCAATTTGGTGGCAATTGTGGTTGGAGAGAAATGGTAGAATTTTTAGAGAAATCTTTTCATCTTTAGATGGAGTTTGGTTGGTCATTTGGAGCAAAGTCACAAAAATTGTGGTAGTATATGCTAAAGAGGAAACTCGAGCTGTTATAGGGACAATGGAGAAGGAAGTTGAAGTGCAAGAGGGGTAGGATAAAGCTAGTTGGAAGCCACCCCTATAAGTTTGGATTAAAATTAATACTTATGGAGCTATAATAGGAAATCCGGGTAGAGATGGAATTGGAGTTGTTTGCAGGAATCATGTTGGGAAAATGCTATATTGAAACTGCAAAGCCTGGGAAGGGCCACAAACAATGAATAAGAAGCCTTAGCTATCAAATATGCTTCTATTTGGGCAGTAAAATAAGGTTACTGAGAATAATACTAGAATCAGATTCTCAAATAATGGTAGGAGCTCTGGATTGTATGAGGAACTTTTATTTGAATATATGGAGGTTGCAGATTCTTATCACTCAAATTAAGGAATTGTGGAGGGAATTAGATGATGTGATTCTAGTTTATATGAGTAGATATATAAATAAAGTAGCAGAATTCCTATCTAATATGGGTACTAAGAAGGATGTAGGGGTTCAGTGACATAGTGACATGTCTATTGAGGATGAGAGGATTGGGTAGGTTGGTGAACAAATCTAGTGTTTAGCTAATTTGGACAATAATTGTAAAAATATGGTTTAGGAGTTTTTTTCTCCAATGTAGATCTTATTTTATAGTTGTAAACAGGTGAACAACCATTGTAGAAATATGGTTTAGGAGATTTGTCTCCAATGTAAATATTCTTTTACTATTGTAAACATGTGCTCTCTTTGGCTAAGGTTGGGAGAAGTCTCATCCCAACTTGTAAATGATCTTTGTTTTAATATAAGTTTTTCAAATTATTAAAAAACTAAGCTCATTGTGGAATATCCTGACCCAACTTGGTCTCCTTAGAATTTATAATTTTTAGGTTAAAGAGGTAAATTTACCAGAGCTTGCATATTTTCTTGTGATATAAGAAATTAGACAACGTAACAACCATATTTTAAGGATGTCTAAATTTCCCATGATAGTTTTCTAGAACCATTATTGGGGATAAAAATTTTGTGTGTTATTTTCTCACCACCTTTCTAGAGTTTATCTCATTACAACAATTTAATTTTTTGTAAGTCATTTTATGTTCTGAATCTCCATATTATACCCCTGTGCACACTTGAGGGACTAAGAGGATATTAAGGCTAAGCATTTTTAGCCAAAGTGAGATTATTTTTGCATCATGATGTTGGTGGCTTTGAAAGAACCCAAAAAATAGAAGAATCAAGGATCTGACCTAGCACATACAAGAAGAAGTGGTAAACAACTCTTCCTAGAATTTGAAGACCTAGAGGTATTACCCATACCTAGAAAATCCTAGTTCCAAAAAGTGTTGTGTATAGAAATAAATATTATTTTGTTAGTAGAAAATCAGTTAAGAAAAATATTTTTATATATAATTTTGATTAGAATAATTTTACTACTCCTATTGTTAGCATTATTGTGAATGTTGTTATCATTACTCTCGTAGCTACCATGGCCAATCCTACCCTAAATAACAATAATAATCAAAACTAGAATAATCAAAACCAGAATCTTCAGGCATAGAGAACTAATAGGTATAGACCCTTCCAATTGCCTTAAGTCTTACATGACCTTCCTAGTAAAGCACATAAATATTTACCTAAGTTCGAAGGGAACAATGTAATTATAGGAGAGGATCATATTAAGAGTTTTATGTATGCATTGGATAGTCTTGAAGTCAAGGAAGAGGACGTAGTTCTCATATTATTCCTTCAAACCCTAGAAGGAGATGCTAGATATTGGTTCAATAGCCTCCCAAATAATCACATCCTTGATTTCCAAACTATGGAAGAAGTGTTTCTCAAAAAGTACAAGGAGAGAAAAATGAGCAATCATTGTTCACTAGCTTAGAAACTATGAAGAATAAGGAAAATGAGTTTGTAGAAGAGTTCAACATAATATTTTTCAAAATTAAAAATAATATTCTTACAACTTTAAGGCCAAACAACAACCAATCTATTTGTTTCTATAGAAATGTATTACCTATAGAATTTGACTATGAATTGAGATAAGAAAGAGTCAACACCATCGATGAAAGCATGGAGAGAGCTATAGAAATTAAAATAGATATGTTAGATAGTGTGAAAATGAAACCATACTATTTTGATTCGATTCAAACCCCAACAGATAAAAATACTAAGAAATTTGGTTTCTCTCTATTAAAGAAAACTAAAAAATACCACATACAAAATTTGTCAAGCCAATTAACCAGCATGTTCAACACAATGAACAACAAGCTATCTAGGATTGAGAGGGAAAAAGGAGAGAATGCAAAACCATCCCAAACCCAGAATGACAATAAACTACTTTTCAAGATGTAGTTTCTAATTTTCCTTTTTACTGCCCAACTTGTGATGCTCCACACAACTCAACTGATTATGGTATATATCTCATTATGCATACTAGTGTTAATCTAGAAGAAGAGTTTGATTATGATATAAGGATAAATATCTATGGACCCAAGAAGATGAATATAGGGAGGTTCAATTTGAAAATGAAATAAGTGAATTACCCACATCAAAAGGAACATCCAAGGCATTCATATTAGAAAATATATAAGTCTTAACCAGATCCTAAGATAATAGATTCGAAAGAATGAAGTAGGGTAAAATAGTCCCCATAGCTAAAGAAGTAGAATCCTTACAAAAAATTCTTGTAGTGAATCTGAGAAACATGAGAATCCTAGATAGAACCAATGGTAAGGAAATTAAGAATCCATAAAATCAAAATAAATAAAGAATGATAATAAAAAATAGGTCATTCCTAATGCAAGAATAGAAAATGAGGTTTGAAAATAGCTAGATTCTATCAAGATTATGGATAATAAAAAATTAGAATTTGACATTGGGCAAGAACTGGCAAAACAAAAAATAAACATTACCTTTGGTTAACCTATGACCATTCCAAAATATAGGGACCAAGTATGTAAAGCCTTTGGTTTGATAGACCAAGTAGGTAGTCATGTATGTAGTGTTCCAACAACAAATACTCCATATCCTATAACCAAAAATCCATCTTTAGTCAAGTTGTTTTACACATCCCTTAGATACACATAAAACTTGGGAAATCAATATGTTATCCACAACTGCATGTTAGATAGTGGAGCATCTCATAATATCATGCCAAAACAAATCATAGATCATCTAGGTCTAATATGCACCAAAGACTCTCCCCCCATATTAGTTATAGATAGTAGGTAGGTACTTGTGTTGGGATAATAATTGACTTACTCATCTTCATAGATGTATATCTAAAGAAAGAAATAGTTATGGATATAGTAGTAGTCGATGTAGACCCTTTATTTTCTTTCCTATTGTGTATGCATTGGGATAAACAATTAGGGCGATCTATTCAACTAGATTGGTCCTATACCATTATCCCTTTCACACCAAAAGAAAAAGTAATGCTTAGAAGATAGCCATTTAATAAATACTTTGTGGAATTAAGAAAGTCTAACAATACCATAATAAACTTGGTAAAATCTATTAAAGAGAAAGATATGGGAGTCTATTCAATATGGTATAGTCCATTCCTAGATGAGGTTCCTAAAGTTGTGTATATGGACCCACAAACATTAGCAAAAGTGGATGCTGAGTCTACTAGAATTTTAACATCTAAAATGTGGACCATGACTTTTTATGGTGCCAAATCACAAGCTGGTGTAGGGGTTGGGGTTAATCTCATCAATATTAAGGGAAATTACATAGTGATACCCTATAGGTTAGAATTTCCATGCACTAACAACATATCTCTATATGAGGTATTGTTTCTAGGGCTAAGAAAGGTGAAAGAACTAGGAATAAATTACTTAATAGTTTATGGAGAGGTTGAGCTTATAATACTAAAAATTAAAGGTAAGTACCAAACCAAACACCTAAGGTTAAAACAATATAAGTAGGTAGTTCAAGATGAAATGGATAAATTCTTGGCTTTCAATATATCTTACATTATTAGGAATAAAAACCACATAGCCAATTTATTATCCATAAATGCATATGGTGCAGATTATCCTAAGATATATATCGAATATATGGAGAAATTCCAAACTATTTTTGTTTATCATCCTTTTTTTCCAGATAATATGATGTCGATATTAAAGATTTTATGACTTTACAAAAACATTATGCTAATGTTTTGTGTGATGATTCAGATGAAGAAACATTAAAGAAATGTTATAGAACTTGTGGAAGTAATACAACTTAAGAACAATAAGCTTCTGAGAGGGCTAGTTTCATTAGAAAGTCTTTTTGATGACTTTTATAGAGCACACAGACCTATTGTCACATATTAAAAATTAGATGATGTTAACATAGGAAAAGAACACGAGCCTGGGATAGTGAAATTCAACAAGGATTTATAAAAAAAAAAGAGAAATCAGTACATAAAATTCCTCAAAAATAATGTAGAATCTTTTTCCTGGAGTTACAAAGATCTTAGAACTTTCAATACTAAGTTATGAGTCATATTATTCCTCTAAAGGAAGGAACAAAGCCTCATAGATAAAATCAAAGAAATTTTAATCCTACTTTACATCCTGTAATGCAAAAGGAAGTTCAGAAGCTACTAGATGCAAAAATCATAAGAAAATTTAGATTCTCATATTAGATAGCCAATCTGGTTCCAATTAGAAAGAAGAATGGTGACATAAGGTTATGTGTAGATTTCAAGAATATAAATAGAAATTCTTTTAAGGACAATTATCCATTACCCAATATGGAACAATTATTGTAATTAGTTATAGGTTCAACCATGGTGTCTCTGCTAGATGGATTTTCAGGTTATAATCAAATGACAATAAACCTAGAAGATAGATACAAAACTACCTTCACCACACAATGGGGTACATTTTAGTATTTGAGGATGCCCTTTGGGCTTATGAATGCTGGTGCAACTTTTCAAAGAGTAGTGGATTTTAACTTCAAAGGGCTAATGTTAAAAATGGTGGTGGTCTACTTACATGTTATGATAATATTTTCCAAAAACCTAGATGACCATTTCACACATCTATCACTAGTTTTTGAAAGATGCAAGTAGTTTGGTATTTCCTTAAATTCTAAAAAGTGTATTTTTGGAGCAAATCAAGGTAAAATAATGGGTCATGTGGTATCTAAAGAAGGAATCAACATTAATCTACAAATAATTAAGGCTATAGCTAAAATCCCTCCAAAGAATCTAAAAGCAATTATGTCTCTTTTCGAGAAAATTAAATTTTTTTAGAAGATTTGTTCTAAATTTCGCTCATATTGCAAAGTCAATAAATGATATGATCAAGAAAAATGAAATTGTCATATGGGTAAAAGAAAATTTAAAAGCCTTCTAAAGGATAAAATATGTAATTACACAAGCTCCTATGCTAACATGTCTTGATTATTCAAAATATTTTAATATTTATTCATTTGCTTTAGAGGATACCATTGTTGTTGTTTTATCTTAGAAAGATCAGGAGAATAATGAAAGACCTATAGCCTTTATGAGCACTACAATGAATGGAGGCCAGCTAAAGTACACCCTAATATAAAAATAGGTATTTTATTTGGTAAAAGCTTTGGAACATTTTAAAGGTATATTTGGGTCGAATAAGGTAATTTCTTGCATTCCTTATATAGCTATCAAATACGTGTTTACACAATATGAACCTGCTAGAAGTTCTACAAGATGGATGGTCAAACTGTAGCAATACGATGTTGAATTTAAGGCAATAAAAACTATTAAAGGGCATGGCTTGGCTAAGTATATGGCTACCAAAAGGGGGAAATATTTCAATAATACAATCATAACATGAGATGCAAAACAAAATAGAAAAACATAAAGTTTTGAATATGATTGGTATATAAGGACATTATGCTCTACTTACAGTCATTGTCTTTTCCAGGAGGTACCTCACAAAGTATAAAAGCTTAAAATAGAAAGCACAAAAATATTACATTTAGAATAAAAAATTATATTGGAGGTATCCTAATGGTGTGCTATCACTTTGTCTTTCTTAGAAAGAAGTTCTTGGGATTATTAAAAATTTTCATACTAGATTCTGTGGAGGGCATTTTGCACCAAAGGCAATAATTAATAGCATAATGAGAGTTGGTAATTATTGGCCCTCTATGTTCAGGGATGTTCACCTGCTTGTTAGAAAATGTTAAAGCTACCAGATATTTTATGGAAAAAAGAAGTTGTCTACCATGCCATTAAAGCCTGTAATAATTGAATATCCTTTTACATAGTGGGACATAGATCTAATAGGTAAAATTAATCCACTCTTTAAGGGGTCATATGTGGATAATAAATACCACTAATTACTTTAAAAAATGAGTTGAGGCTGCTTCACTAAAGAAATTAACCATAGAAGCGATCATTAAATTTTTGGAAGAAAGCATTTTAACCAGATTTGGTGTTCCTAGAAAGTTGGTGAAATATAATGAGAAATATTTTATCTCATACAAAATGGTTGAATTTTAAAGCAATTACAACATAGAGTTAGCCCACTTACATAATTATTATTCACAAGGCAATGGTTTGGCTAAATATTCTAATAAAAATCTCATCAAAAGAATCAAAAGGTCACTTGGGAGAAATAAGAGAAGCTAGGATGAACTGAAGTATGCTTTGTAGGAAAATAGAATCTTAGTCAAGAGAACAACTAGAATATTACCATATGAATTGGTTTATGGAGAAAATACACTTTTACCTCCACAAGTTGAAAGTCCTACGTTATATTTGTTATTGCAAGATCATGAAAATCTAGATTCACTACAGAGAAGGCTTGATCAGATTGTCAAATTAGAAGACGATAGAAAAGAAGCTCTAGTGAAAATGATCCAAGAAGCTCATTAAATAGTTCAATGTTTTAACAAAAAAGTGAAAGAGATACCATTCACTAAAGAAGATGCAGTCTTGTACTAGGATCCTAAAACTGATAGGCTAGGAGAAAAAGGAAAGCTTGAACCTAAGTGGTTAGGTCCTTATAATATTGTTCAAAAATTTGGTTAGCATACATACAAGCTACAAGACATGAAGGGTGATAGGTTGCCCATACCAGTGAATGGCCAACATTTGAAAAAATTTCATCCTCTCCATGAGGACAAATAAAGTTCGAAAAGGAAATAATTTCTTAATTTTTTTTTTTTTGTCATGTCCTTTAGGTGATTAAGTAAATTGGTTTTATCTTGGTTGTTTTAGTTTGTTATTAGGTGATTAGGATTTTTCAAATCTTAGGTGACTAGGATTTTTGCTTATGTTTGTTAGTCCCAGGTGATTAAGCTAAAAATTTAAATCTGAGCTATGAGTCAATCAATCAGAAAGAATAAGTAAAAAGGGTTTGTTATAGTGAGCATGATGGTTACAGTCATCAAATCAATACCTTATTATATGGTCAACCAAATATTTTAGGGTTTGCAAGAGAAACATTTAGTCCTTAAAGATCAAACATTTCTCTTGTCCTAGTTAGAGCTAGTGTTGTAATACATAATTCCAACCTAGTCTACACCTCAAATTTTCAAAAATTTGTCAAAGTTTGATGTCATGGAAAATTTACACTAGTTTAAGGGGTCTCTATTGCTATAAAGATATTTATGTCAGCATAATGTTGGTTACTAAACAAAAATCACTTTTGAAAGGATCTCCTTCACAAATTCATTCACTCATTATTCCTTATCCCATAAAGTTTCACATTCCATTTATTACCACTAACACCTCACCACCATCCTATTTTCACTCCATGAGCTCCATGTATTAACATTCACTAAAAGATCCATTTGTATAAAATTCCATTAAATCCCCTTTACTACACCTTAGTTCCATCAAATATTTCATCATACCCATGTCCACCAAGGTTTGGTCCAAAAAATAAATAATAAACTTCATTACTCCTAAAGTCCAAACTTAAAGTCCCAAATTCTCAACAAATCTTTTCCCTAAGTCATATAGTGCCAATTTTTTTCTAAATTGGGCGTACCATTCCACCACATCTCATTTGTTGGCTGTATTGGCTTATCATACTCTATTGACTCGATTATCGATCACCCCCCATTAGGTTTAAGCTCTATACATTGCAAAATCCTTAGCCCCTAAAAATTACTTAAGTCCATCCACTATATACCATTGGTCGGCTATCACGCCCGCTCACATCCCATTGGTTGATCATATTGAAAGCACATATCCCATTGGTAAAAAAAGTTTAGCATTTCTCCCTAAAGTTTCTAAGGGTCAAACATATGTGGAAATTTTTTTCCCCTTCATAAGTCATTGAATGCCCTTAGCACATGATGTTCTTTCCATTTTGAAAAGTCAAGCTACATCCTATGGGTCTACCATGTCATCTGACGATGTACCATTGGCCAAATATCCCAACCGAAGCCATCCCATTGGTTAGAACATAAAATAAGTAAATTTTACCACTTTTGTGGTTCCTAAGGGCCAATTCCACGTCAAAAATGTTTTTCCCTTTCTAAGGTTGTTGAGGGTCCCTACCACATAAACGTTCTATGCCTAAGCCTCTTATTTAAATCCTTTTTCTCAACCAACCTACTTGCTCATATCTCATTGGTCAACTATCACGCCCGATGATATACCATTGGTCGATTGTGTTGCCCGTCGACACCCCATTGGTCGGATAGAACAAATAAAAGCTAAAGGTCATAAAAGAGGTTTTAATCTAAGTTTGAGGGTTTGGTCATGTAATAAATATCCTCTCTTATTAGGTCTAATATTATTTTGTTAAAATGACCTAAGACTAAGTTTGAATGTCTTCCCCGATCGCATCTCGTTGGTCGGTTGAGTCACCCGACAATGTCCCATTGGTTGAATGTTAGAGGAAGAAAATTTATACTTTTTCTAAGTCTTAAGGGTTGGTCAAACTACATTTTTGTGGTAGACTACATCACTCGATGTCACCTCATTGGTCAAAAGATATAAAAGAAAACTTTTAATAATGCTTAAGTTTTTGAAGAGTTAGCAAGTAATATGAAATATTTCCCCCCATAAATGTTGAATGTCTAACACTTATTTTATGCCTTTAAAAGCTAAACTAACCTTGACCATATCCTATTGGTCGAATGTGTCTCCCGATGACATCCCATAGGTTGGCCATCTTACCCGATGATACCTCATTTGTTGAATACATGATTATTATGAGTGTATTTAATATTTTATTCTTCCTAAGTATTTAAAAGTTGAAATACATGTAAAGACCCTTATTTTTATGTTGGTTTTATAATAAAAAAGGCTTTTTGAAATCACTTATTGGTTAGCCATGACTCCCAACTGTGTCCCATTGTATGATCATATCATTCGACATTGTCCCATTGTCCAAGATAGAAAATTAAATTTACCACATGACTTAAAAAATTAAAGTTTGTTCCAAAGTTTTAATAAGCCATCAAAGTCAAAACTGCCTTGGCTAAAATCCATTGGTCGATTGTGTTTCCCACTTTCATCCTATTGGTCATCCATATCATTCGACGATATCCCATTGGTCAGAGGATAAAACAAGTGAATTTTCATTTTTCTAAAGTTTCTAAGGATCGACCATACATGAATATTGTTTACCCATTTTAATATGTTACTAATTGAAATCCTTAAGTGGTCATGTTTTTAACCTAGGTCATTGGTTGGATGTCCCAATTGATGACATCCCATTGGTCGGCTGTGTTGTCTGACCATGTCCCATTGGGTGGAGGTTAATATAATAATTTTTTTCAAGGTTTAGTGTTAATGTTGTCCTAGCATAAAACCATGGCTTATTTTTATGATGTTTTTCTTCATTATCATTCCATTGAAGCCCAACATTATCAAATACCACATTCCATCACTTAAATTTTAAGAAAGAGGGGCCCATAATTAAATTATATTTTTGGGAAATGGACTTGTTGTGGGAAATTTTGATATCTTTAATAAATTGTTATCATGCTATCAAATTTTCTATGTCACAATCAACATGTAAGCTCTGGTGGACTTGCCTCTTTAACCTAGAAGTGATAAATTCTAATGGAAAAAGGTTGGGTCTGGACACTCCTAAATGAGCTTATTTAATGGTGCTATTTAAACATTATGCTCAACCAGATTTCAAAAGAATAATTATGAATTTAATTGTGACCAAGAATTACTAAAGCCTTCCTAACTTAGACTAGATTGGGGATTATAGAAAAAAATAATTTATTCAATGAAGCGAAGGGAAATATAAAGAAATAATTGACATACTCACATTCATTCAAATATTGTAATCAATACAGGTGTTAAATTAGTGAGAAAAGTGTTATTTGTGAATTCAAATAATGCAATGCATAAATAAACAATACACACACATTGAGATGATTATATATTATATTCAATGTTAGATGATTACAATCATAGAGCTTGATGACGTACTTAGGTATCTTAAAGAACACAATACATCTTCACCTCATTCAAATATCGTAACAAGGGAATTGCAATCTATTGTCTTAAATGTAGTGATATATAGACTTCGAATCCTTGAAGAAGCTCCTAGAAATGATATTAGGTGGGCTAGCTCAACTCTTAAAAATAACTACACAATGGTGATAAGAATTGAGAAATGGAAAAATATAGACAACACAAGGAAATACAACTGATCCAGGAAAAAAACTTAGGATACCTCTTTGGAAAATGTTTTACAGTAGTTACTTGATTATGAATTTTGGCTATTTTAGATCGTTATGTAGCTTGGATTGCTAAAATATGTTACAAACTCTTGGCATTGGTTCAACCACATGTATTTTTCTTGGCCTTGTGTCTCTTCATATTTCTGGGTGCGTTACAACAAGAAAGTAGTTGATGCAAACTATCCAAATTTCTATTAGAATGTCATCTGTTCCAAATTTCTATCCAAATTATTCTTTGAACCTTTGAATTTCCTTATTTTTGGTGGGATTAATTTTAAGCAATTCAAATCTGGTTAATCTCCAACCAATGCTAATATTAGGTGAACAATAAGAAATTCGCTTCTAGGATGCTCCCTTTCCTTTTGATTTCATTTCTCCTTGACTGGCCCATGGTACAACTTAAAATAAACCCATTGTGGTGCCACCTGGTTTGTTTGTTAGCACCAACAAATCACTAGGTAGCATAGGAAGGGGTGAATCAATCACCGTCGAGCTTCTAAAATTAGTGGTCAATGGAAAATTTTATTTGACCTTATAAAATAATCGTCAAGCCACAAGAAAATTTAATGTGCTTAAAATCCTTCTAACCATGACATGGTCACTAAATTTTTCTTTATTATTTTACTCGTGGTATAATTTTGACCATTCCGTTCGTCGGGGTGTCTTCCTTATTGAGTTTTAGCACCAACTAATCATTGAGGTACACTAATATTTGGTATTCCAATTATTTTTCATTATTTCAGGTTGGTGAACCAATCAAAGTTTGACCATTTATTTAAGTCTTCATATTTACTTAAAATTAACCTTTTTACCTTGTGGTACAAATCGGTCGTGGGATATTATCCTTTGTCATCTAGAATCCACCAATCGCTAGCAAGCACCAAGGTTTAGCGAACCAATAACTTTTTAGCTATAATCATGGTTAAAAGGAAAATAAACTTGCATTACTCCTTTAGCTCATGGGTGTGGTGGCTTCTTATTTTTCTTCTAGTGGCATCTAATCACTACTCTCTTCCAACACCTTATGAACCAATTTCCATCAAGCATCATGGTTTGACGAATAGACTAGTTAATATTTGTCTTCTTTTATTTGCATCTTTATCTTCCACCATGGTAAAAATTTAAATTTCATCCATCATGGTGACCACGTGTTTGTCCTTATGCATTGAAAAATCACTAGCTTTCATGGAGGGGGTAGACCAATTATCAGCTAGGGTAAAACTCTATTATCTTTACTTAGTAAAGGGGCTCCTTTTTTTCATCAACTGCCAACCAATTGCCACTACGCATTAGAAACTATGGACCGATCACTATTCTCCACTAGTATTTGGTAAACCAATACCCATTGAGTGCTATTCATTGACATACCAATAGGGAATTTCTCTTGTCTTTAGAGTTATCCAATTGCTATCCTACACCAAGACTCAGCGAGCCAATCACTTAGGACTATTTTTAATGTTTTTTGACTTGGACGCTTTTACTTTTTCCTTTCTCAATTTGTTTGTAGGATAAATTTTAAATCCTATGTCATGGAGTCTTATTTCTTGTCTCGTAGCAGCAACCAAGGCTACACAAAAATGGAGGACCAATAATTGCTCTTCACTAGCGCTTAGTGATCCAATCACTACTGATTTTTCAAATAGTGGATCAATTAGAAACTTGCACCTGGACCTTAGAGGAACTACTAATGTTTGGACTTTGATTTATTGTATATGGAATAATGGAGAATGTGGGCTTGGGTTTTCTAAGGTTTTAACTTAGGTAACATGTATTTAGGATGTAAGGGGAGAATGTTATCATGTTTTTGTGACCCTCAATACCTTAGGAAATAAAATATGCATATATAGGAAATGTAGTGACTAACCTTAGGACTTAGGAAAAATGAGAAGGCCATGGCAGAAATTATTTGGGCTATCCTTAGGGAAACATGGTTTAGGACTATGGGTTTTTTAATTTATCGGTCAAACTTATGTGGATAATGGAATACTAGGGGGATTGAATTTAACAAATATGGGGGTATACAAGCACTTAATGGTTTAAAATTTGATGGGGTTATGTCTTGATATAAAGGAAAAATATGAATGTATTAATATGCTAACAAAATGATATAATATATATATGGTTTAGTGGGGTGGATTTAATGGCTATAAAATATTTATGGAATTATGGAGTGAATGACTAAGGTGTGTGTTAATATCGTACAATAATGTTCATGGATAGAGTGAATATAATAATTATGAATGGATGAAGGTGGATCATGGATGGATGGCAGTGTGGGTTTATGAAGTGAAAATTTTGGTGGAGATGAATAGTAAAATGATAATTCTATGGCTAAGGACAACCTTGAATGAATTAGGCACAAGATGACCAAGACCTATACCTCCCATGACCATGGAGACTCCTTTGGAACAAACATGACTTCCCTAAGACTTTTCAACTTTTGAAAAGAACCACCACATCCTATAATCACCTAAACATCCCATTTTGACAATCCTTTGAAAAATTAGGGGTAAAAATTTAGGTTGGGATTTTTGAAGCCCAACACTGGCTCTAACTAGGACAAGAGAATTATTTAATGATTGGAGGTAAAAAAAAGTCTCTTGAGGACCCTAGACTCTCTGGTAGACTTAACTATGCAAACTTTGACTTCTTGGTGTGGTAAACCACAAACTCCAAGTTGACTATGGAAATGTTTTATTCTCCTAACTTACATAAGGACATACAGAATGGCTAAAATTAGAGCTTGATTCATAAAAAAATCCTAATCACCTAAAAATACTAAAATAGACTTAAAAAAATTTAAAACTAAAAACAAATACTATCAAGACAGACTAAAATGAATATTTTTGAATGAGACAGAAAAAAATAGTTCATATGAATTTCCCCCCATCACGAGGATGATACAACTTAAGATGCTAACCATTTCTTGCAAACTACATTTGTTCCCATTGCAGTGTTTGCAACCTATAAATATGTTGGCTTACTTTCTAGATGATCTGATATGGGCCAAGCCATTTAGGCTCAAGCTTTCCTTTGTATTTAGGCTTATCATTCTTTAGGACTCGATATAAGACTACATATAGTTCAATAAATGGATTTCCTTTTGCTTTCTTGTTGAATATTTGGACTATATTTCAAGTTTCTTAAATGATTTTCATTAGAGTCTTTTCTATTTTCTTCTAGCTCTACAATTTGATCCATTATCCTTTGCAAACTGTTTGGATTTTTGTGATCTTGAAGCAACAAAGATCATAACTTTCTACTTATGGAGGTAACAAGGTATTTTCTCCATAAACCAATTCATACGATGTTTTTCCTATTGCTCTTTTAATAGAAATTATGTCATCTCATAATGCGAACTTCAATTCGTTGTCCCAAATTCTCTTATTCTTGCCAAGGGATCTCTTAATTATGGTGATAAGGTTTTTATTTGAAGATTCTTCTAGGCCATTACCTTGAGGGTAGTAATTGGCTGAGTGTGCTAATTCAATACTGTATTTACTATAGAATTCCACCATATCATATGAAATAAAACCCTTACCATTGTCTATGACTAGCTTCCTAGGCACTCTAAATCTGGTCCAAAAATTTAATGATCAGTTCGGTGGTTTATCTATTCAATGGAGAAACCTCTACCCTCTTGGTATAATAATCAGTTGCAGTTATTATCCATCTATGATCTCTTGAGGAGTTTGGATTAATTTTACCTATTAGGTCTATACCCTATTGAGTCAATGGAGCTTCCACTATTACATGCTTTAGTGCCATGGAAAAAAAAAATTCTTACCATAAAATATATGCACATATCACAAATAGATGCACATATCTGAACATGGAGGGACAATAATAACTTGCTCTCATTATGTTGTTAATATTTGCCTTGGGTGCACAATGCCCACCACAAAAGCCAACATGGAACTCTTCAAAGATTCGAGGGATTTATTTCTGAAAAAGATAGAGTAGTAATACTATATTTGGATGTCTCTAATACAATTTTTTATCTTGAATATAATAATTCTATGCTTACTGTTTGATACTCCTCATTTTGTTATAAGAACTTCCAACTAAAAATGTCAATGTATACAGATAATTAACAATAGCTCTATACCAATTATCTTCAAAATATTCTATCTCAGCATTTTGTTGTACATTTTCTATTATAAATGTATTGTTGAAGTCTTCCTCACCTTCAGTTGCCATATACTTGGCCAAGCCTTACCCTTTTTACAGATTTTAACTCAACATCATATTGCTGTAGTATTATCATCCACCTGGTTGAGCTACCTGTAGGTTCAATTTGAGTAAACACATCTTTGAAAGTGGTGTAAGGAATGCAGACTATCACTTTTTTAGACCCAAAAATTCCTTTAAAATGCTCCAAATATTTTATCAATGAAAAGGTATGTTTCTCAATCATAGTATACTTCAGCTGAGCTCCTTTTAACCTTGAACTTATAAATACCACTAAATTTTCATTGTTTTCTTGATATTTCTATGATAGAACATCAACAATAGTGTCTTCTAAATAAAAGAAGTATATATTAAATTCTCTAAAATAATTAGGACATACCAATATAGGAGCTTGTGTAATTGCATCCTTTATTATTTAAAAATTTTCCAATTTTTCTTCTATCCATCTAATAATCCCATCCTTTTTTTATCATATCATTTATTGATTTTGCAATTTGAGAAAAGTTTGGGATAAACCTTCTAACAAAATTTATATTTCCAAAAAATGACCTGACTCATTTTAGGTTCTTTTGTGGAGGAAATTTTGCAATAGCTTTAGTCCTTTCAAGATCAATACTAATTCCTTATTTAGAAATAATGTGCCCTAGTAACTTGCCTTGTCTTGCTCCAAAAATACACTTCTTAGGATTTAAAAAAATGCCAAACTCCTTACACCTTTCAAACACTTGATTCAAATGTTCAAAATGATCCTCAGGATTCTTGGAGAAGATAATTATATCATCTAAGTAAACTACCACTATTTTAAGCATCAAGTCTTTAAAATCAAAGTCCATGGCCCTTTGAAATGTGGCTCATGCATTCATCAGACCAAGTGGCATTCTAAGGTATTCAAATGTTCCCCATGGGGTAGTAAATGTTTTTTTTTTCCTATCCTTAGGGTTAACTTGAATTTGATTGTAGCTAGAGAATCCATCAAGCAATGACATCCTAGCTAATCTTGCAACTACCTGTAAAAATTACTCCATATTGGGCAAGGGATAAATATCTTTTAAATAAATCTTGTTCATATTCGTAAAGTCCACACACAACCTGATATCCCCATTTTTATTTTTAACTGACAACAAATTAGCTATCCAAGTAGAAAACCCCACTTTTTTGATGATCTTAGTATCAAGCAATTTTTGAATTTTTTTTGTGTTATAAGATGCAAAGTGGGATTAAATTTTCTTTGTTTTTTCCTGTGTGGCTTAGTGCCTTATTTAAATGGGATAATATGATTCATTACCTTTGTGTTGAATGTTTAGAGGTCTTCATAACTCCACACAAAGGCTTACTTGTATTTCTTTATATACTTTATATAATCCTTCTTTTCTTTGTCCGACATGGACTTCTCAACTTTCACTATTCTAGGCTCCTTTTCAATTCCAATATTGATTTCTTCTACTTCTAGTCCTTGGAGAGCAAGTTTGTGAACTTTATCAAAATCATTAAAAAGGCTCTCTAAAAAAATTAAGCCTCTAGGTAGTTTGTTAGTCTTCAACTGTATAACCTCTACAGGTTCCCCAATTACATTCTTAAATTTTTCTTTATCTTCTTCATCACATATGTTTCACATAATGATTTTGTAAGGTCATAAAATCTTTGATATCTACATCATATTGAAAGACTTGTAAATACACTATATTATCCGAAATAGATGGGTGGTATACAAAAATAGCTGGAAAATTCTCTTGATATTACGTATCTATCTCTGGACTATCTAAACCAGACGCATTTACAGCTAATAAATTGTCTACATGATTTTTATCTCAAAGATAAGATATATTGAATGCCAAAAAATTATCAATTTCTTCTTGAATAGCCTATTTATATTGCTTCAACCTAGGATTTTTAGTTTTATTTCATATTAATATGTTGTATTATTAATTCTACATCCCCATACACAGTTAGGTAATTGATACCAAGCTCTTCAACTTTTATCAAACCTAATAAAAAGACCTCATACTCTACTACATTGTTGGTACATGGAAACTGTAATATGCATGGTATGCCTAAGTAATTTCCATTTATATCAATCAAGTTGACTCCTGCCCTTGCTCTAGTTTGTGATTTTGGTCCATCAAATATCATGGTCCACATTTTAGAGGTCAGTATTTTGGTAGACTCAACATCTATCTTTGCTGCTTTTGTGGGTCCATGTCTACTAAATTTGGTATTCCTGCTAGGAAAGGTGAATGCCATATTGAATAGACTCTCATTTCATTTTATTCAATAGAGTGGACAAATTTTTAAAATTGTATTATCATATTTATTCAACTTTTCAAAAATATTCTTTCTTGAGTGTGACTTGCTCTTTGGCTGTCAATGGGATAGTAACATAGGACCAATCTCACTGAATAGATCCTCTTAACTATTTAGCCCAATGCATTGATAATAACAATGAAAAGAAGGGGTCCACATGAAAAATAACCATATCCATAACTATTCCTTTCTTTGGATACTGGTCCAGATAAATTAAGAGTCCTGTAATTATTCCTACATAGGGTACTTGTCTACTATCCATGACTGATATTGGGGGAGAGTATTTGGTGCACATTAAACCAAGATGGTCTACCACTTGTTTGGGCATGATATTATGTGATGCTCCACTATCCAACATACAATTATGAATCACATACTAATATCCTAAGTTTGAATTATACTTCAAGGATATGTAAAAAGGTCTTTCTGATAATGGATTTCTAGGAATGGGCATAGGTTTATCTACTACTAAAACATTGCAGATATGATTGTTTGATTGTTCAACTAGACCATAGACTCGATAGAATTGATCCCTGTATTTTAGGATGGTCATCAGTTCTCCAAATTAATATTGATTTTTTGTTTGGCCAACTCTTGGTCAACATCAAATTTAGTTTTCTTAGCCTCTAATTTCTGCCAGGATCCAACTTTCTTTGAGATTCATTTTCTACTTCTACCTCAGGGTTGCTTGTTGCTTACTACTATTCTATTTCTTTGAGGCCCTATATTTATTTTGGACCTATTGTCTTATATCAGTCTTATCTGTTTTATCAGAGACTATTCTATTTCTCAAATAAATGGTATGGATTCTTTCTAATGCTTCTATTTCTTTAGCAATTGGTGTTATATTTCCCTACATCATGTTTTCAAATATATTTTCTTGCGGTATTTTTAGGATCTCTACATTTTTTGAGATAAAGGCTATGGGCTCTTTTTTTTTATATGGGTAACTTATTCATTTCTTTATCAAACTATATCTCTCTTTCCTCATGTTTCTTATTCCAACTGGTATTTATCCTTATTTCTTCATCTAATTCTTCTTATAAATTTATATTGGTATGTGTACTTAGATATATGTTATAACCAGGTGGGTTGTGTGGGGCATTGCATGTAGGAAAAATAAATAGAAAGCCTAAAAACATATTAGTTGTGGCCATGGTATTTGGAACTAAATCTATGTCTTTTGATCCTTCCTTTTTCTTCTAGCCATTATTGTTATTTTCATTTTTATTACCTTCTTATGTATTATTTCTTCCCCATTTTCTATTAAAATTCCTCCTAAATTGGGGTCTGTTATCATTCTATGGTTGGGCTACTGGTTCATCATTTAGTGATTTCTCTCTTTCAATCCTAGACAACCTACTATTCATTGAATTGAACATATCAGTAAGTTGGCTAGACAATTTCTCTATAGGGTCTTATTCAATTTTATTTAACAATGAGAATCCAACCTTTTTGGGTTTCTTATCTACTTGACTTGTGCTTGACTCAGACGTGTATGGTTTCATATTACCACTATCTATCATATTTCTTTCAATCTCCAGGGCTTTCTCCATACATTCATCAATGGTATTGGTTTTGTGTTGTCTCAACTCATAGCTAAATTCTCCCAAAAAAGTATTTTTGTAAAAACATATGGCTTGGTGGTCAGTTGACCTCAAGGTGGTAGGGATTTTATTTTTAGTCTTGAAAAATCACCTATTGAAATCCTCTACTGATTCATTCTCTTTTTTATTTACTATTGCAAGTTTTGTGATCAAGGACTGCTCATATTTCCTTTCTCCATAATTCTTCAGGAAGACTTATTCCATGGTCTGAAATCCAACTATAGTATATTTTGGAAGACTGTTGAACCATTCCTTGATATATTTTTCTAGTGTCTATAAAAATAGTTTGAACACTACATCTTCTTCCTCAACTTCTAAGCTATCTAGAGCATACAAAAAAAAAATTATGTGCTCTTCACCTGTTACTACAATATTCCCTTGGAACTTGGGTAGGTATTTATGGGCCTTACTAGGTAAATCATGCAAATATAGAGGTAATTAAAAAGGCCTATATCTATTGGTTCTCCAAGTCTAAAGGTTTTAATTCTGATTATTTTGGTTTGGCTAAGCCATGTTGATTACAAAAGTAATAACAACAGGATGGACAAGGGTGCTAACAATAGGTGTACCAATAGAATTATTCTAAAATAAATTATCTAAAGGGGTATGCCTTCTAGCATATTTTCTACCAACAAAATAAGATTTATTCTCGTACATAGATATTTTAGAGATTAGAAATTTTTGATTATGGATAAAAACGTATAGATATTCAAATTCTAGGAAGACCTATTTATCGTTTCATCTGGTATGTGCCAGGTTATATTCTTCTTTATTCTATCTTTTGGGTCTGTTTAGAGTCGCTAACACTTTGGTGCAATGTAATCTCACTCTGGCCAAGATTTCTCAGCCCTTATACTTTTCAATATTTTAGATGTGTATAGAGATACCCTAGGATAGGAAATTGTGGAAATCCAAAATACAAGAATTTTTAGACAATTATTATAGTTATGTCATGAGGAGATAGACCATGGAAACACATAGACAATAAGATAGTCTATCTCCAGCAATGACATCAATTAAATGTTGTGTAAAATTTTGATATCCTTAATAAATTGTTGTCACATTATCAAATTTCCTATGTCACAATCAGCATGCAAGCTCTGGTGGACTTGCCTCTTTAACCTAAAAATGATAAATCCTAATGGGAATAGGTTGGGTATGGAAACCTCAAAATAATCTTATTTAATGGTGTTCTCTAAATATTATTCTCAACAAAAATTTAAAATAATTATTGTGAATTTAATTGTGACCAAGCATTACTAAAGCCTTCCTAACTTAGAGTAGATTGGTGCCTTATCTATTGGGTGATTATAGCAAATTTTAATTGATTCAATGGAGCGAAGGGAAAGAGAAAGAAATAAATGATATACCCACATTAATTCGAATATCACAATCAATATAGGTCTTAAATTAGTTAGATAAAGTGTTATTTGTGAATTCAAATAATGTAATGCACAAATAAATAATACACACACATTGAGACAAAAGGTGCCAAAGAGTAGAAGCCAAAATTATGTATTATATTCAATGTCAGATGATTACAATCATAAACCCCAAAAATGTACTCAGGTCTCTTAAAGAACACAATATATCATTCACCTTGTTTGAATATCATAACAAGGGAATTACAATCTACTATCCTAAATGTAGTGACATATAGACTCGAGCTCCTTGAAGCAGCTCCTAGAAATGATCTTAGGTGGGCTAGCTTAAAGCTTGACAATACCTACACAATGGTGAGAAGAACTGAGAAATGAAAAAATAGAGACAACACAAGGAAATACAATCGACCCAGATAAAACACTTAGGATACCTCTCTAGAATTTTTTTTATAGTAGTTGCTTGATGATAAATTTTGGACGTTTCAGATCTTATGTAGCCTATATTGCCAAAATTTGTTACAAACTCTTGACACTGGTTCAACCATGTGTATTATTATTAGCCATGTGTCTCTTCATATTCCTAGGTGCATTACAATAAGAAACTAGTTGATGTAATCTATCCAAATTTCTGTCAGACTGTCATTTGTTTGAAATTGTGTTTCATTGTTTCAGTTTCCTTAGCTCTACTTGATTTTGATATGAAGGGAGTTCTTGAATTATCTTGGATAAGTGATTGTCTAGATTTTGTCTTTGGTTTTATGGTGGGCTAGACATTTGATTATGCAAAAAGACAATATTATATATATATATATATATATATATATATATAACTATTTACCTAGGTGTTGTAGGTGAGTTGGAGAGGAGGGGGTAATACTCCAAGGGAGGTCCCAGGTTTGAATCTCCACCCTACCAAAAATTTGAATTGGATATCCAAAATCCAATTGATAATGTTGGTGCGGGTAGGGCCAAGTGTGACTCCCAGGTGACTTTGATGGTTAGAACCCCTTGGTCGTGGTCTCTCAGACCAAGGCGGACCTGCAAGGGATTTTTTGCTTAAATATATATATATATATATATTATTCCTATTTGTCCTAGTCATCCATTTTTTCTGTCTTTAGCTGGACCTAGACTAGGTTTGATGCAATTTTTTTTAAGTGAAATAGAGGGCTACCCGACATGATGGTGAAAATATAATAGAGAAAATGAAACCAAATGGAACAAAGTGGGAAGCATTATGGATGGGTGAGGAAATAGTTGAACACAATGTATGTAGTGTTGTACATGAAACAATGGTGAGATGGCACTTTGGGGAACAAAACATAATGACAATCAAGAGAGAATTCCTAGAAATAGGAGGGTGGTGGTATATTTATAGGCAGGAGGGCGGAAGCAACACTAAGGTGTTGGGAACATATAGTAAAATGGAGTGGAAAACAAGATATCTAGATACAAAAAGGATTAAAATCATAAAAACTAAGTACCTCCATAACTAAATTCTATCGAAGTGTTTCCTATGTAACTATATTCCATAGAGACACTTGTATGCTTCCAATGCAAACAAATTATTGAGGCTTCAACATATGGTTTCTTCTGTTGTGCCTTTTGCATCTTTTAGTGTTAATAAATAAGAACTTATTTTGTTGCTCATATTTTACTTTTTACACACTTTGGCCCATATTCATCACTACAAAACTCACTTTGGAAACTACCTTCATTTAAAGCCACATTGAGAGGATTTATTTCATCATCTAATGATGATACAATCATGTTCTATAGATACAAAAGGATTCAACTTATTTCAACTAGTATAAGATCAATCATTTGCACTGCTTACTTCATGAGCTTGCTTCTCTTAGTATAATCCATGAGATCTCAATCTATATGGCAAATTTCATTCATGTGGTTCAATACTTTACCATTTAATCATTCTTCAAGTATTCTAAGTTTTTCTTTACTATATTCTAACCAACCTTAGTATCATGGTACCTTCTCTATGATCACTCGAGATTCTACAAAATATTTATGCTTAATTGGTGATGCAATGAGAACTTACCACTTTAAATCAGTCTAAAAGATCTACTTGATATGCTCCTTTGTTGTGATGTCTATGGCACAATTTTTAATTTATATTCTTTTAGTCGCTTAGCTGAGTAAATCTAGATCATTCTCCAACCTTTAGTGGGTCGTATCACACCTTGATAAAGGATTGATTTGCTTTTGATCACTAAGGTAATGACTCTTTGAACCTTCAAATTTCCTCATTTTTTGCGAGATTAATTTTATGTAATTCAAATCTAGTTAATCTCTAGCTAGTGCTAAGACCAGGTGAACAATAAGAAATTTGCTACTAGGATGCTCCATTTATTTTTTATTTCATTTCTCCTTGATTTACCTATGGTACAACTTAAAATAAACCCATAGTGGTGTCTCCTAGTTTGTTTACTACCACCAACCAATTGCCCATAGGAAGGGATGAATCAATCACCATTGAGATTCCAAAATTGGCTACCAAAGGAAAATTTCAATCGACCTTAGGAAATAGTCATCAGGTTACAAGAAAAATTTAACATGCTTAAAATCCTTCTAACCATGGCATGGCCACTAAATTTTCCCTTATTAGTTTACTCATGGTACAATTTTGGCCATTCATTCTACCAGGGTGTCTTTCTTGTTGTGTTTTAGTGCTAGTCAATCATTGAGGTATGTTAAAGTTTGGAATTCCAACTGTTGACCATTATTTTGGGTTGGCAAACCAATCAAAGTTTGACCATTTATTTAATTCTTTATCTTTACTTTATATTAAATTTTTTACCTTATGGTAAAAATCGGTCGTGTGGTCTTCTCCTTTGTCATATAGCTTTCACAAATAGGTAGCAAGTGCCAAGGTTTAGTGAACCAATAGCTTTTTAGCTATAATCATGGTTAAAAATGAAAATAAACTTTCATTACTCCTTTAGCTCATGGGTGTGGTGGCTTCTCCTTTGTATTCTAGTGGCATCCAATCACTGCTCTTCGCCATTGCCTAGCAAACCAATTATCATTGAGCATCATGGTCTGGTGAATAGACTAGTTGACCTTTGTCAAATTTTATTTATATATTTATCTTCATCGTGGTACAAATTTAAATTTCATCCATCATGGTAACCACTTGTTTGTTCTTATGCGTTGACTAATCAGATTTCATATAGGGGGTAGACCAATTTTTAGCAAGTTCTAAGATTCAATAGACCAATAGTCATCCAGGGTACGACTCTATTGTCTTTAATCACTGAGTGATCTCTTTGTTTGTCATAAACTACCAACAAATTGCCACTGCCCGTTAGAAACTACGGACCAATCGCTACTCTGCACTGGTGTTTGGTGAACCAATAGCCATTGAGTGCTATTCTTTTGCAGATCAATAGGGAACTTATCTTATATTTTAGTATCATCCAATAAATATCCTGTTCCAAGACTTAATGAGCCAATTTCTTAGGACCATTTTTTATATTTTTTGGATTTGGATATTTCTACTTTTTCCTTGATTTTTTCATGGTACAAATTTAAACTCCTATATCATGGAGTCTTCTTTCTTATCTCATAGTAGCAATCAAGGCTACGTAGTAAGGGAGGACCAATCACTGCTCTTCACTAGCACTTAGCGGGCCAACCATTGCTAAGTTTTTAAATAGCGGACCAATGAGAAACTTGCTTCTGGACCTTAGAGGAACTGCTAATGTTTGGACTTTGATTTATTGGATATGGGATAATGGTGAATGTGGGCTTGGGTTTTCTAAGGTTTGAACTTAGGTAACATGTATTTAGGTCATAAGGAGAGAATGCTATCATGTGGTTGTGACCCTCAATACCTTAGGAAATAAAATATATGTATTTAGGAAATGTAGTGACTAACCTTAGGACTTAGGGAAAATGAGAAGGCCATGGCAGAAAGTTTTTGAGCTATTCTTAGGGAAACATGGTTTAGGACTATAGGTTTTTTAATTTGTCGATTAAACTTAGGCAGATAATGGAATACTAGGGGGATTGACTTTAATAGACATGGGGTCTAAAAACACTTAATGGTTTAAAATTTGATGGGGTTATGTCTTAATATAAGGGAAAAATATGGATGTATTAATATGCTAAAAAATGATATAAATCCAATATATATATATATATATATATATATATATATATATATATTTTATAGCCATTAAATCCACCCTACTAAACTATATATATATATATATATATATATATATATATATATATATATATATATATATATATATAGTTTAGTGGGGTGGATTTAATGGCTATAAAATATTTATGGAATTATGGAGTGAAAAACTAAAGTGTGTGTTAATATCATACAATAATGTTCATGGATAGAGTGAATATTGACTTTTTGTTTGGCCAACTCCTGGCCAACATCAAATTTAGTTTTCTTAGCCTTTAATTTTTGCCAGAATCCAACTGTATTTGAGATTCATTTTCTACTTCTACCTTAGGGGGTGCTTGTTGCTTACTACTGTTCTATTTCTTTGAGACCCTTTCTTTATTTTAGACATGCTGGCTTATATTAGTCTTATCAGTCTTATTAGTTTTATTAGATACTATTCTATTTATCAAATAAATGGTACGGATTATTTCTAATGCTTCTATTTCTTTAGTAGTTGGTGTTATCTTTACCTGCATCATTTTTTCAAATCTATTTTCTTGTGGTCTTTTCAGGATCTCTACATTTTTTGAGACAAAGGCTAGGGCTATTTTTAACATGGACAACTTGTTCACTTCATTTTTAAACCGTATCTCTCTTTCCTCATTTTCCTTAGTCTAACATGTATTTATCATTATTTCTTCATTTGATTCTTTTTCTAAATTTACATTGGTATGTGTACTTATATATATGCTACAACCAGTTGGGTTGTATGGGGAATTGCATGTAGGACAATGGCTTGGTGGTCAGTCAGCCTCAAGGTATTTTTGTAAAAATATATGGCTTGGTGGTCAGTCAGCCTCAAGGTGGTAGGGATTTTATTTATAGTCTTAAAAAATCACCTATTGAAATATTCTACTGATTCATTCTCTTTTTTATTTACTGTTGCAATTTCTGTGAGCAAGGACTGCTCATTTTTCATTTCTCCATAATTCTTTAGGAAGACTTCTTCCATGGTCTGAAAATCAACTATAGTATGTTTTGGAAGACTGTTGAAATAGTCCCTAACATATTTTTCTAGAGTATAAAATAGTTTGAGCACTACATATTCTTCCTCAACTTCTAATCATGCAAATCTAGAGGTAATTGGAAAGGTCTATATCTATTGGTTCTCCAAGTCTAAATTTTTTGATTCTGATTATTCTGGTTTGGCTGAGCCATGTTGATTATAGAAGTAATAAAAATAGGATGGACAAGGGTGCTAAAAATAGGTGTACCAATAGAATTATTTTGAAGTAAATTATTTAAAGGGGTATGCCTTCTAGCATATTTTCTACCAATAAAATAAGATTTATTCTCATACATAAATATTTTAGAGATTAGAGCTTTTCGAGTATAGGTAAAAACCTCAAGATATTCAAATTCTAGGAAGACCTGTTTGTCACTTCATCTGGTATGTGCTAGGTTAGATTCTTCTTTATTTTATCTTTTGGGTTTGTTTAGAGTTGCTAACACTTTGGTGCAATAGAATCTCACTATGGCGAAGATTTCTTAGCCTTTAAACTTTTCAATATCTTAGATGTGTATAGAGGTACCCCAGGATAGGAAATTGTGGAAATACAAAATACAAGAATTTTTAGACAATTATGATAGTTATTTCGTGAGGAGATAGACCATGGAATCATGTTGAGTTAGAGTTAAAAGGTGTTATAGGGATATTGTCATTTTGCTTGATTGAGTGAATGATCTATTGATTGGAGTTATTTTTAAGGAAGGAGTAATAAGGTGTATTTGAGTTTTGATATTTTATTGTATTTCTCGTATGGTGAAATATTTGTTGATGTAAAATATTTTTGTGGAGATTTTGAGATAGACTGTTGCTATCCAACCTAGAATTGGCAAAAGGATTTGGTTGTGATTAAAATAGGTTTTGAAGACATATCTCCATCAAAACAAAAATGTATAGGCACATCATATTTTTATTGAAGTGTTGTTGGATTGAATGTTGTGAAATATAAGGTGGAATGAAAAGGATTGATTGATAGTATTGTTGGAAATAATTGAGTGAGTTTTTTATATGCATGATTAGTGAATATTTAGAGAACATTGGAAATAGAGATTGAAGATTATTTGAGTTAGGGTTTGAGACCCACATTGTGCTCTTTCTTTGAAGAAGTATGAAAACACTTGTTTAGGATTTGTGAGGAATTTATGTTTCATTTATTGAATGATTGAGTGAAACTTCTTGAGCATTGGTTGTGAGTGATATTGAAAGTAATTGTGCAAACATTAGAAATTAGATTTGTGAAAGCAACAAACTTAATAATTGAGTAGAATATATTGAGTTTTTAATAGAGTACATCATTATCTATATGTTCCAGAGGTTAAACAAAATTTGAATAGAATATGTCTAAACTGCTTCAAGTTAAAGGAATTACTTTGAAGATTAGACAAAGCAATTGATAGCATTGTGTGCAAGATTTGAGATTGATTGAGCATATCTTGTGAGTTGTATTGAGCATGTGTTTGAGCAGATTTGAGTAAGCTTTTGTTAAAGCTTAAGGACATATTTGAGTAAGCTTTTGTTAAAGCTTAAGGAAAACTTTGAGTAAGATTTTGTGAAATCTTAAGGACAGATTTGAGTAAGCTTTTGTTAAAGCTTAAGGAAAAATTTGAGTAAGCTTTTGTGAAAGCTTAAGGATAGAGTTGAAGCAAGATTTTGTGAAATATTATAGGTATATCTGGGCAATTCTTGGTGGACTTATAGGTAGATTTGAGCAAGTCTTGATGAAGACTTATAGGTATATTTGAGCAAGTCTTGGTGAAGACTTGTAGGTAGATTTGATCAAGTCTTGGTGAGGACTTGAGAGTAGATTGAGCAAGTTCCTGAGAGGACTTAAGGGTAGATTTCAGGCAAGTCTTGGTGAAGACTTTAGAACATATTGAACAAGTTCTTGAGAGGACTTAAGGGTAAATTTGAGGTAATTCTTTGTGAAGAATTGAAAGTAGAGTTGTTTGATTGATTTTTTCAAGCTTTGTGTTAAGGCTTGGGGCAGAGTTGATTAGTGATTGGATCAATCTTTGTGTTAAGGATTGAGAATAGATTTTGGTACAAATTTTAGAGTAGATTTGTGCTAGACCTAAGATAGAGTTAGAGTAGATTTGTACTACACTTAAGCTAGAGTTTGGTGCAGATTTGAGATAGAGTTGAGAGAAAACTTTGGAGGTGATAAAATAGAGGATAGTAGTCTCCAGTGGATAGATATCCATTAGCCAGGGTAGTGAGGACATAGGTATTCTAAGTGAATATAAAGGTCTTCTATGGAGAGAGATCCACAAGCCAGTGCATTGGGGGTAGTATTATTCTAGAATATCATCAACCAAAGTAGAGGGGAAAGAGTTCTCCTATGGATAGAGATCCACAAACCAGAGCAAGGGGAAATATTTCTCCTATGGAGTGTGATCCATGAACCAGATGGGAATATAGAGTTATTATGTGGAGAGAGATCCAAAAACTAGTTGAGAAGAAAGAGTTATCCTAGGTTAAGTTCCACGAACCAAAGAAAAGAAGAAAGTTTTCTCTTCTGGAGAGAGATCCATAAATCAGAGCATTAGGGTATTGGTGTCTCCTTTGGACAAAGGTCTATAAATATTGTAATAGTGAAATGATTCCTAAGAGATTTGTTGAGAAAATTTAGTAGAAATATTTTCTCCATGGAGTATCCCACACTGGGTGAACCACATTAAATTGATGTCTTTATTGTGTGTGATTATTTGTGCATTGCTTTAATTACTGTAGTTGATATTGCCATTGATTATATTGGATAATATTGTTTGGGAAAGAAAAGTAAAAGTTGATCTTATATTGTTCACCCCCTCTTAGTATAAGCTTGTGTTCTTCAATTATCAGATACAATATTGTGGATGGTACCCAAGGAGGCTACGTCTTGATAGTGCTCATATACGATCTTTTTTGTGCCATCAAAGCTAGGAAGTGTCTTCAAAGTAGTCATGGGTATTTCATGTAGGTATGGAATATTAATGGGACCCACATCATTCTAGTGGGGATAATATTATTAAATAATTGGTGTAGTTGTGCTACTAATCTTTCACAAATTCTAGATTCTGTTTTTAGGTGGAGTCACTAGACGAGCATACTTACTCCGCTTATGAGGTCAAGATTACTCGAAAAATATTGAATCCTCCAAAAAATAATAATTTATGAAAAAGTGTAAAGGTAATTGATCATAGAGTCTATATCACAGTTACAACAAAGTCATCGGGTGAATTGGGGGGTAAATTAAAAAAAATAGAGTATCACTAGGCTCTATTTAATAAGGATAGTGGGACCTTCCATCCCATTGGGTGTGCCAAAAAATATTAGTCTAGAAATATATCTAATAGAAAGTTTTGCACCCATAGACCTTGAACAACATTAAATGATCTAGAAGATATTAGGCCTTCAGGATCAATCTCCAAAGGAGGCTGGTTCCTTTGAAGTTCAAGCTAACTATTCCTAAGGAGTGAGGGAAAAGAGTTCTAAAAGGAGAAAAGGATTTGAAGCTAGAACTTATGTTGGTGCAGATTAAGCCACATCAAGATACATGTATATTATAAGACTATACAAATAAATAATAGATTACCTAACAGACCAGCTAGTTTTACTATCAACCATAGGATACTTAATTTCAATATAATACAACTTATCAGACTATGGATTCCAAAACAAGTGAATGAGCACAAGTATACATTTAGAATTTAGAGTAAACACTTTTAGAATTCAATAGGTTAAAATTAGAAATAAGTAATCATCCATACATATATGTTCTACAAATGAATTGAACCATAGGCCAAACAACAATCTCCTTGTATTAATATGTGAATCTTCCATTCTTACGTATGAATTGTAAAATCTTAAGAGCTGACCATTTTTTCATTTACATCTTAGTACTTATAGAGCTTTTACAATTTTACAATTTTTAAAGCATTCATTATCTTAGAAATGGATTGTTTTTATGTCAAAAAGTCTATAGCTTATTGAACTGCATGGAGATATGGTTGCTTAAACTACCTGATCATGGTTTACTGATGTGGCTAAGATTTGTGTCTTCTCAAGTTATGACCACCTTACTGCTTGCATTTGATTTATTAATTTCTACTAATTTTTTTAGTTCAACCATCCTATCCTCTACATGATGGCTTGTCATTAAGATCATATGATAATAAATCCTACCTAATAAGCATTATGGGATGAAGACCCTTCTCATGTTGAAAGGTGGCTGCTAGATATTTTACACCCTGATGAGTTTTTATCATGTACATTTCTTCCAATAACTTCAGTACTTAGTCAAATACAATCAAGCAACCTCTAGTAATGAGACGAAGATTTAGTACCTTATCGGGCTCCAATCAAGTACAAATATTTTGGTGGCTTTAGCACTTAGCCATTTTTACAATATGGTGACCTTCGATAGTGGGCTAAAGATTTGGTACCTAACCAGGCTCTTATTGGGTACAAATCTTCCAATGCTCCCTATATTTAGCCATTTTCTTTATTTTTCTCCTCTAGAAACATGGTAGATCTTTGGTACCTTTCCAAGCTTTGACTAGGTGCAAAAGTTCTAACATCCCCCATACTTAACCATTTCATTGATCCTACATTTGCCAAAGTTTTGGGACTTTTCTAGCCTTTGAATATGTGCAAATGTTTTGGCACCTTGGACACTTAGTTTTCCTCTTGTGAGTGTGCCTAAGTTTTTAAACTCTAACAGGTTCCAACCATGTACATCTATCCTGATAATTTGAATACTTAGCCATATTTGCTAGAGTTTCCTTCTAGAAATATGGTCAACTGTGCACTTTTGGGTACTCTATCCAAGCATGGCTATTTTGAATGTTTCATGCCTTATAAAATTTCAACTTTAATAATATTTTGACATCTTGGTGAATATTAGTAAGCCTTGGGGTTGCAGTTGTTTTTCTCTCTAGGCGACAAGATGGGCCTTCATATCTATTCTGGACTTTGGTTAGGTGTGAATGCTTTAGCTAGCTCAAATGCTAACTTATTCACTCCTTTTTTAATTTTCTTTACTTTCAGTAGGGCTTCTAGGATTGGATCTCTAGTCCTTGAATCTTCATTTATATAGGACTATCAAAACCTTTGGCAATCTCTAGTTTTATTTCTTAAAAAATAAAATAAGCAGTTGCTAATAACTTAACATGGGTAGATGCAAAAAGTACCCACAGTATTTATTAAGAATAATGAAGATTTAGTAACTTAGGTATATTGTTGATAAAGAGAGAGTCCATATTGATCTTGAGAAGCTTCAAGTAATAAAAAATTGGCCTGTCCCAAATACTCTAACATAGCTTTGCCACTTTTTGGATCTTTACCAATTTTATGGAAGATTTTAATTGAAATTTTCACATATTTCTTGGCCACTACTCCAAGTTACCAAAGGAGGTTCCAAATCCAAGTTCCATTGGGGAGGTACACAATAGAGGGAATTTGAGAGGTTGAAGATCCAAATGTGTTTAGCTCCTATTTTTTTTACTTGATCTACATCAACCTTTTAAGGCAAGGACTAATGCATCAGAGTATGCATTATGAGCTATCATCATATTACATAGGCATCCAATCACTTATCATAGTGAAACATTTCATGAATCAATTTGAAAATAACCCACATACAACAAAAAGATCTATTCCATTGTCCAAGCATATAAATAGTGGAAGCACTACATATTGGGTAAGAAAAACATAATTCATATGGATCACAAATTTCTTGAGTTCATTATACACAGATCAAGTTAAGGAATGAAAGACATTAAATGTGGACCACATATTTATTTCATCATCAACCACAAGATAGGAAGTACCAATTTAGTAGAAAATTTCTTGAACCAACCTCCAATCATAGCACTCACTACCATTCTTGATTACTTTTGACATGATACTTCCAATTGGTTCAATTTGAATGAAGTATATTATGATTTTTTAGATGCATACTAAGCTCTTTGTGTGGGTAAGCATGTTTCTTATTTTTATTTGCAAGAAACCTCTGTTGGAAATTTTAGAATGATGAGTTGTCATTGATGTCATAAGTTGATGGCAGCAAGAAAAGATGATGCATTTACCATGGTGGTACTTGCAAAAGAAAAATATTTTATGGTGGCAAAGACAAAATATTTTTCCATGGTTAAGAAAGTAAGCAAAAATAATTCTTCAAAATTATTGTAATATTTAAATTTTAATATTTAAATATTATTAAGAAAGCTTGATAGTGACAAAGGTTTTATTTGGTAAATAAAAACCCAAGGGGATTTCCAATTTGCAAAGGAAAGTCTAAGTTTACTTATTGGTGAAAAAGACCCAAGGAAAATAAAAGGGTTTATTATAATATTTTTTTAAATATTATAAACCCTAAGTCTAATGTTCCCACCAAAGAAAAATTAAATTATTCTTTTCAAAAGTCAAAGAAGGGCTGATGTCTACTTTTTGAGAATGATTCAAAGGAGGTCCAACATCGTTTAAAGCATGCATGAAACATATTAATACCCCTCAATTATTTGTAAATACCTTGGATTGATTTGTGTACCTTGTGCATAAAGAGATGGTGAACAAGAGGAGAGGACAACACTTTGTTTTTGGCTAGCACATAGCAGAACAAATAAATTCCATTTGTTAATGCATTGACATCATCCACCAGGGTGGCCCAGTGGTAGCTCATCTCATGCTAAGGCATAAGAGGAAGAGGTTCACAATATGATTCTCCCTAGTGCCAGTTTTGAAGTATTTTATCCTTTTTGATAGATGTGGCAGAAGATAAATGGTGGAGGCCGCATGTTAGGTCACAACCTCTTGGCTAGCACAAGTGGTAGAGTGCTACACTTAGGATTTTGAGGTCGAAGGGTCGATTCCCATCCATGCCAGCAAGGAGATTAATTTTATAAGGTATGCCCTAATTTGATTAGTTTTGGCTATGCTTGGTGTTTGGTGGATGTGATTTGGTGTATAGTTTTGGAATATAGGAGGTATAAGGGGAAATTAATTTTTGCATAATATTTTAAGAGTATTGTTGTCATTTAGTTTATATATGCAAAGGTTGGAATGATAAGGTGTAAATGGTTTATTTAAAATTGTAAATATTTGTTCTTGGACATTAAATTGGATTGGAAATTATTTTATGAAAGTGGGAGATAAAAGGTGTAAAAGATGATTTTATTGTTTGTAATTCTTGCTTTATGAAAAGATAATTTTTTAGAGGGTTTTTTTGAGCTTTAATGCATTATTCTTGAGAACAAAATAAGAGTCCTAGAACATTATTTTTAGATTTCATTGATCACATTTTTGAGGGAAAATTCATGTGGATATTTTGAAATAGAATCTTGTTATCTAACCCTTGAAGTGGCACAAGGAGAATTGGTTTTTTGTGAGACAGGTTTTGAACACATATCTCCATAAGATAAAATTAAGAGGTATGGGCACATCATTCCTTGTTTAAAGTATTTTGTTGAAGTGAATGTTTTGAAACATAAGGTGGAGTGAAAAAGATTATTTGATAAGAAGTTTTGGAAATATTTGAGTGAGGATCTTGTGCTTCATTGTTGAATATTTTGGAAACATTTGGGATAGAATTTTAGAACAATTTGTGCTTCTATAGTTGAAAGGGTTTGAGACATCAGAGCTAGATATTGTGAACTACTTGTGTTAGGGTTGAAGATAAGTTAGTGTATCCTTGTGAAATATTTTGAATATTGATTTGAGAGATATTGATAGAAATTGTAAAAGTGTTTAAGATCAATTTTATGAGGGAAATTGTGCATTGGTGTGATTGATCTTTGAGAGAAAATTTACAAGAAGAATAAACCAAATTTTGTTATACATTGTTTTGATTTGATTTGAAAGGGATTTGGCAAGAGATAGAGAGTGGTTAATTGAGTACAAGATTTTTGAGTGTGAAACATATTAAGTTTTTGATAGAGCATATCATTCTCTATATGTTCCAGAGGTTAAAAAAATTCTGAGTAGAATATATCTGTTTGAAGAAAGAATTTTTGAAAAATATATAAGCTTGGTTTGTGTGCAAGGTTTGGAAATATTTGAGCAAGTTAAGTGAGTAGCATTAAGGAAGATTTGAGCAAGTCTTTAAGAAGGCTTGAGGATAGATTTGAGCAATTATTTAAGAAGTCTTGAAGGTATATTGGAGCAAATATTTGAGAAGGCTTGAGGATAGATTTGAATAAGTCTTTGAGAAGGCTTGAAGGTAGATTTCATCAAGTCTTTTGAGAAGTCTTGAGGGCAGATTTGAGCAAGTATTTATGTTAAGATTTGAGATAGATTTGAGCAGAGTTGAGAACAAGTTTGGTTGCTAATTTGATCAAGATTTGTGTCTAAAGAAATTTATATCAAATGCTAGATAGAAGAATTAGGATCCTTAAAAGTTGTTACCAAAAGAAAAAGGTAGGATATCCAAGTATAGAGTTTATCAAAAAGCATAAGCACAATTGTAACTAGAGGCAATAACTTGGGAATAAAATAAGGGGAGATCACCTCTAATGACAATACCCTTGATGAAAATTTATCATCAATTTAGGATGATCAACACCCATTAGAGGTGTAAATAAGAAATAAATAGGAGCAATTGCATGCAAAAATAACCCTCCTTAGGTGTTAAAAAAACCATAATCATTAGCTACTATTGGCAATGTGGTAAGGAAATTGTTTATATCAAATGCTAGATAGAAGAAAAAATATCCTTAAAAGTTACCACAAAAATAAAAATGTAAGATATTTAAGTATGGAGTTTAGAAAAAATTACAAGCACAAAAGTAACCAGAGGTGGTAACTTAGGAAAATAAGGGAAGGTTACCTTCAATGAAAATACCCTTTATGAACAATTTTTATCAATCTAGGATGATCAACACCCATAAGAGGTGGAAATAAAAAAAATAGGAGCAATTACATGCCTAAACTCCCCTTCTTATGTGTTAAAAAAACCATAAATATTATCTACTATTAGTTAGATGGTAAAGATATATCTAAAGAATCTTATATCATAGGATAGATAGATAAATCAAGATCTTCAAAGTTACCAACAAAAGAAAAAGGTAGGATATTGAAGCATAGAGTATAGAAAAAAGCAAAAGTATAGGGGTAACTAGAGGTTGTAACTTAAAATAGAATAAGGGGATATCACCTCAAATAACAATACCTTAGATATTCTAGCCAATTAGGAGGTGGCACATGTAAGAGCTACCATTTTTTAGGAAAGAAAAGCAATTGTGATATGGGAATAAACAAAGTGATAATTTTATTTATTTTACAAACTTATATAGGCATCAATGATACAAATATTACATTAGGAACATATATTTCATATCTTCACAAAGGCAAAAATTAAGAAATTTATAAGATAATGTGCTAACAAATAAATGTCTTAAGCTTAACTCCCTAATAATTAAATAACTAATTTAAGCTATCTTAGTAGAGCATCTATAAAACTAATAACCTTATCTTCTATATAACTATAACTATATTCTCCATCATATCTACTCTATCTTATTCTATTTATCGACTCTTTTCTCCCTTTACTTATCCTTTTTCTATAACACCACTATCTCCATCATTCATTACTATCATGTATTCCTTTGCTTCTGCTACAACCATGACACCCTTAGCCATAACTATTGTAATTTCATCACCATCCTTTAGCATATCCATAACATCTTCCATATCCATATCACCTAAATTCACTTCACAATATTCCACTCCACTCATCAAGACATAGACCACATCTATGATGGATTTCTACACATGGTCAACCTAAAATTTTCATTCTCTACATAATTATCCAATTTTGTATCCACCACCATATTCATAGTCCAATAAACTATAATAAAAATGCTTGAAGACACCAACAAGTGGATTTTGATATAGCAAAATTTATAGACCATGAAAGTTGGTACTTAGACATAGAACTAACTCAACCAGTGTTGACTCAAACCAAAGACTTAGGGGATATTAAAAGGCCTACTCATAATTTTATAATTATGATTCAATTTCCTATGCAAACTATATTTTCATCCTAGCAAGCAATTATAGAGATAATCGAAGATTACCCATGAAAGTCCTAATAGGACATTAATAAAATATTCATGGGTGACTTAATCACCAATAAGGGACACCAAACCTAAGAATATAGGTGAAGGACAAAGGAAAAAGGATCTCATTCATAGAATTTGAATTGATTGATCTAACCTACCTTGCTATGTAATTCTCCAATTACATGGCAAAGTTATTAAGCTTGAGCCTATAGAAGATAAGCCATGTTGATCTTATCTATTTTTTTGATCAAATGAACCTATACGTGTATTATAACTACTTAAGTATGGATGGCAAGAGTTAGACCTATGCTAAGCAAAATAAGAAACTAATTATAGAACTAGAATAGGAGAAGGCTAAGACATATCAAGGGAAGAGGAAGTAATTTTTTTAAAAACTAAGTTGGAAGATACTATAAAATAACAGGACAAATAAAGTGGCTAGTTGAGTAGCTAAAGTAGGAATAACTAAAGTGGTAGAAGAATAAAGAAGAGGTTTTCAAACAAAAAATGATAAGATATCCTAACTCAAAAGTATATAGAGAAACAACTAGAGGATTTCAAGTCTATCAAGTCTAAATTCTTTTACTATATATCATCAATAGTATTTGGGACAAGATCTTGGTCAAAATAAATCATGCAAGAGGATATTCATTGGGTATTGATTTTATACATAAAACCAATGTGTATCCTCCATGGCATAATTTATTTGATAATTGTGCTAAGAAGACAAATCTTAGATAAGAAGACTAAAAACTATTGATATATTAGAAAAAATTTCCATGTATCTCAAAGGATGTCAGGCCTATAAATACCATGTTTAAAATTTAAAAAGCTATAAACACAAACTAAGGCCATTAATTGTGCATTAGAGTAGTAGGAAGTTGGCATGTGTAAGTGACAAACTAGGTGATCTATAATGGTTCTCAAGGAGACCATAACATAGGCTCTATTAACTTAAGATCATGTAAACTAATAATAATTTGATAATAGTAAAAATGCATGCACTTGATAGGAGAATGACAGTTGAGAAATAGGATCTATTTAAACATTATATATATCAATTGAAGTCTTACCATAGCATATAGAAATTTTTGAAATAAAAATAGCTCAAGCCATTTACTATGACCACCACCTGATAATAATAAATTGGAGAGTTTATGTAAAATCCACATGCTAAAATCCATGAATCAAGGAAAACCCATAGATAGATATGATTTCTATCTACTTAGTAAATTTAGAGAGGTCAAAATATATCTAGTGAATTCTTCTATTGATAATAACCAATGTTGCTACCAAAGAGTTAGGGGATTGATATTTGTATCTCATAGCTAATCAAATGGGGAGAAGATATTTTCACCAACTTACCTAGTCTAAGTTATTCCCTAATGAAGTGTTTAAGAATCCTCAATTTGAATATCCTTATAGACAAAATCCATTCAAAAATCTTGAGACAAAAAAATATTAAGGAAAAAGTAATGGTTGATTCATAAACTATCAAATGATAAAAATATTGTGTTAAAAGGATAGGTAGAAAAGCTAATATCATCTATCATCAAATCTAGGTTGACTAAAAATATAAATAAGAGAAGAAGTGTGGGAAATTTTTTTAGGTCTTGGAAGACATCAAGTTGTTGATGAACTAATCAATTAAACCACTACCAATTTGATAATACTACTAACATAAAATTTGAAATGCATGTATCCACTAACTTATGATGTAAAATAGATATTAAAAATGTCTATTCACTAACCAATGCACCTTAGAAGTTTTTTTACTAATAATAAGTATGAAGGGGATTATAAGAGTTTGATCTAGCTTGGAAACTATTTTAGAAGAAATTATGGACACTCAAGCTCATACCCTAATATATAATCCCAAATCATACCAACAATGTTGATCATAGAAACAATGTTGCTCATATTTAGTTCCTATGAGTTCACAATCAAACCTTCCAAAAATGGTATGCCATTGGCAATTCAATTTATGACTAGACTATATATCATAATACCATTTACTATTATCTAGAAGAAAAAGAAAAGTATGATTATTAATAAGGGAATGCTCAAATCTCTCTACATACACTACTAATATAATACAATAGAAGGGAATTTTTTACATTCCTTTTAAATGCATTACCGAAGTTGTGAAGGCAATATTTGATAGAAGTGGAAAGAGTTTAACTACTACAAGGATTCAAATATGTGCCTTAGGTATGGGTAAAATCATATTTTCCAAATATAGTGGAGACCTATTCTTAGGTATATGAAGTATATCCACATGCTCTATGTGCAACTATAATAAGGGGAAATAATGCTATTATTATTGAGGCAGATGATGATGATGGATGATCCAATCATCCAATGGGTATCATTCAATTTGTAGACCTAGAAAAGCTACAATAAGATAAAGGATCAATCCTTCTTCCTTAGTTTTCACTTGAATGAATTTGAAAGCTTGTAAACATTTAAGTTACCCCTAATTATCAAAATATTTAAATATTATGTATAGAAGAGAATTTTAGCTCATGCATTCATTCTAGGTGAGATAGATGACAAAGAAGTTTACAATTACCATCTACTAATGTTGATCATAGTAAATAGATAATAATATTAGAACCTCCAAAAAATATACTATGCTAAGTTTTTTATGTTACCATGTGATACTAGTTAAAAAGTTATCAAAGTAAAGGATTTTTTAATTATACTTTATAGAAGAGTAAGAGTCATGTAGAAGTGTGCAGGTGTCATAGAGTCAAGTATGCATGTAAGAAGATACTGAAGAGTATAGTATACAAGCGGCAAGATGATAATCCAAAGGTCAAGAATTTGAAAGGTTGCATCTCCCAGATATGTGAGTGCAATAGAAAAGTATTAAAAGAGTCACATTACTATGGCTATATTATGGAGATAAAGCTCTATACAATGTACGAGAAAATGGTTTGTAGTGATCATCACATAGCAAGCATTGATAATAAAGCTCGTGAACTAAATTTGAGAAATTCATATTGTAAGTATTCCACACGAATGATTTTATCCATTTTATATTCATATTTGATATTATAAGTGAATGTTATTTCATTATTATATTGGCCTAGATATATATTTTATTTCTCATATATAATTCTACTCTTGATTATTGATATTTTGACCTATAATATTATGGCTTATTTATATTGGGACTTATGATATATTGAGATAGGCTTAAAATCCAATGATGGTGTCAGAGCTACCACTTAACTTTGTCCATTTCAGGGTTATGCATAGTGGTGAATATTCATCAACTGGACAAATATTCAGTTTTTTTGGCAAAAATGAGGGCCTTGGACATCGACCCATTCGCCAACAAGTTTCAAGAATTTTTTTTTTTAGGGGTCATTTCGCTATGCATTGATAATAATATTATGGATTTTTTTTTTAAATTCACCAGGTCTCCCACCTAAATCGAGGACCCTTTTCCCAATAAAATTATATTTTTATTTATCCTGCAAAATTCACCTCTTATACTAGTATATATACCTAACATGACAACCACACACATATAACTAAAACATTTATTCTTATCGAAAAATGACCTACAATAGCAAAAATAATAATTAGTTGTAAAGAGAAGAATATATGATCAATGGTAAAAAATATTGTAGAGGAGCAGTGGTTTGACAGAGGAGCAATGGAAGCATTTGCACCCAGCTCCCCCAGATGAAATTTTGCACCTGACCCGACCCTCCCTCGATCGGGTGCATTTCTGCACCTGGCTCCCTCGATTGCAGTTTTACACCCAACTTAGGTTGGATGTAGTTTTGCACCCGGTCCTCATCCAGATGCATATATGTAGGTAGTATTTTGTTGTTGTGTAATATTTTTTCCAAATATTAACAAAAATTTACCAATTTTTATAACTTTTGGTGAAAAAATAAGGTAATTTGCCATGTCTTCCTACATGAAGTTGGCCAGGATTTGCCAAGGTTTTAAAATAGATTCACCATTTTTTTACAAGTACATTTCGGGCTCGACCCCTTATGCATAACCCTAGTCCATTTTTATAGTGTTATATTTCATAGCCACCATATTATTAGAGTCTATCCACTTTGAAAGTAGTGAAGACTTGGACTCTATTTTAAAGGTCTTATTGAGTAGATATTAAGGGAACTAATAAAGGTCACCCTAATTTAGATGCTATGGTCTTTCCACTTGGTTAAAGGAAAACCAGTGAAGACTAGAAATCAACTTGAATTTATTGAGAGAGTCATTCAAAATATAGTTGGACATGAGGGGATATTCATAGCCACCTTGATATTGATTTAGGATTCTATGGAAAAGAGGAGAATTGTATTATTCTTAGGTGTGACCTAAGACATTATTAAATTAACTATCATCAAAGCTCATAGATAATTGGGGAGCATAAAAGCTACCAGATAATTTAGAAGCAACAAATACTTCCAAAGATAATAGTATTAAAGATAACTTGGATAAAATCTAGAGTGTAGTATAAAGAACAAAATGATAAGTTTATACTAATTTTGAAAGACTATTTTACAACTAAGAGCACAAAGCAAGAAAGAAAATTCAAGTTGTAGAAAGATTAAATTAAGGAAGCAAGGGCCGTAGTAGTGCCTAGGAGTAGAGAAAAATATCTCAAGCTTGATAAAGCTCAAGTAGAGAGTAAAATTACCCAAGTATGATAAATATTTAGCATAGTGAAGAAGTATCCAAACTTGGAAGTGTCCATGCATAGTGTAGAAGCATCCAAACTTGGAAGTGTTCAAGCATAGTATGAAAGCATCCAAGCTTGTAGGTGACCAAGAATAGAGTAAGAGTGCTCTAGTATATAAGAGTACATGTATAGAGCAATAGTGTCCAAGTTTTTTATTAGTGTCAAGCAAAGAAACACCAGTGTATGGTAGAACCCTAGTAACACTTAAGAAGCTCTCATGGAATTGAATATAGGTAATAAGAGGAAAGCACCCAAGTTTCTCATCAAAGGAGAATGAAAGTAGCAATATTAAAGTGCCTGAGTAGCTCATGTAGGCAATGATATGAAAGTGGCCAAGTAGCTCATGCATGCAATGATAGCGAAGTGCTCAAATATCTTAAGAAATTAATTAGAGGAAAGCCCCTAACCATACCAAGTAGGCTATGATATGAAAGCACATGAGTAGAAGCACCCAAGTAACTCAAGTAGAGAACACGAGTAGTGAGAGGAAAGCATTCTAGTAGCTTAATATTGATACAATGAACACAAGTGATAGCAAAGGGCCGAAATAGCTCTTAGGGAATGCTTGAGATAAGAATATGGCTAACTGCACATGAGCAAGGTAGATTCTAGATAGGCACACCATGATTAAGCTCTTCTAAAAGTAGATAGAAGTGGAGAACAACCCTACCGAGAGACAAACATATAAGAGATATGAACATAGTGTAGTGAGGTAGTAAAAGCATCCTAGCAAGCCAAACAATATTCTAAAAAGTAAATAAGAGAGGTCAATTATCTGAGAGGTTTTTAAAATGGTCAACACAACATGAAATATATCATCTACATTCATTTGAGAAACCAGTGCAACATGGAATATATCATCCACATTAATTTGAGCGACCAACATAACATAGAATATAATGACTATTTAAAATACCCATATAATGTTTCTTCTTAATTTCTATTCTTATACCTATTTGAATTTTTGGAGGCATTACTCAACATGCATCAAAGGTTATGGAAGAAGGAGTCATGAGGAATATTAAAGAGGCATTAAACATTAATCCAACAAGGAGGATAATAAGGTAAGTGATATTACCTTAATTAAATTAAATACCCAATATAGAAGATTAATATATTTGGTACTTTAATTGGAGTTACAAGTTTTTTTTAATGGTTTGATTATTAGGGGGAGTTATAAGATTTTCTACTATAGTGTGAATTTAATATTTCAAGTTTTTAGTTTCTAAGTTTTTAGTTTCTAAGTTTTTAATATTTATTGAATTATGAAGTTCTAAGGTTTTCCACTTCAAACAAGATTTGAAGGTTAAAGAGTTAGTAGAAGATTTCTAAGAATTGAATTTTTTGAAGTTATTAAAGTTTTTTTGTCAAGTTTTTTTTTTTTAAATTTAAGAAAATTTTAAATTTGAATATATTTTTTGAATTTTGTAAATTTAATTAAATTAGGGAGTCAAAAGGATTTCTACATAAAAGTATTATAAAAATTTAAAATTTACAAACTTCTTATTTGAGTGATTATTGAGAAGTTCTTTGAAATTGCAACTTATTAATTTTGAAGATATAAGGATTTCAACTTTAAAAAAACAATATGGATAAATGGCAAAGAGGAACATCACAACATAAAATAAATTATCAAAGTACAAGACCTTACTATATGAGAGGAAGATTTCAAAATAAAAATTGTATCAAAAATAATATTTTGAGTTCAAAGAGCAAAATCATAAAAGAATTTTTCAAAATTCTTATCAAATATGTGAAATAATATCACTTGAATATCATAAAAAAATGCAAAGAGAAAAATATATTTGGTATATAGATTTAGGTGCTAGTCATCATATGACTAGAAACTTATATTGGTTTGAATTCTTATAAATCAAGGATAATATCTTACTAAATATTGCAAATGATAAGATGTATCAAGTTCAAGAAACTAGTAGAGTAATACCTAGCATGCCATTTTTAGATTTTGTGCTAGAAAATGTTTTATATGTTCTTGGACTATCAACTAATCTTATCTCAGTTGCTCAATTAGTTGAAAAAGGAAGAACAATGGAATTTAAATAGACAAATGAACATAACAAATGCATTATCAAGAATCAAATAAAAATTGAAGCTACAAGGTATATCAAGAATATAATATTTACCTTATATACAATGGGATTCTCTCAAGAAATAATTGAAAACTTATTACCTCAGGATCTAAAGAAAGATAAGTTGTTTGATTTTTTAGAAAAAAAAGAAACAAGAAATTGGAGTAGGCATAGTCCAATATTACCTTACAAAGATTACAAACATCAATAGTGGATGAACCTAAGAATCAAGATGATGAATATTCTAGAGAAGTAAATATTCATTCTCAATGCAAGATCACATGAAAATTGAATATGAAGACAAATATTGAAGACTAAAATCTTCAATAACCATATAATGTAATACAAGAGGGTGCTGGATAATATTACATTATTTTGTACATGCTAATGTACCCCCATGGAACCTTCATGGTACAAATATAAATATGTAATAGATTAGGGTTGAGTATATAGTTTAGATGAGTGATTTATATTTCCTCTTTATGTAAATGTCCATGTGTAAGATATGCACAAGTATCATGTAAGAGTCTATTGTGCAGGATATGCATAAGTGTCATGTAAGTGTGTATTGAGAGAATGTGCACAAGTTTATTGTATTAGGAGTGAATGTAGGAGAGTAAGATTCATGTAGAAGTGTGAAAGTGTCATAGAGTGCTTGATTTTTCAAAAAAATAGGAAATAAGAATTGGAGCAGACATAGTCCAAGATTACATTACAATGATTACAAACATAAAAAATGGATGAACCCAAGAATCAATATGATGAAGAATATTCTATAGAAGTAGAATTTAATTATCAATGCAAGATCACATGAATATTGAATATGAAGATAAATATTGAATAAAAAATTCTTCAATAACCAAATAATGTAATACATGTGGGTATTGAAGAATATTATATTTTTTGATATATGCTAATGTACCCCCCTATTGGATTACAAAACTCCAACTTAGTCTACACCCCTAATTTTTCAAAATCTATCAAGGTCAAGTGTCTAGGTGATTCTAAGAAGTGTGGGTCATTTTAATGAGTTGTGAGTTTGCAAAGCCCAAGGTCTACTTTAATAATAGGTTAATGAAAGACATCAATCCTAAGAGTCCTCATCATTCTAAGGGAATCCAAGTTATAGTCTTTTTTCATAGTCCATTTTCATAATCCCACTTTATTTTATCATATCATATATATGTTGCTCATTATCCCCTTATCATTTCATAAGGCCCATAGTTTTCATTTATACAATATTATATTTTTATAGGCCTTCATTTGTCCCCATAAAAAAATTCCCCTTCTCAAGTCCATGAAATCCTTTCATCTAAATTCCTATACTAGTCATTATTATGTAGCATAGTAGTGGAGTATTCCCGATAGGGAGGTGTTTTCTAGAGGTCATAATTATTATTAGGCTAAACCCAACTCACTTTCCAAATCGTACGGTCTCATGCTCACTCAAACTACCCTTGTACGAACTATAATCACCTTGTACGACCCTTAATTACCTACATTGTATGATCTCAAATCGTACAATGTCAAAGATGGTACGATATTGTACTCAGAAAAACTGATAGATAGATGCTATTTTGGAGGTTGTTGTACACAGTTTTGTAATCGATCAAGTCAATCTCCCAAAACTGCCAAATCGGGTAAGTTTCTATCAATCGCCTATTTTGCCAAATTGGGTAAATGTGCTTTGTACGATTTGTACAAAAGTAGATGTACGATCTGTACGAACTAATGGTACAACATGGTGTTATTTGAGATGCTCTACTACTCCAATCTCTCTCTGGGATGTTTTTTAAAGGTTTAATAGTCCAAAAAATGCAATCTCCATCATAGGCAAAACATCCTAATCGGGCTGGTGAGAGATTCCATGCGCTTGACTACGCCCAAAAATCATACAATGCTCTTTAATACCTCTTTATCAATGCATTAATGCTTCTAAATCATTCCCCATGATTCACCAGTGCCAATTTCCCTAACCAAGTTGCAACAATGCATAAAACTAACATATAATAGGAAACACAATCACACAATATTCATCCATAATTCACTATCCATCATTTATCAGGATCATACACAGTCATCCAAAATATATTTATGTTCATTAATATATGTAGATTCAATTACAATGTGGAAAAATATAAGTACTTAAATCTCTATTATAGCAACCAGTAACCAATAAACTAGTATCCAGACCTATAAATTTGAAAATGGGGCCTTATATAACGTTGTCTAGGCAATGTATTAAGGGTGATGGCCACTCTTATCGCAACTGTCTTATACTTCAACTCTATCGTATTTGCAGGATAGGTTGGATGGCTGATTCTATCCAAGTACACCCTTGGATATTTCTTGTAGTTGGCGACCACCCCTTTTGAAAATTCTTTCCTTCCCAACATTATTGTTACCTCTTCCCTAGGTAACCTCCACGGATGTTGTGTGTGGATATATGCTATCTTCTTTGTACGCTCCACACTGTTCACCCATTCTGTAATCTTCTCTAATTTGAGATACACTTGTTCCTTCCACAACTCCAGTTCTCCCACATGGCCAATGCAAAATTCCAATTTGGCACTATTAATCACATGGCCTAACTAAGAAAAGAAGTATTCCACCTTATCTTCGACTCCCCGTGCCTCCTCATCAATTGTGATTCTTTAGAACCATCGTATTTCTAGAAGAAAACTGTATTGCATTCCTTGTATTTCTTCTTCAGTAGGAGTTCTCACATCTTCTTCCTCTATAAGGTGTCTAGAGCTCTATTTTTCTCATCATTCCACCACTTCCTGCACGCATATGCTTTGTGTTGTACAAATGTGATTTTTGATACTTCCACCTGGCATTCCTCTTGTCTGCTTCTCAGGTGGTCTTCCTATTCTGGCACATGCACCTCACTTCTCAATTTCATCCGTGAGGTTCTTTCTTGGGCCATTATTCCCTCTCTATATCTTGGTGGTGTTCTATCTAGGTGTGCTTGTCAATGTCGTTGTCCCCTCCATGACCTACATCCTCCTCTCCTCAAAGGATGATTACCACACCTCCCACAAGACTAAAAATGATTCCCTTGATACTACCATGGGTATACCTCCCTCTCGTGCAGTGGACCTGGTGATATCTCCACCCTATGAGCTACAATCCACCTTAATTGGCATCCAAATTCCTTTGTTGAGATCATTCCTTCAACATCTCACCGATTAGCTCAACCTCCTCTTCTACAATTAGAAGCATACCAAAAATTGTACAACCTCCTTGTAAAATCATACAGTGTATAGTTTTATTTTCCTTGTACGATTTTACCCTCCTTCATCCACTCCTGGATCGTACAATGTTATTCTCTCTTCTGCAATTCTTTTCCCACTCTGTCAGTCTTCAAATCGTTCCAACTTCTCCAAATCATACAATTACAACCTAAAATTGTACAATGCAATAGTTTTCCATACGATGTTATTTTTTGGCTACCCTCCCCTTTCCAATTCGTATGATTCCATACAATTTCATACGGTCTTATTGAAAAATTGCCAAAAATGGAAAAAATCACTCCGAACTACACTATATTTTTTGAAAATCATACAAGCTACCCCAAATCATACAGTATGGCTTCTCCAACCCTAAAAGATAAAAAATTCAGGGTTTCTACCTCCTTTTTCAAATCCTCCATCGACCTAGTTGCCGGAATGCCCCGATCTACGTTTTCAATGCTTGTCTTCAGCAATTCTTCAATTCTTCCAACCTTGGCATAATTTTCTTCAATTTGCCAATTTTTTGGCTGTACTGTATGGCTGTATGGACTTCTATTTCTTTCCTCACATTTCATAGCTCGATATTTGCTAGATTGTTCTAATTTTAGGTTTCTACTCTCTAGTTCTGCTACAATTCCAACACTCCAATCCATTTCCTTAGGCTCCAATCAGCAATTCCATGCTCCTTAGTCCGTACAATGATGTATTTTGCTATATTTGCTACTATTTCTTTGAAAATCTGAATTCCTCCTTATTGTATGAGTAAACCTTAATTTTCTCCATCCTGGGTCAATTATTTGAAGCTGAAAATACTCCTTGGTGCAAATTTTTAAATGAGTCTATAAAATCAAGCTATTGGTGAAATTTTATTGCTCATATGGTCCTCTCCCATCTTTTTGCATGCTTTCCACTTTCAATCTCCTGAAAAAATTTGAATTCTTACTTGTACGGTTTGCTAAAAATTGGTAGTTGGCTTCCTTATTTAAAGTGCTCAAAACCCTAAGAAAACCCTACTTTTGATTGCTCAAAATCATTCCATTTTACATGTTTTCCCTCCATAACATGTGGATGATTGAAAACTTAGAAAAATTTTAAATTTCATCTTTTTCCCTCACTTTTTCCTCCAACTGCTGCTTTCTCCCATGCATAACGCATTTATTAAGGTGGTTGGCAAATTGTACATTCATCTAAATTATACAATATACGATATAGATCATACAATATATAATTTTGTACGATTTCGATGTCATTCTTACTTTGTACGATCCCTCATTTGTACGATTTCATCTTGTACTCTTACTATGTATGATATTTATACTTAGAAAAAAATTGCTTTCTTTTTCTCTTGAGAGGTCACTATTTCCGGTTTTCAGCCTCACCCTTCCTAATTGCGTCTCAAGAGATTTTCACAACTAAGGTACATTATTTTATTTTTTTCAATTTTTTTTTTCTTTTTCTTTTTCTTTTTCTCAAGGAGTCACCATTGCTAGTTTTCACCCCACTTTTGAACATTGTACTATTATGGCTTGTCAGGCTCCTTTGGCTTTCATCGATTCCAAAGGTCTGCTACAACTGGCATCTCTTCATTATGTAGCTTACACCACCATGTGACTTTAAACACACTCCAGATGAACAACATCATCAATATGATGGTTAATGCCCATTGCCACCTATGACGAGGGTCAAGGGGGTGGGAACCCTCCTACAGGGTCAAGGGACAACATCCCTTACAGGATTGAGGGAAAACATCCCTCGCATGTTCCCTGTCATGAGGCAGGGTGGGGTTGAGTGGTAGTGCCCTTGTGGGGTTTGGGGCGGAACCCTGAAACCTCAATAGAAAAATTGCTAAAGCCTTCACTGTCAAAGTCAAATTTTTCTCTTCCTTAGAAATTTGGGATTCTTTAATCAACCTTCTTAAAAAGCTCAACATCGACTCCCTTTTACCCTATCTTAAACACTAATGGAACATCTTGTACGGTTCTATTCTATACGATTTCATCTTGTACAATTTTCTTTTGTACAATCTCAAATTGTACACTGACTTAAAATCATGCAATCTCTACCAACTGTACAATTTCATCCAGCAAACGTATAGTTCCCTATTGCAAAATCATACAATCCCATTCTTCCTTAGGGAATTTTGAGTGTATGATGGGTTGTTCTATTTGGGAAACATCTTCCATAACAACATCTTCCATCACAACATCCTCCATGTCAACATATTCCATTATAACATCTTTCATGTCAACATATTCCATGGCATACCATATTTTGACTCTTTTATTACTGTGAGGAGTGTCACAAACTACATCACTAGTGACAACATTCATATTTACACCATTTTCCCTCAAAATGGTTATGCAGGTTCTGATATGTCTTGTGGGGTCTTCCTTACCCTCACTTAAAAATGATGGACATCTCTATTTGGCTGCCCTATTAGCCATCTTAGGAGAGTCATCAATCTCACTTGAGGTATCTTGTGGAATATCTGTTGGATTCATCCTTGGAGGTGTCTTACTATTGTTGTCATCAGAAGTTTCAATTTGAGATATCTTATTTTGTCCCACCACTCAGTGACCAAATTCTCATGCATCTTCACTTTGTGACCTCCTTCACTAGTGTGATGGAGATGGTCTTGGTTTGTCCTCCTGAGTCCTCATGTTCTGTTGCTCCGATGCCTGAATCTTGTCCTCTGCACCCCCTTGCAACCCTTCTACCACTTCCTCAGGTCTTGCCATACACTCTTTGTCATATTTCACTTTTTCTTTTTCAACCTTATCCTCTACGCTTGGTGGTTCTATATCCTTGTTTTCTATCTTAGTCAACAACGCCTCAAGGTCTCCTTCTTTATATGTTAAAAATTACTCTATTTTTGGTTCAAACGTACTCTGATATGAGTTACTCATGTTTCATATTTGAGAAATCCTCATGCTTCTTATTGGAATGTTGTATCATGGTTCTCGTCTCCCATAGCTTTGTGTATTGGTGTCCATCATAAAAATCACCTCCAATCTTTAGTCAAATTTGACTTGTTTTAATAAGAATGCCAGATTCAATAAGGCAATGATGCCAATGTAGCATAGCGATGGATTATTCTTGGTAGGGAGGTATTTTACAGAGCTCATAATGATTATTAGGCTAAACCCAACTCACTTGCCAAATCGTACGGTCTCATGCTCACTCAAACTACCCTTGTACGAACTATAATCACCTTGTACGACCCTTAATTACCTACACTATACGATATTAAATCATATAGTGTCAAATATGGTATGATATTGTACTCAAAAAAGTTGACAGATGCTATTTTGGAGGTTACCATACACAGTTTGGTAATCGATCAAGTCAATCTCCAAAAACTGCCAAATCGGGTAAATTTATATAAATCACCTATTTTGCCAAATCGGGTAAATGTGCTTTGTACGATTTGTATGAAAATTAATTTATGATATGTACAAAATAATGGTACAAAATGGTGTTATTTGAGATGCTCTACTTCTCCAATCTCTCTCTAGGATGTTTTGTAAAGGTTTAATAGTCCAAACAATGTAATCTCCGTCATAGGCAAAACATCCTAACCGGGCTAGTGAGAGATTCCATGCGCTTGACTATGCCTAGAAATAATACAATGCTATTTAATATGTATTTATCAATGCCTTAATGCTTCTAAATAATTCCCCATGATTCACCAGTACCAATTTCCCTAACCAAGTTGCAACAATGCATAAAACTAACATATAACAGTAAGATAGGAAACACAATCACACAATATTCATCTACAATTCACTATCCATAATTTATTAGGATCATACACAATCATCCAAAACATTTTTATGATCATTATTTTATGTATATTTGATTACAATGTGGAAAAACTATATCAATGTAATTGCAATAACTCGGGAATCACAACTATAAGTACTTAACTCTCTATTATAGCAACCAGTAACCAGTAAACTAGTAGCTAGACCTATAAATTTGAAAATGGGGCCTTATATAACATTGTCTAGGCTGTTCCAAAGTGGTTCATGAGAAAATCCATTATTCACAACTACCCATGTACAACTGAATACATTATTTTGGCTTTTTCCTAAGTCGCATACCTTAATTAGCAAATCCATGTGCCATTTCATCTTGAAATTACATTTCCTTTGCATTTGAGTGAATTTTGGTGCACCCTATATGATTTTCTAATGCCCTGTATGATTTTCCAATCTAGTTGTATGATTTTTCCCTTCATTGTATGATTTGCTCCCCACTGTACGATTTACAAAACTTGAGCAAATTGTCACAAAACTATCAAAATCGAGAAAATCACTTATTATTCTTATGGGAGGTGGATTTTCTGCCTACATATTAATTATTCATTATACCACTTCCATAATTCCCTAAAGTATCCATAATTTCCACTCATACTTATGACCCCCTTCATCACCTAGGTCTTCATCATGGTCCCATTTCAATATTAGTCCCCACTCAAATTCACAATATTAATATTCTCGAGGAGATAAACCCTTCATTGTTGATGATAGTGTTGTTCAATCGATGATGAGTTTTGACTCATCACTAATGCCAATACTTTGTTACTGATGTATCAATGACACCACTGGTCAATCAACGATGGCCTAGTCAACCAGCAATTGGTGCTAATATTATAACAATTCTTATTATAAATCCATCCATAATGTTATCTAATTGGTTGGTTAGATGAGGGTCTAGTTCTCATTCAGAATCATGTTCCCCCTCCCATGAGAATAAATTATTTCATTATTGAAGATATTAGGTGCTATGTCTCAATAAGGTCTTGAAATTCTATAATTTATATTCATTATCACCCATCCCCTTTGGGTTCCTAGATAACATGTACTAAGTCCTTAATAATATCACATCCTAGAACTCCCCATGTTTAAAGTCCTTTTGGTTAGTCAAGTTCATAAAGTTATCTATTAGACCTCTATCCATGTTCTAAACCTTCATCATTGATGAGAGGTTCCTGTCATAGATGCATTAGCGATAACACCAGTCAATCGATGATGAGTTCTCATTGGTTAGTAATTTGAGGGTCTAGGCTTCATAAAAAACCATTTTCCCTATTTTCATAAAAGATAACTCCTTTGTCATTTAAATTTCTAGATACCATATAATCATAGGGTCTTCAAAGTCCACAAATTAATATTCTTCATCATTCTCCTTGAGCCCCAATAGAACATAGTCCTAATGATCTCAAAGATATATAACCTTCATCATTTATCTATCAATGATAATATTGGTCAATCAATGATGATGCTAATCAACCAGTGATAAGTTCTCTTTGATCATAGATGAACAAATCAAGTTATATCATACTCCATAAGATGGATGATGGTACCTTTACCATTAATACATTGGTGATAGTGGTGGTAAATCGATGATAGTGTTGGTCAATCAATGACTAATTATCATTGATAGAAAATAAATGGTCTGGATCATGTCATGCTCCCATAGATCAATGGTGCTCTCTTCATATTCAAGCATTTGTGATAGTCCCATACCATCAATGATAAATAATGATTGGTCTGAGAGAAATATGAGATCAAATAATAGCTCAAGGCATACATGTATTCTCTTGAGGCCTAAAAAAATAAAAAAAAGTGCTCATGGGGATCTCAAAAGTGATAGTCCTAGGAAAGCACAACTGATGTGGTGCCAATAAGAACTTGAAATAAAAAATAATAGATCTACCAAACCAATAATAGGATTGAGATATTATAATAATACCATTGTAGTAATGACAATGACCTATCCAAGGATATGCTAAAAAATAGTGGTTGGACACAGGTTAAAGAAGCATATGCAAAAATTACCTTCAATATTTTAAATATCGTGCTTGAGACCAGAAGCATCATCGTTGCTAGTAATTTTACAGAAGCTTAATTGAGAAGATTGAGTTTGAAGAGGTCGAGTATTTAGTTCCCATAGATTTTACAGCTCCTAAGCAACTGAAGCCATGGCATCCTCTAGGGCACCTCAATCATCCACCACTAACATCATGGATAGAGTTCTGCAAATCACTAAGGCCTATACTTATGAAGAGATATATGGAAATCCAATTAAGAAGAAGCAGGAAGATATACTAGTATAGTCACCAAGTAATAACTGAAGAGCAATGACAAGAATTGAAATATGTGATCATATACAACTTTTAGCACATTGAAGAAGATTACAAGCAACATCAGATGTTGTTGAAAGACCTCCTCAAAAGAGAAAATATGGATAGATATGATAAAATTCCATACTACAATAAATGGAATAACAATATTGGGAAGCTAATCTACCCCAAATTTTACCATTCATCTGATCTCTTATCCTAGCTAGCAATGGAGTATGACCCAAAATCCAAGGTCATCCTTAATCACCAAGACCAAAAAAAAATTAGGATTACAAAGGACATCATTCAAAAAGTCTCCAAACTATCTCCAGTAAAATTGAGCCTCAAAGCCAAGGTAATTTTATTATAGTATTGATTCATGCTTAATACCACATTCTATCCTAAGATATTTGGTTTTGACTATCAAGTGTTCTATGAATTTCTAATTAAGAAATTTACCCTTGTAAATTGGGCTAAATACTATGTAGACATGATCAACATCGCATTGGAGATAAGAGACCTTCATAATGTTAGGAAGGAGGTAATGTACTTAGCCATGCAGTTGAATAAGAGAGGGGAGATACCTATGTACATGTGGGAAAATATTATAGAGGAGAATTTGCACAGACAACTCATTGTGCTAAAAAAGGCCATTAGAGAATGAAGAGAAGTGATTCCATAATTCATGTACTACTCTCTTCTCATTCATCTCATTGTAATTCAATTAGATGCACAAACAATTTAGGCCTTAGGGGGTGTTGAAGTAAAATTAGTGCAAGAAAGACTATCTTGGATCCATGAGGGTTGGTCTAGTTGCAATTAGTTCCTTGGAAGATTTTTGGTAGTCATCCATTATTAGTTATGTGTTCAAACATCCATCCAGAATCAACACTAGAGTAGTGATATTTTTACACCAAAATAAGGTAGGAGATTTATTTTTCATAGAGAAGTTTACATACATCATACTATTTGGAGAAAAACTACCCCCAAAGGCACTTCTGAAATACTGCTCCTTGTCCATAACTACACTACAAATTGCTCGGTAGATAGTTGAAGAAGAAAAAATGAGGTCTAGTAGGATAAAGTTAAGAGTCCCATGGCTCAAATTATCTTTCCAGCTAGGGCATTACACCTATAAGGGTTATTATAGTCTACTCAAAGCCATTTGGAGAATGCATGAGTTTAGATTTACAAAAAATTACTTGGAGAGCTTATGACCCAAAAGGGGATTATGATAGATAAATATAAAATGTGATCAGATTTCACATTGAGTACAAATAATATCCCTTTGAAGATGCCATGCATATAGCATTCATGAATAGGCAGTCATTGTTAGAGTTACTATGTTAGTAACTATAATTATTACCTCATTTAGGTAATATTTAAAGTTTCACCTAGGTAGATATAATTTACCACATGGTAAAAAGTAATTTCTTATTTTTTACCACTAGTAGTTACTATTACCAATTACCTTGGTTAGTAGTCTATCTTACCGTCATTTCCATTTTGGACGGAAGATAGGTTAGTTGTTAGCATAGACATAGGATCTATTGTTAATTAGTCTATTTTGTAACCTATATAAACCTAGCGTATTCCTATGCTAAGGTTAATTGATTAAGGTTCTAATTATTTTGTTAATCAATCGGTTAGCACTTACCTTTTTCATATCATTGGCATCAGAGCCATTTCGAGGTGGCCCGCAGTCTGGATCCGGCACATTTTTTGAGGCGGCCCGTAGGCTGATCGGCACAGTTCTCGAGGTGGCCTGTAATCTGGATTCGACATGTTTTTTGAGGCGGCCTGCAGGCTGACCGACACGGTTCTCGAGGTGACCTGCACGTGGCCCAAGGAAGTCCGATCTGGTGACAAGGCGGCATGCGGCCTGAGGTGATCCGATCTGGTGACGTGGCAGCATGTGGCCCGAGGTGGCACGCGGCCCGAGGTGACCTGCGCGTGGCTGAAGCGATCAACAAAAGAGGTTTTTTGAATCCTGCCAATTGCCCGTAGGCAATCAAAGACAATCGGGCGAGCTTTGTTTTTTAAACAATGTGAAAGCGCTCGCAGAGCGCATGTGGGATAAGTCCCACGAATTCAATTTTTTTTTTTTTTTAAAAGCACCTTCCTCACGTTGGCTGACGGATCAGCCAACGGAGCAGGACTGGCAAAAGCTGCCAGCCCAGGGCGCTCCCCAACGCGGACGAGCCGCGTTCGATTCCCAGCGGGGAAACCCAATTTTTTTTTTGGGTTTCTCGCCGCCGACGGAATCCCAAAGGGAAGTTTATTACTTCCCTTCCCGTCGGGCGGCGTAGCCCGACTGGCCAGCATGCCAGTCGGACACCCGCGGGGATCGACATTTTAAATTTTTTTTTCCCGTCGCGAGAAGGAAGAAAGGGAAGGAGTTCCCTTCCCTTCTCGTCGGGCGGTGTAGACCGACTGGCAGGAGCGCCAGTCGGCCGCTTGACAGCCACGGGGTCGGGAGTTCGACTCCCGGCGGTGCCATCCACAAATCTTTTGCACGGTGAGGCGGCTGCTCAGGTAATTTTTTATTTTTTTTGCATTTTTTTTAATTTTTTTTAGTTTTTTTAATTAATAATTAATAATTTCTGTTAATTAAATCATTTTCTTTAAAACCTTAAGTGATTTTTTTTCAGAATTTTTTTTATTAATTAAATTATACTAAATTAAGTTAGAATTTTTTGCATTGAAATAATCAATTTAAAAAAAAAGAAGAGGCAAAAGTTTAGAGTTGTTTTCTCCTAATCAAACAGAGGGAGACAAGAGACAATCAGTAAAACAAATTTCTTTTGCAGCTTTGAGACTTCTAATAATTTTTTAATTTCTCCAAAATTTTCTAATCAATTGTTTTGAGAGAACAAAATTTTTGTCTCATAGAAAAAGCTTTGGATCGCAAAAGCCCTTCATCATCTAAGAGTTATTCGAAAGAGGAACCACCTTAGACGTCAGACGAAAAGATATCATTTTTGTCGTATGCTTAGAGAGCATAGAAGGAGCTTACCTCGTTTCAATACTTACACTGATCCTTGGAAGGGTTTGGATCGTAGTTATGGTCCCATGAGGATTAGAGAACCCTTTAATCCTGATGCACCTCCTATTTTTGAGTATTGAATAATTACGGGAGATATAAAACCAAGTTGTGTGTCAACTGGTTCTGGAAGGTCTTTCAAATGCTTGTCGTGTGTTGACTTGTCTTGAAAGATATGCTCTAAATTCTACATTTTGTAAACATTAAGGGGGGATAGAATTTTTTTTTAAATTCTATAGTTTTCAAAATTGTAAAGATAAAGGGGGGGCTATTTCAGTTTAAAGAAAGGTGCATTCTTGATTTTACTCGACACCTTCTCTTCAAAATTGCTTGTACTAGGTGCATTTTCGATGGAATTCGACACCTAGAGTGATATAAATTTGGGTGCTCTTATGTTTTTTTGATTATTGCACTAAAAACATTTTTTTTTGCAATTACAAAGTCAAAAAAAATAAAACATTACAAGGAGCTTTTCACAAACACCCAAAATTCACTCAAACACCATGCTAAACTTTTCATAGGTTCCAACAAGTAATTACTCCCCATCAAAAGGTCAAAAATTTCAATCACCTTGATAAGACTCTCTTTTGTTTGGCTTAAATAAACCTCAAATTTTTTCATCCTTCTTACAAAGGTGTTAAAAGCAGGTGCCATTAAATATCTTAGAGAGCAAATATCAAAAGTTTGACAAATCCTTCCCTTGTTTCATTTGCTCTATTTTGTTTGGCTCAATATTCCTCAAACTTTTCATCTCTTGCTAAGAGTGTTAAGGCAGGTGCCATTAAATATCTTATAGAAAGCAATTTGAAACAACTTCTCTATACCTTTTCTTAGGGTATAGTGCAAGATAACATCATATTAGTCCTCTCCAAAAATTTGAAACCTAAACCATGGCCATGATACACAAGTATCTCACTGAGGGCCAACTGCTCAGAGGTTCAAATTACTCAGCATGGAAGACTAAGATGAAGGCTATATTAACTATAGAGGACTTGTGGTCAATAGTGGATGGAAGTGTCACTAGACCTCAATCTTCTGGACAAGATCAAATAGACTTTGATAAAAAGGATAAGAAACTTTCCTTAATGATATTTCTTGCTATTACTGATGATATCCAACCTCATATCAGTGAAGCTACAACTGGTAAGGCAGCTTGGGATGTCTTAAGTACCATTTTTGAGGGCAAGAATCAATCAACGATTCTTAACCTTCAAACACAGCTTCATACATTACATATGAGATCAGGAGAAACAGTAGAGCTATTCCTCTGCAGAGTCGCAGAATTAAAAACAAAGCTGCAATCCTTAGGAGAAAAGTTTGAAGACAAAGTCTTGAACTCAATCATTTTGAGAGCTCTTCCTGACTCCTACAGAATTTTGATCACCTCCTTACAAGTTTTTGGTAGGATAGTAACTTTTGTCGAGTTGGTAAATATGCTTCAAACTGAAGAAGCTAATCAATTCCAAAGAGATGATGCCTCTAACAATGCACTTTTCTCACACAAACGACAAGGTGGTAAGAAAAAATGGAATCAACAAAGGGGTTCTTCTTCTAGACAAGACAAGGGTAAAACCAAAGAGGTTTCGAAGAAGAAGCAACATTGTAAAATCTGTGACACAGAAACTCATCAAACCAAGAGATGTTGGTTTAAGAACAAGCCACCCAAAGAAAAAGGTCAAAATAAAAACCAAGGCAATGTTGCAAATGAGATGTCTAATACAGATTTTGATTCTGGTTCAGAGAAAGCACACAGAGTGCTAATTGCTAAAACAGTTTTGTAGAGGGAAAACACATGTGTCCCTTGGGCAAAAAAAAAAAACACCATATTCTCTCTCTTCTTTTAGGCTTCATAAATAGCATAAGTATTTTGTTTGAAGACCTTGCAATAAGGGGTGCTTGTACCTCTTTTAGGCTTCATAAATAGCAAATTCTAGGTGTTTGAAGTACTTGTAACAAAGAAGAGCGACTTTTTGTGATGTAAACATTTTCTAGGAGGCAATATTTGTAAAATCCTTCACAACACTCTTGAGTTGCATACTTTTTGCAATTGAGGGGGGATATCCATTTCTTTTCTTCACTGATTTTTGTGAATAGGGAAGAAGGCTTATAAGGGTGCATTTTCGGCTTCGACCGACACCTTAGTCACACTTCCTTAAGAAATTAATTACACTATGTTTTACAACAAGAAGGGGGGAACTTATAAGGGTGCATTTTCGACAGCGACCGACACCTTAGCTACCTTATCTTTTGCAAATTCATATTGTAAATGAATGAACCTTGTATGAAGTGATCTATTCTACTACACCTAGAGATTGCAGTGGCTGGTTACCCATGCAAATCGATTGGATGATGTGATTACCATAAGGACATTCGTTGGCGTGAAGACAAAGCGAGGAATGACCCTTTTTTTGCCTAGGAGCAGCCAGAGTACTGTGATAGAGCAAAGAACTAGCAGATCAACATCTTCTTCACTGTATTGGGGAAGTTATATACTTTTCCCAAATATTGTTGTATAGAGGGATATGTATGTATTACCCAAATAATGTAATAAGGGGGGATGTTAGAGTTACTATGTTAGTAACTATAATTATCACCTCATTTAGGTAAATATTTAAAGTTTCACCTAGGTAGATATAATTTACCACATGGTAAAAAGTAATTTCTTATTTTTTACCACTAGTAGTTACTATTACCAATTACCTTGGTTAGTAGTCTATCTTACCGTCATTTCCATTTTGGACGACAGATAGGTTAGTTGTTAGCGTAGACATAGGATCTATTGTTAATTAGTCTATTTTGTAACCTATATAAACCTAGCGTATTCCTATGCTAAGGTTAATTGATTAAGGTTCTAATTATTTTGTTAATAAATCGGTTAGCACTTACCTTTTTCATATCAGTCATTGATAGACATTTGGAAGATGAAGTAAAGGCATTTCACTCAAATAGAGGTGGTGGGAGATTATAGAGCTAAACTCAATATAATTAGAATGGGCACTGTTGAATATATTACTCCATTGGTCCCCATAACTCAACTGATGAGTTCAAAGATCCTTTCCTCCAAGTTGTTGAAAAAGACCCAGAACAATTTCAAGTAGTCATCCAAGAGGCCCAACCTTCAGAAGGAATTTTATAGCAAATTAAATAACCTTCTTAGGAATATCCTATTTTTGGGGACATATCAAGAATAAAAAAGGCAAGGAGTTGGCCATTTTTATCCCTCCAACTACAAATTCTAAAGTAGCTAAAGATATTAGCAAGATGTTGATAAATTCACAATAAAAAATAGAATTAGCAAGTGATAAATAATGAAGAACATAAGATTCCCTAGACTGCCATGAAAAATATTACCTAGGCTGAAGGACTAGAAAATATCTTAAGAGAACATGTCCTATAAAAGCATCCTTCTCTTGAATCTCCACCAAATAATAAGGCTAGGATAGAATCTGGTTCAGCTTCAGAAACATCCCATTCTATAGTCATGACCAAGAAGAAAGAGATAGGCATCCAATTCAATTCTATAGAAGAAGAGCAAATAATAGTCATTGAAAAAGTAATCAATGAGAAGGCAACTCAGTAATTGATGGCTCAACAAGGTATTTCTCAAGGAATTCAATATGTTACCATTAAATTAACCCTACCTAGAAGTGTAAAGAAAGTCTATATTGATATAGTGAAAAAGAAGATGAGGGTGAAAGGAGACATAATAGACATAATGAAAAATAGAGATTGCAGCTCATCCCCAAACTATAGTGGCCATAGAAAAAGAACTAAGAGTTCAAAGTGCTCAACTCAAGCAAGCACAAGATGAGAAAGACTAGTTGCAAGCTGAGAATAAAAGACTACAGGTAGAGATCAACAAACTGCAAGGGCAAGGATCACAGACATCAACTAAAAAATAGTTTGATAGTGCTACATTATTTAAACATTATAAGCAAGAATTGATAAAGGAAGTTGACCAGTTGTAATAGATTATATTTAATTTTGTCAATCCAGGTTAATCTAGGTTAGATTTAAAGAGTAGAAATCTATTATAGATTGTACCATAGTGATTAATTCTTAAGCTTGATTTTGATCTCTTTTAGTCTCAGGTTTTGCGAGAAATTAAAATTGAAAGAAATTAAAGTTTACAAAAAGTAAAATAAAATTATGTTTAAATTAAAGATGCAATTTATACTAAGTCTATATGAATATATGTGGATCCACGTATGATTTACTAATGTATTATTTATCTAATGTTTCTATAGTTTTATCATATGCAGTTTTAATAAAGTTTATGTTCTACTTTTACTCTATGTTCTAATTTTATCTACCGTGTTAGTGGGGGGAAGATATTTAGGGACTAACCTTTCAGAGTGGGCCCTACCTCTGGAAGGTTAGTGTTAACCCCTTCCCCTTTTTCTACTCTACTTTAACTTCAGTAAACTATTTCATTAAATTACTCTAATGCTAATTATTTCATAATTACAAGAAAAATAGAAGAAATGGAAGTTACCAAAGCAAGCAATACGTAAAGAAATGATAAGATATGAGTTACCATATTCAGAAGAAACTATTTCTGCTTTATTACTAGAAATTCAAATGTACATGGTTGCACATCCAACTTTCAAAAATTGTATACAAAATATTACATTAGAAATAGTCACAAATTAGAAATTTTCTCCATTAGACCTTTTCAAAGGTCTCCCTATGTAATATATAATATGTACCTAATAGAAATAATCTAAACTAACACATTTCATTAACCTATTTGGACTCAATAAATAGCCTAAGTGGTCTAAGTGGCACTTCATGAACGAACATAAAAAAAAAATACTAATTTGAACATTTCGCAAGATATACAATGTAACTATATGCCCCTTTATTCTCAGGAAGGACATAAAAATCTTGCATCATAATCTAGACAACTTAACAATATTCCAACTATACAAATTTATAAAATATTTTACAACTTCGTTAATCACAATATCCTTGTGAATAATATTTGACAAGTCAACCAACTATGATGACTGTAACCATTTTCTGCCATGTAAGAGCGTCATGATGTCATTGATGTGGCATGTAGCACTGGTCAATTGACTTGGTCAAATTTCTTTTGTAACTTTTTGGCAAAAGATATCTTTGATAATAGTCTTTAGCAGCTCCCTTCTATAACATACTTCAATAAATATCTTTTGTAACCCACATCTACAGTCTTCTGAATTTGTCATCTTCGTGACTATCTTCTCTTATTTTCAGCATCTAGTTTTGAAGCCTATTTTACCGCATCAAACTCCTGTGAAACGTCCTTTAATATTTTCCTATCCAAGCATACACAACTTGCACATATTTTGTGTAAAATTCATACATTATCAAACTAACCGTATTCATTATTTTAGCTGATAAATCACATAAATAAATTGAAATAACCATTTAAAATATATTGCATCAATGATTTAAAGACAAAAATTAAACAATATATTACAGATAATATATGCCAAATAAACACTCATCATTTTCCCCCAAAATAAGAGATATGGATGCCCTCATGCATATGGAGAAAATGATATTGTAACAAAATATCACAAATACTGCACATATATCAAATATTATATTTCAAATTTCTGCAGATTGAAGCATTCGTAAAATTTTACACATTTCTCCAGAAATTTCTTTGCAAATACATGAGACAAGACAACATAATTATTTCTTCAAAGATAACCACATAGGTCGATTAAATATCATCCTAAAAATCATTTGCAACAGTATTTGCAATCACAAGAAATAAATAAATTTTGAAATAGCTCAAAACATATATCAACGTATGACAATATAACACAATTTTTTTTTAGGTGAAGTTTTGCAGTTGAAATAAATTGTTTTAGATCTTCAAAGAACATTTCTATCTCGTGCAAATTCCATTCATTTTATTTTTTTATTTTTATTTTATTTTTATTTATTATATATTATTTATTTTTATTATTATTATTATTATTTTATTATTATTATTTTATTATTATTTTTATTATTATTTTAATTAATTAATTAATTAATTTTTATTATATATATATATAATTTTTAATGGGGATGGGATTGAAACGACCCCACTTGTATTACATTATTATCACAACACAGCTTGGATATAACCCATATATCATTTGGTAAGATTTGAACTTTGGGTCTTCTCTTTGAAATGTTGAGGAAATTAACCATTTGAGCTAATGTCGCTTGATTATTTATATATATATATATATATATATATATATATATATATATATATATATATATATATATATTTATTTATTTATTTATTTTATTTTTCTATATATATTTTTATATTTATATATAAATCCATGAGCTCAGACTTCGTATTTGGAATAAATCAAATGGATCAGGATTCAGCCTAGTCCAATTACCAACGTTGGAATATTTGATAAGAGTAGTTTTAGGCTTATATAATTGGGTATTTCCTACACCATTCAATAATTGAAATGAGCCATTATAATGTTTTAGCCTTACAACTTCCTATTTATAAAAAATTGTTGATAGTTTATTTTGCGTAAGAGGACATTTGGATTCGTAAATCAATCAGTCCTTAGAAACTCCTAGCCTTTGACGGAAGTCTCCTATCATGAGTGGCAGTCTTAAAGCTTATTTAAACATATTAAAAGGAGTAATTAGCCATAATAAAAGTTCATAGCAAGGCAAAATTAAAATGTGAAAGGGTAATCAAACCTAAAAATGAAAAGGTCTTCGTTCCCTCACAACTTCCAATCAGCAACAACACTATGAGCCGATACATTTTAATGTTTGTAAGTCTAATTTCGAGAATTTTTTTCTACCTCTCTTGATGAATAAAGTACACGAAGGATGGAATTCCCATATTTTATCTAAATTGTCATGATGATTATCTCAAAGAGAGCTTATTCACGTGTGTAGATAATTTTTTTTAGACACAATCAACCATGGCCTTTATCGTTTGACCTTGAGGAGAGATGAAGAACCAATGTTTTAGAGTCTATAAAACACAGGAGAAAGTGAAAGCCTATCAAAATAAAGAAACGGATACATAGAAGTTGTCAAAGGAAGAAATTTTGTTAATCATGAATTGTAGAAAGCATGCATTGAATACTTTTGTGGTATTCATCGTGTACTGAATCATTGTGGGTTATGTCCCTAGGGTGGTTTGTTCTCGGATAAAAAAATTTCCCTCTGCGTTTTATGTATTTGGAGACTCGTTGGTAGATAGTGGGAACAACAATTTTAACTCCAACATGACTTATTGGTAAATTTTCCAACATATGGTGAGATATATTTTCATCGCCCCATTGGTTGTTTCACTAATGGCTGAACTGTTTTGGATTTCCTAGGTAATTCTCATCAGTGCATTCTGCTTTCATCTTTTGAATAATTAACCTTTATCAATTGATAAGATTAATGTTTAATACATGGTTTTTAGCTAGTTGATTCAAATTGCCTTTCCCACCTCCATATCTGAAGCCAGGAGCAGATTTCTCCCGTGGTATTAATTTTGCATCTGGAGGAAGCAGATTGCTCCACTCCATAGGTAAAACAAAGAAGGATTTTTGCTTTGGTAATATTCGATTTTCCAAGTTAATATTTATTGTCTTTACAGGATTATTATTATAAAATATTGGAGATGTTGGGCATGCCAGATGATATATTTGATTCACCTCTACAAGTAATGGCTTTGTCACATCATGTCTAATCAGCTCAAAGTTTGGATGTCCAATCCATTTCTTGATATTATCCTTTGAACCGATAAAGACGTTATCAAAAACAATCACCTCCTTATCACCAATACTCATTAATCGATCCACCAAATAAGATCCAATGAATCCAACTATTTTTGATATGGATTTTACCCTCCAAAAAGCTTCAATTTTTTTTAAAATCCATTTCACATGAAGGGAATGTGAAAATAAGTTTACAATCTTAGATAGCAAAAAAAATTATATTTAAATACATGCAGGTGAATCAAAGAGATAAGAGTATCTCCACAATTTAATTTAATTTAATTTAATTTTTTATTTTAATTTAAATTTATGAGGTGTAAATTTTGTTGGAATCTTTTCATACCTCGACGAGGTCGAACAACAAATCATATGGACCACCAAGAGGTAAATGGCTACCCATATTGTTGATGAAATGCTGAATACTCAATAATATATCAATTAGGTACACGAGCACGTAATCTTTAATTATTGGATCGTGTTGTGGGTTGTCACTTGAGTAAGCAACAAACTATTTATGTCAATGCAGAATTTATGTGATCCCTTCCTTCAAAACCTACGAAGGTGTTTGACTAACATGACGATGTGGGTATGTCACGAGTGATTAAGGCTCAAACAATGCATAGGAAGTGAGTGAGGTCATTTTATGGTGTATAAGTGTAACTATACAAATGGGGATCCAAAAAGGCTCACTTGATTCCTGTTGATATGGATATGATGAGTTGTTATTTTTTAACATCGAGGACCGATATGAGCCACAAGCCAATGATCCATAACAATTGTTTTTAAAACTAGGTCAAACAATCAACACCCTATGGCAAATCAAGAAAATATCACATCACATTGGATTATGGACGTTCCTTTATTGATACCATTCTTGCATTTTGGAAAAATCACCCATAATCCACATCCATTCAGGATACCTCCTCTAGTGATGAATTGAAGGAAACATTTAGTAGCTAATTAACAAGGAATCTTGCTATAGGAAATGACATTCAATTTGAAGACCAGGCGACTGCAGATATGTGCAGGCTACTAGGTTGGAGAACATGCAATAAAGTAGTTGCCAAGTGGTCACTTCAACTTTTCCATGGAGTTTTAGGTGCCAAAACAGATCTGGGTCAATTATTGCATGCATGGTTCACTACCAACTGTATCCTCCCACAATCAATCGAGGATGATTGTCACATGGAGCTTCACAAATATTGACTTACCTCTATTTCATGTGAGTAATCCATTGAGACCATAATTTTAATCGAGATGAAGACCTATGATGAGTGGATAATGGTTTTTATGGGTCCTTTTCCATTGCGTAAACTACTTTAGTTTGATCTGGTATCATTTTGTTAAAGGTTGTCGATGGTCTGAAAGTCTAGGATAGGAGAGCAACTTACACCAAATCATCAGTGATCACCAATCAATGTGGGGGCTAGATGTCACCAGGTCAACCTCCATGAGACATAATACAAGGATGTCAAGGGAGATCCATAATATAGGCATATTACAGGGAGGTTACAACTATTTACCACCTCATTAGATGTGTACAATCATCACTCTTCATCTATAGATCTGGTTTGGGATGAATGCAATAGAAAACCAGTGTGATGTCACTTGAGAGCATTCACAAGCTACCATAATGCATGGTTGGTCGATGTAGCTATGACATCAAGGAATTGGCTTCACCAAAATAACATCCAAAATACTCAATGCAGGTGTGTAAGCCATCCCAACCCTCGTAGGATGAAAATATTGATGCATATAAATCTATTTAATATAATTTAGATGAATAATTAAAATTTGAAAGTTATTATATATATATATATATATATATATATATATATATATATATAATGTTCAACTAAATATATAGTAATTAAAATTTTAAATTAATATTTTATTATTATTTAATTTTATAGGATATAATAATTATTATTAAATACTAAAAATTAATATAATAAATTTATAAATATAAACTCCTCCCGTTAATAAACCTGGGTGGATTTTCATGGTCTACTTTTGGTAGTCATTTTTTTTTCACTTGGGACTAGTCTAAATATCAACACAGAGAAATTTTGTGCAATGTTATGAATGGTGTTTACAGAAGATTACTACAAAAGTTGTCTACAAAAAACATCTACAATTTTTTTCTATAAAAAACATCTACAAAAGCTATCTACATAACCTATCTATAGAAGACATCTACAAAAACTGTCTACAAGAACTGTAGTTGTTAGAGTTAAGAAAAAATGTACCTGATTCTTCCCCCAAACTGTATTATGAATTTTGTATGTAATTATTTACTCCCTCCCAAACTGTAATTTTGGTTATATAGCCAAAACAAAATTAAGGGTGTCTTATTTATATTATGGTGGATGATATAATAATGAGTTTTTATTTATGGGGGATTATTAAGATTATTTTTGTGATTGTGTTTCCTGAATTTCATTAAGAAGTTTCCAAGTGAGAAAAAAATGATTATGAAACTTGATATTAGTCATCAATACATGTAAAACTAGATTTATATCAAAGTCTTGGATAATTTCAACACTTAGAAAAGTGGAATAGATATTCTAATATCATCTTGATGGCTTTTACTAAAGGAATACAAATTTGTAGGAGATACAAGTCATATTTGTGTAGGATAAAAAAATGAACTATGGTACCTTCATAGGAATTTGCTTTTAACTTTTGCTTGCGTATGATAGTCTAGGGTTGTTTTACAAAGACTCAAACTTCCTAGTGACTTTGAATAAATTCATCTACTTATTTCACAAATCAATATGATGTTAAAGTCGTCCTAATGTTTTCAAGCCTCTTAAGAACCAACTGTGCTTGAGGTGAGTATTCATTCCCCATTATGAGTAAGGATTGAGTAAGACAATGGTCACTTCTACCACTAAGCTAGCTTATCTATGAGCATCCATAGGTCTTATCTAGACTTAGCGCTACTGCGTAGGGATGCCTTTTTGTCAGGCATGTTTCATTTAACCTATTACTATAATGAGGATCACCCTATGGTTTTCAAGAAATACTAAGAATTCCAGGGATTCAAGCTCTTTTACCCTTATTTGACTTTTCTTGGGATACTTGCTCATTTTGTGAGGAGCAAGGGATATTTATTGTCTTTTTGGGGTTCTTGCTTATTTTTAGGGGAAAAAAGAAGATAATTTTGGGATACTTGCTCGATTAGATGAGGAGCAAGGGATATATTTTTTTTGTGAAGGAGTAAGAACTTTGGGGAGTTCGATTCCCAACCACTCTATCAAAGTCCTGATAGGAATTTGATCCTATCCTTACTATTCTTCTCCTTTTATTTATTTTTAGGGGTGAAGGGTGAGCTTGTCCTTTTGCCAACTCATTAGTACTCTAGACCATGTGCATAGATGGATAAGTAGGGGAAACCTTTTTACTCAATGGCAGTAGTGACTTATGAATTAATCCTTCCAATTCTCACAATATTTTTATATGTTCTAATGTGTGTGGTCCAAGAGAAAACTTGATTAACTAGGAATATCTTACAACATCAAAATATTGCTTGAATTTCAATGAAAATTTTCTCAAAACACTAGTGGTGGTTGAGTAATTGAAAGCATCTTATCTAGAAGACAAGGTATAATGCAACATGTAGTAGTCATTTCCCTACAAGCTCTTAAAGAAATATCCTCTTGGACTATTTTTGAAACATTGAGATTGAAAAATTGATGAAAATAAGATACGAATATTGAAAATATAGGAACTCAATTATGAAAAAAAAGAAGCATATATATTTTTTTATGTGAGAGAGAAGTTAGTATTCAATAGTTGTTGATTGCAATTTAGAGATACACTGCAAATCAGTTTGTTTCTTAAGGTGGTGTATGAATTTTTCTTTAGATAGTGGCTTCTTGTATAGTTTAAACCTATGCCCATTAAGTAGTAATTTTCTAGTTGAGTTATCAATAGGCTTTGAGTTTTACTACACCCTTTCCAAATATTTTCTAATTGAAATTTTCATGATACTATATGTTTGTCCTACCACTTTATAATTTCGTTGATTTAGTATTGCACAATACCTCTAGTTTATTTCGTTATTATTATTAATATATATAGATATATAAATATACTTTATTTTTATTTTATTTATATATATATATTTATTATTATTTTTATTATCATTTCTAATAATAATAATTTTTTTTTGTAATAATTCCTAGAGGTTTATTGTAGTAGATTGTCTTAGACTATTTTCCACCATCTAGCAACCTATATTTTATTCTCATTTTCTCTCTTTGGTTTTGGTTTTGTTTGAGTTTTGATTTTGATTTTCTGTTTTACTCCTATTGTTGCCAAGTTTAGATATAAGTCACAACAAATAAATTTATAGCTATCCTTAACACAACAAGAAAGAAATAAAATAAAATTTCTGAACAATCCTAATGTTTTTCTAAAATTAGGTGCAACTCACGTTCCTATGAATTCGTACAACCAATATTAGCACACTAGGAATAAAATGAAATATTGTTGGAAAAGTAAAATTTAACAATCCTAATGTTTTTCTAAAATTAGGTGCGACTCACGTTCCTATGAATTTGTACAGCCAATGTTAGCATACTATGACTGAAATATTGTTGGAAAAGTAAAATTTAACAATCCTAATGTTTTGCTAAAATTAGGTGTGACTCACATTCCTATGAATCTGTACAACCAATATTAGCACACTAGGAGTAAAATGAAATATTGCTGGAAAAGTAAAATTTAACAATCCTAATTTTTTGCTAAAATTAGGTGCGACTCATGTTCCTATGAATCCGTACAACCAATATTAGCACACTAGGAGTAAAATGAAATATTTCTAAAAAAGTAAAATTTTCTAGAAATGAAATTACTGAAAGTAAAAGATTATTTTGCTATCACTTCTTTGATTATGTAGGAACTTTTATTTCACTATGACTATGCCACTTCAACCATACCTACTTCTTGCTTTTTACAAGTCCTAATCATTTAGGAGTGTTTCACTATGACTATGCCACTGAGCTATACCTACTTCCTATTTTTCTCATAGGAGAACCTAGACCAAAACAAATGAATAGCAATCACCCAAAGCTTGGAAATTCCTAGAAATGAAATTGTTGAAATAAAAGGTAAAACTATTACTACTTTAATTATTACAAGGGTTTCGCTATGGCTATGTCACTCAACCATACCTACATCCTATTTTCTACAGGTCCTAAGCCAAATTTAGGGGTGTTTCACTAAGACTGTCTCACTTAGCCATACCTACTTCCTATTTTCTCTACAGGTCCTAAATCAAATTATCAATAATAATCACCCAAAGTAGGAAAAATTTATAGGAAATAAAATTTGTAGGAAATAAAATTTAAACTATGAAAGCAGTAAAATGATTCCTCAAGAGAAAAGAACCTGGTAACGTCGAACAAAGGGACTTGTTGGGACAATCTAGTGCCACTATGACTCATATGTGTTCCTACATACAAGTAAGCCTCTCCTTTTTGCATTACCAAATAGATTTTCTGATTAACCACTACGGTGCTACTCTCCCCAAAAACAATGCCAAAATGACCGACTGTAATAGCTTACATTTAATTTTGTCAATCTAGGTTAATCTAGGTTAGATTTAAAGAGTAGAAATCCAGTATAGATTGTACCATAGTGATTAATTATTAAGCTTGATTCTGATATATTTTAGTCTCAGGTTGTGCAGGAAATTAAAATTGCAAGAAATTAAAGTTTACAAAAAGTAAAATAAAAATATGTTTAAATTAAAGATGCAATTTATTCTAAGTCTATATAAATATGTGTGGATCCACGTATGATTTACTAATGTTTTATTTATCTAATATTTCTATAGTTTTATCATATGTAGTTTTGATAAAGTTTAAGTTCTACTTTTACTCTATGTTCTAATTTTATCTATCGTGTTAGTGGGGGGAAGAGATTTAGGGACTAACCTTACAGAGTGGGCCCTACCTCCAAAATGTTAGTGTTAACCCCTTCTCATTTTTCTACTCTACTTTAAATTCAGTACACTATTTCACTAAATTACTCTAATGCTAATTATTTCATAATTGCAGGAAAAATAGATGAAATGAAAGTTACCAAAGCAAGCAAGGCATAAAGAAATTATAAGATATAGTTACCATATTTAGAAGAAACTATTGCTGCTTTATTACTAGAAATTCAAATGTACATGGTTGCACATCCAACTTTTAGAAATTGTATACAAAAGATTGCATTAGAAATAGTCACAGATTAGACATTTTCTTCATTAGACCTTTTCAAAGGTCTTCCTATGTAATATATAATATGAATTGGACAATTCTAAATATAACTCTTCCATGAATTTTCCATGTGGTATTTTGGACTTGATAATGCGAAAACTATGTACCTAATAGAAATAATCTAAACTAACATAATTACTTAACCTATTTGGACTAAGTAAATAGCCTAAGTGGTCCAAGTGGCGCTTCATGAATGAACATAACAAAAAAATACTAATTTGAACATTTTGCAAGATATACAATGTAACTATATACCCCTTTATTCTTGGCAAGGACATAAAAATCTTGCATTAGAATCTAGACAACCTAACAATATTCAATTATACAACTTTATAAAATATTTTACAACAAATTCATTAGTCACAATATCCTTGTGAAATATATTTGACAAGTCAACCAACTATATTGACTATAACCATTTGCTATCGTGTAAGAGCATCATGTTGTCACTGATTTGGCATGCAACATTGGTCAATTGACTTGGTCAAATTTATTTTGTAAATTTTTGGTAAAATATATCTTTGGTAATAGTCTTCAACAACTACCTTTTGTAATATACTTCAGTAACTATCTTCTGTAACCTACGTCTCGAGTCTTCTCAATTCATCATCTTCGTGACTATCTTCTCTTATGTTTAGCATCTAGTTTTGAAGCCCATTTTTCTACATCAAACTCTTGTGAAATGTCCTTTAATGTTTTCCTATACAAGCATGCACAACTTGCACATATTTTATGTAAAATATATACATTTATCAAACTAATAGTATTCATCATTTTAGTTGATAAATCACATAAATAAATTGAAATAACCATTTAAAATACATTGCATCCATGATTTAAATATATAAATTAAACAATATATCATAGATAATATATGCTAAATAAACACTCATCAAAAGTAGGAGAGGTGAAATATTTGCCCAAAATATTTAAAGACTTGGTGGGAGTCACAAATATGACCAAGACATGATAAATCTGATGCAAAACATAGATCAAAGAGCAATGGGCCTAAAACCTCTCTTCCTAAAGTTCAAAGAAGAGTATGATCAGATTATCAATAAACAAGTTAATACATCAAATGGTCAAACCCATGATTGCCATGTGAAGTTTCAAAAACTAAACACCTATATTTGTGAGAAGCCATTTGATGAGCATCAAAAATGCTGATGTAGGAGCATCTGGTGGTGGTAGAGCAATCTTGCATCATCAAAAAAAAAATTTTAAGTGTTGGCAAGGGGAAAAGTTGTCGCGATATCGCGACAGAAAATGTGTCGCGATATCGCGACACATTTGGAGAAGAGGAGCCAAGGGGAGAAGCTGTCGCGATATCGTGACAGAAAATGTGTCGCGATATCGTGACACATTTGGAGAAGAGGAGCCAAGGGGAGAAGTTGTCGCGATATCACGACAGAAAATGTGTCGCGATATCGCGACACATTTGGAGAAAAGAAACCAGCGGGGAGAAGCTGTCGCGATATCGCGATAGAAAATGTGGCGCGATATCGCGACACAAAATGGAGAATGAAGCTAGCAGGGAGAACTGTCGCGATATCGCGACGGGTTTCATAGGAGAGGCAAGGATGTCAAAGATGTCACGATTTCGTGACATGTCACGGTTTCATGACCCGAAGGTAGAAGACAAGTACGAAAGGCAAAGATGTCACGATTTCGTGACATGTCACGGTTTCGCGACCCAAAGGCAGAAGACAAGTACGGAAGGCAAAGATGTCACGATTTCGTGACATGTCACGGTTTCGTGACTCGAAGGCAGAAGACAAGTACGAAAGGCAAAGATGTCATGATTTCGTGACATGTCACGGTTTCGTGACCCGAAGGCAGAAGACAAGTATGGAAGGCAAAGATGTCACGATTTTGTGACATGTCACAGTTTCGTGACCCAAAGACAGAAGGAGAGTACGGAAGGCCAAGATGTCATGATTTCATGACATGTTTCATGACCCGAAGATAGAAGGAGAGAACGGAAGGCCAAGATGTCACGATTTCATGACATGTCACAGTTTCGTGACCCGAAGGCAGAAGGCAAGTACGGAAGGCCAAGATGTCATGATTTCGTGACATGTCACGGTTTCACGACCCGAAGGAGAGAATAGAGGCCGAACGCCAAAATGTCATGATATCACGACATATCGTTCATGACTCCAGACGGGCAGGCGGTTGTAGAGGTCATTGCAGAAGGGCACGTGGCAGCAAAATACAGGTGGCTACAGAGCACTCCTGTGAATGATGACTCAGAGGGTCGATGTGCAGGTGGCTATAGAGCACTCCACCATTCTATGCAATGATGGTCCAAGGCACCTGGCAATAGGATGCAGGCGATGATAGAACATTCATGCAGGCGGTTACAAAAAACTCCGCAGTCTGTGTAATGATGTCCGAAGGGGGTCGGGTCCGCTATAAGAGGCAGTTCATACATTGTAAGGGGGGTCGGCCATTTTTAACTTCTGTAATTCAGATTTGAAAGCTTTGAATGAAATATTGGTGGTTTCTCTGCTTGTAATTTAGTCCTGCGTCAAGTGGTATCAGAGCCAGAAGGTTCTGAGCACGCGAACAGATCATCGACCGTGAGGTAGTTTGCGCCAGGATCTATGGTTGGGGGTTGTGAGAAAGTGAGCAAGATGCCTCCATGAAGAAACCATGGTGGTGCGAGGAATATGGTGCCAGAGGTCAATTTTAGAGCTTTGCAGAGGCAAGTGCAAGCCCTGCAGGAGGAATTGAGAAGAGGAGTTGAGCCAAGAAGAGAAGACCATAGTGAAGATGAAGCTTGGGAAGCCGAGGGTCCATCTGATGAGGAAGAAGCATTGGATCCAGCAGAAGCTAGGCTGTATAGGGCCATATCCCAGATCGAGAAGAAGCCAAAGTTTGACGTCTCCACATATTCTGGGAATCTCAACCCCGAGGAGTTGATAGATTGGATCAACGACATGGAGGAATATTTTGAGTATGAGGAGATCTCAGATCCAAATCGGATCAGGTTCACAAAAACAAAGTTGAAGGGACATGCTAGCATCTGGTGGAAAGGAGTACAGCTAGAAAGGAACAGGAGGGGAAAAGAAAAGATCACCAGGTGGGATCGGATGGTTGAGAAATTGAAGAGGCAATTCATCCCCACAGATTATGAGTTGGATCTATTGAGGAGGATGCAGAGTCTAAGACAGGCGAGTAAATCTATCAAAGAGTACACGGAGGAGTTCTACCAGATCTCAATTCGAACCGGCCATTCTGAGGCGAATAAGGAGAAGGTCGCCCGCTACATCAATGGATTGAGAACCATCATTCAAGAAGAGCTGAGTCTGGTTCGGATGAGCACGGTTGAGGATGCATACCAGTTTGCCCTAAAAGTGGAAGAGAAACTGAATAGGAGGTTTGAGGGTAAGCAGAGAGGAAAGGATCATGGTGGGAGAGCTGGTGGAAGGACCAGTGGAGGAAGATACAGAGATCTGAAGAAGACTGGTGAAACAAGCAGTAGCCAGGACCAGAAAGAAGAGAAAGAGGAGAATACCCATCGCCCATGCAATCAGAACAATAGCTACCCGAGAGGAAGAGGTAGGCCTGGGCGTGGGTATGGGAGAGGGGTATTTCATGGAACCTGCTACAATTGTGGGGAAGAAGGGCATCGGGCATACAACTATCCACAACGCCAAGAAAGGCCAAATCGGAGACCTGAGGGTCAGGCCAGGGCTGCTGTAGCAGATGAAGGTGTCGAATCTGAGCACTCTGAGGAGGTAGAATGAGGAGAAGTGATGGTCATAAGGAGAGTCTTGTTGAATGAGGAAAAGGAGCCAGACCAGAGGAACAACCTGTTTCGCACGAGATGCAAATGCTTAGGCAAGGTCTGTAACATCATTATTGACAATGGTAGTACTGATAACTTGGTCTCTGAGGAGATGGTTGCCAAGTTACAGTTAGAGAGAAGAAGACACCCGCATCCATATCGGATTGCGTGGTTACAGAAGGACCATAGGGTTTTGGTCAATGAGCAATGCCTGGTGAAATTTAACATTGGGACTTACCGTGATGAGGTCCTGTGTGACATCCTGCCTATGGATGCATGTCACATGTTGCTTGGGAGACCATGGCAGTTTGATCGAAGTGCAGTACATGATGGTCGAGCCAACACGTATTCCTTGTCGAAGAATGGAGTTCGCCATAAGTTGAAACCCCTGAAGGAGGCGGACGAAAAGGTATGTAGCAGTGCTCAAATCTGTCTAGTTGATGGAAGAAGATTTTTAGATGGTCTGAAGCCAGATCATATGTGCTATGCAATAATCCCTAGGGTTAGGGAAAAGGAATGCGAGGATACCCCAGTAGAAGTCATGGGCCTGTTAGAAGAATTTCCAGATATCATATCAGATAATGTACCTGAGGGTTTACCACCTGTAAGGAAGATCAGTCACCATATAGACTTGGTACCAGGGTCTAGCTTGCCCAATAAGGCCGCACATAGAATGACTCCTATGGAAACTGAGGAGCTGAATAGGCAAGTTCAAGAGTTGCTAAAGAAGGGGTTGATTCGGGAGAGTCTTAGCCCATGTGCAGTACCTGCAGTACTAGCACCCAAGAAATATGGAGAGTGGAGAATGTGCATAGACTCTCGGGCAATTAACAAGATCACTATAAAATATAGATTTCCATTGCCAAGGATGGATGACATTATGGACTGTTTGAGTGGAGCTGAGTACTTCACGAAGATTGATCTGAAGAGTGGTTATCATCAGATCCATGTCAGAGAAGGGGATGAGTGGAAGACAACCTTCAAAACCAGAGAGGGTTTGTATGAGTGGTTGGTCATGCCATTTGGGCTAACCAATGCACCAAGTACATTCATGCGGCTGATGAATGAAGTATTGAAAGAATTTTTAGGCAAATTTGTCATTGTCTACTTGGATGATATCTTGATATTTAGCAGAACCCTGGAGGAACACCTGATGCATATCAGGAGGGTTTTTGAGAAGCTGCGGGAGGAGCAGTTGCTGATAAATCTGAAGAAGTGTAACTTCGTGAAAAGGGAGTTAGTATACCTAGGATTTGTCATCTCAGCAGACGGTCTAAAAATGGACCCAAAAAAGGTGAGGGCTATCATAGAATGGCCTGCTCCAAGAAGCGTGACTGAGGTAAGATCGTTTCATGGTCTAGCCAGTTTTTACAAAAAATTCATTAGAAATTTTAGCAGTATTTGTGCATCCCTTACGGAGACAATGAGGGGGAATAAGAAGGAATTTAAGTGGACAACCGGAGCAGACAAGAGCTTTGCTATGTTAAAGAAGAAGGTCACAGAGCAACCTGTCTTAGCACTTCCAGATTTTAATAAGGTATTTCAGGTAGACTGTGATGCTAGTGGTAGTGCCATAGGGGCTGTATTGAGTCAAGAGGGTAAGCCTGTCGCTTATTTTAGTGAGAAACTCAATGATGCCAGGAAGAAGTATTCAGTGTATGATCAGGAGTTCTATGCTATAGTTCAGGCTCTGAAGAAATGGAGGCATTATTTGTTGCCAAAGGAGTTTGTTCTATATACTGATCATCAGGCACTACAGTATATTAATAGTCAAGGAAAGCTAAATCAGAGGCACCTGAAGTGGGTTGAGTTCCTGCAGAGCTATACCTTTGTGTTGAAGCACCGGAGCGGAAAGTCCAATAGAGTTGCGGATGCCTTAAGTAGGAGGCAATTTTTATTGATGGAAATGAAGGTGGAAGTTGTAGGGTTTGCTGAACTTAAGGGTTTGTACCCTGCAGATCCCGACTTCGTAGAAGCTTGGAAGGCCTGCTCTGCACCTGTTACTTTAGACAGGACTAAGTGGTTAAATTTTTTGATCCAAGATGGAATGTTGTTCAGGGGAAACCAATTATGCATTCCAAGGAGTTCAATGAGGGAGAATCTGGTCAAGGAAAAACATAGTGGAGGGTTGGCTGGACACTTTGGTCGAGACAAGACCATTTCCCTTGTTAATGAAAACTACTACTGGCTGCAATTGCAACAAGATGTGACAAAATTCATGCAAAGTTGTAGGATATGCCAGATGGCGAAAGGTGTGAGGCAGCATACTGGCTTATATCAACCACTACCTATACCCGAAAGGCCATGGGAGGACATCAGTATGGATTTTGTTCTTGGTTTACCCAGGACGCAGAGGGGAAACGACTCCATACTTGTGGTGGTTGACAGGTTTTCAAAAATGGCTCATTTTATCCCCTGCCAGAAAACTAGTGATGCGGTCCATGTGGCAGGCTTATTTTTCAAAGAAGTGGTACGACTTCATGGTCTACCAAAGAGTATTGTGTCGGACAGGGATACCAAGTTTGTTGGGTATTTCTGGAGAACCCTGTGGAAGAAACTGAAGACGGATTTGAAATTCAGTTCTGCATACCACCCACAGACAGATGGCCAAACAGAGGTGGTAAATAGAAGTTTGGGCAATCTATTGAGATGCTTGATAGGAGACAAGCCCAAGGGATGGGATTTAGTTTTGCCACAGGCGGAATTTGCATACAACAATTCTGTCAATAGGAGTACCAACAAATCTCCATTCCAGATAATTTATGGGAGCAGCCCAAGAAATGCTTCTGAGTTGAGGAGGATGGATACAAGAGAAAAGTGCAGTGCTGAGGCCGAAGACTTTGCAGAGCACCTGAAAAGCTTGCATGAAGAGGTGACGAAGCAGATCACTAAGATGAATACTCAATATAAGACCAGGGCAGACCAGAAGCGCCGGTCTAAAGAATTTGAAGTGGGAGATGCCGTCATGGTCCATCTGAGAAAAGAAAGATTTCCTGCCAAGACCTATAACAAGATGAAGATGAAGAAGTTTGGGCCATGCAGAATCATTGGAAAATGGGATTCGGGCAATGCATACGAGGTGGAGTTGCCGAGTGAACTTAACATCTCACCCATTTTTAACATTTCGGATTTGGTCGAGTATCATGAAGGAGGTAGCAGTGAGACCCCAAGTCTGGATTTGTGGAGCATTCCAGCAACCACCCCAGTCGCAGACGAGATAGAAGAAGTCCTTGACACGCGTGAAGGCCGAAGTACTAGGAATAGGCGATATTCTAAATATTTGGTCAAGTGGAAGGGCAGACCCGTAGAAGATGCGACTTGGTTGTCGAAGGCAGAGGTTGACCGCCTGGGTCTACCTCACACAGAACAGAAGTGAAGGTCACTTCTCAATTCACCCTGGGTGTCTGATGCAGGAGCATCTGGTGGTGGCAGAGCAATCTTGCATCATCAAAAAAAAATTAAGTGTTGGCAAGGGGAAAAGTTGTCGCGATATCGCGACAAAAAATGTGTCGTGATATCGCGACACATTTGGAGAAGAGGAGCCAGGGAGAAGCTATCATGATATCACGACAAAAAATGTGTCGTGATATCACGACACATTTGGAGAAGAGGAGCCAAGGGGAGAAGTTGTCGCGATATCATGACAGAAAATGTGTCGCGATATCGTGACACATTTGGAGAAAAGAAACCAATGGGAGAAGCTGTCGCGATATCATGACAGGAAATGTGGCATGATATCGCGACACAAAATGGAGAATGAAGCTAGCAGGGAGAACTATCGCGATATCATGACGGGTTTCATAGGAGAGGCAAGGATGTCAAAGATGTCACGATTTCATGACATGTCATGGTTTCATGACCCGAAGGCAGAAGACAAGTACGGAAGGCAAAGATGTCATGATTTCATGACATGTCACGGTTTCATGACCCAAAGGCAGAAGACAAGTACGGAAGGCAAAGATGTCATGATTTCATGACATGTCACGATTTCATGACCCAAAGGTAGAAGACAAGTACGAAAGGCAAAGATGTCACGATTTTATGACATGTCATGGTTTCATGACCCGAAGGCAGAAGACAAGTACGAAAGGCAAAGATGTCACGATTTCATGACATGTCATGATTTCATGACCCGAAGATAGAAGGAGAGTATGAAAGGCCAAGATGTCATGATTTCATGACATGTCACGGTTTCATGACCCGAAGATAGAAGGAGAGAACGGAAGGCCAAGATGTCACGATTTCGTGACATGTCATAGTTTCGCGACCCGAAGGCAGAAGGCAAGTACGGAAGGCCAAGATGTCATGATTTCATGACATGTCATGGTTTCGTGACCCGAAGGAGAGAATAGAGGCCGAACGCCAAAATGTCATGATATCAATCATGATATCATGACAGATCGTTCACGACTCCAGATGGGCAGGCGGTTGCAGAGGTCATTGTAGAAGGGCACGTGGCAGCAAAATACAGGTGGCTACAGAGCACTCCTATGAATGATGACTCAGAGGGTCGATGTGCAGGTGGCTGCAGAGCACTCCGCCATTCTATGCAATGATGGTCCAAGGCACCTGGCAACAGGATGCAGGCGGCGATAGAACATTCGTGCAGGCGGTTACAGAAAACTTCGCAGTCTGTGTAATGATGTCCGAAGGGGGTCGGGTCCGCTATAAGAGGCAGTTCATACATTGTAAGGGGGTTGGCCATTTTTAACTTCTGTAATTCGGATTTGAAAGCTTTGAATGAAATATTGGTGGTTTCTCTGCTTGTATTCAATTAAGTTCTGCATCAAATGCTCATATTTTGTGTACATTTTCTTGATTATTATGTGGCTGTATAATAAGGATTGCATATGTTTATGAATGATTATATAATTATTTGTCGAAATTATGCATGTTATCTAATTCATGTATTTTTAGTGTGTTTTTATGGAATTGTAGTTGATTTAGTCAGATTTGGATCAGTCGAGGTCTTTTCATGGACCTGGCACTTTTTTTCTTTCGGAATCAATGTAGAGAGTAGGCGCCTTCCTCTTCCAGGAAGGCACCAAGCGTAAGTAGGTGCCTTCCTCTTCCAGGAAGGTGCCAAGCATAAGTAGGCACCTTCCTCTTCCAGTAAGGCACCAAACGTAAGTAGGAGCCTTCCTCTTCTAGGCAAGCACTAAGAAATGACAAGCGCCTTCCTCTCCCAGGAAGGCGCTAATAGAAGGCTAGCACCTTCCTCTTCTAGGAAGACGTCAAAGGAAAGCAAGCACCTTCCTATCATAAGGAAGGTGCCAACAAGAAGGCACCACTAGAAGGCAAGCACATCCATTTCATAAGGAAGGTGTTGATAATAAGGCGCCACTAGAAGGCAAGCTCCTTCCTCTCATAGGAAGGCACCAACAGAAGATAAGTGTCTTCCTCTTCCAGGAAGGCACCAATGGCAGTAAGACACCTTTTGCATAGAAAAGGCACTTGAATTACTTAGGCACCTTCCTCATAGGGAAGGCACCCCTATTCTTTACCCATTGACCAGACAAGCATGACATGGACAACAAATACTGGTGTAGTTCCAACTCTACATCATGTAGATTTAAATTGGGAATCACATCAACGTATGAGAATGTCCTACCAATGACAGGTGAAGCACAAACCAATTAGTGAACACACCATCGTTAGAAATGAATGTCAGTTTTAGTAGACATCGATCACATTTACTAGACTGTCTTAGTTTAGTCTGGAATGAATCAAATGTTATAAATTCTTTGTAATAGAAGATCTGTAGGTGTGCTATATAAACACACGTAGACCTCTCTAAAGATATAGAATATTTTGATAGTAAATGTAGAGAGATATACAGAATAAGCATTGTAATACTTTGATAATTATAATACAATTCTAAGAGTTTCTAAGTGCATGTTCAACTGGGAGGAAGCTGCTGGAGCCTGGGCCCACTCCAAGCCAGTATTTCTTCCCCTATTTTTCCCGTGTTTTCTAGATTAGTTTACTGCTTTTATAAGATTGTTTATCGCATTGTTATTTCTAGTATTGCAATAGGTTTATTTCCAGGAATGCGTGAATATTTCCTTTCTATATGATTTAATTTTTTTACATAAATTATTGAGGAATGTATGAATGATTGACGACCATTGAAACACCCCCCAATAGTAGAACTAGCAGACTCATATCAAGTGGTATTGTAAGCAATCTTGTTCAAGACCCTTCGCAAGTTTACAAATCTCCCTAGGTTGATAAATTAAATGCACGGGAATGTGACAAAAGTAGGAAAAAAGTTAACCTTGTTTGGCCCGCAACACCATTTTGGAAGAACTTTCTCCAAGGCATGAAGGAATGGACTAAAGATATAGATGAAAAGAGGAAATAAGACTATGTCATGCTTGGAGAACTTTCTAATAAAGATAAAATAAGTGAGCTCGTATCCAAAAGGATTTAAGAGTTCAAATGCGATGCCAAGGATGAACAAAAATTAACACAACAACTCAAGGAGCTAACTCAGATAGTTTAGATTATCATAAAATTTACAAATGAGAATGAATCCTCATATAAAGGCTACATCAATTAGCTATTAAATATAAAATATGATATCACAATAAAATCCTCTTTTTATGATTAATACTAGAGTTATATTGCAAATATATTAGGGGTAAAACTGCTTGAGGAAGATAAAGGTGAATTCAATACTAGACCCACCAAAGAAAAGGACAAAGAAGCAACATCAGGAATAGGAAAAAATTGACAATGAGCTCCTTTTTGAGGAAGTTAGAACCAAGGAAGCCCAAAAAATAATCTTTGATAATAGCTGGCACTATTTTGGATATATGGTAGTGTTCACTGGTTTTTGATAGCTTGTGATAGCTCAATTTTTTGTTTTAATGCACTCAAAGAGATCAAATGTAGAGAGAGATCTAGGTGGACACATCTACACCACACACTTGTAACTGAATTGCAGCAGTTCAAATTATAAGACATCTAAAGCTAGAATAGAGCATCAAAAAAATCATAGAAAATTTTTCAAGAGGTAATCTGAGTGTTATATTCTTGTCAATTGTATTTCTATTTGGGTCTATCTTGTTTTTCCATATCTTACTTCCCATCAGTGTGCAGGAATTGCTAAGAGCTAGTCTAGTTTTTTGAGGATATTCCTAGGAGCTGGATTAAGAAGTTGAAATTTCTATGTCATTGTTTTTAGGACACAACTAAATTCTTTTGTTACATCATTTGAATAGGATGAATATTGTATTATATTTGAAGAGAACAATTATAATATAATTCAACTTCTTCTCTCTAGCAATTTTGGTGTTTATTGTATGACATGTTATTCATTGATGTATTGCATAATTTGGATGTGTGAATGATATTTTATCTTTTTGGTATGATTTTTATATTTATTGTATAATTTAAATGAATGTAAACATTCCAGTTATCCTTTCTTTTCTTTTTGATTCACAAAATCATCAATCTCTTCTATAATTACCCAATGGAAAGGACATTGGTCTACTGCTTGAAGATAAGGTTGTGAGTGTTATAATTAGTTTGGTCATAGTAAAATTTATCCTAAATCCCATATAATATGGTTGAGCACTAGACATAAAATATCACTCACTAATTAAGCTCATATTAGGGTATCTTGACATGACTTGGTCTGTTTAGAATTTATTATATTTAGGTTAAAGAGGTAAGTCTACCAGAGCTTGCATATCTCATTGTGATTTAGAAAATTTAGGTAGCGTGATACATATTCTAAGGATGTCTAAATTTTCCACAACACCCTCATAGAACCTTCATGGAACATATATAAATATGTAAAACATTAGGACTAGTTCTATGGTTTAGATGAGTGATTTATATTTCCTCTTTATGTAAGTTTCCATATGCAAGGTTTGCACAAGTGGCATGTAAGTATGTAATGTGCAGGATATGCATACTTTTATATAAGTGTGTATTGAGAGAATATGCACAAATTTCTTGTATTAGGAGTTAAAGTAGGAGAGTAAGAGTCATGTAAAAGTGTGCAAGTGTCATAGAGTGCTTGATTTAAAAAAAAAATAGGAAACAAGAAATTGGAGTAGGTATAGTCCAAGATTACCTTACAAATATTACAAACATCAACAATGGATGAATCCAAGAATCAATATGATGAATAATATTTTAGATAAGAAGATATTCATGCTCAATGCAAGATCATATGAATATTGAATATGAAGACAAATATTTAAGACTAAATAATGTAATACATGTGGGTGTTAGAGAATATTACATTAATTGGTATATGTTAATGTACCCCCATGGAAGATTCATGGTACAAATAGAAATATGTAATAGATCGGGATTGAATCTATAGTTTAGATGACTAATTTATATTTCCTCTTTATGTAAGTGTCCATGTGCAAGATATACACAAGTATCATGTAAGTGTGTATTGAAAGAATGTGCACAAGTGTCATGTAAGTGTGTATTGAAAGAATATGCACAAGTGTCATGTAAGTGTGTATTGAAAGAATGTGCACAAGTGTCATGTATGTAAGTGTGCAAATATGTAATGTGAGTATGTGCAAAAGTGTCTTGTGTTAGGAGTTTATGTATGAGAGTAAGAGTCATGTAGAAGTGTGCAAGTGTCATAGAGTGCTCGATTTTTTAGAAAAATGTAAACAAGAAGTTGGAGCAGGCATAGTCCAAGATTACCTTACAAAGATTACAAACATCAAAAATGGATGAACCCAAGGATCAATATGATAAAAAATATTCTATAGAATTAGAGATGAATGCTCAATGCAAGATCACATGAAAATTGAAGACTAAATTCTTCAATAACCAAATAATGTAATACAGGTGGGTGTTGGAGAATATTATATTATTTGGTACATGCTAATGTACCCCATGAGATATTCATGTTACAAATATAAATATGTAATAGATTAGGGTTGAGACTATAGTTTGTATGAGTGATTTATATTTCCTCTTAATGTAAGTGTCCATGTGCAAGATATGTAAAAGTGTAATGTGCATGATATGCACAAGTGTCATGTGTGTATTGAGAGAATGTGCACAAGTATCATGTATGTAAGTGTGTAAATATGTAATGTGCAAAAATTTCTTGTATTAGGATTTCATGTAGGAGAATAAGAGTCATGTAGAACTGTGCAAGTGTCATGAGTCAAGTATGCATGTAAGAAGAGAGTGAAGAGTCTCGTATAGAAGTGGCAAGATGAGAAGCCAAAGGTTAAGAATAGAATTGTGAGGAGTGCAATAGATAAGTATTGAAGAGTCACATTACTATGGCTATATTACAAATATAAATCTCCATATAATATAAGGAAAAATGGTCTATAGCAATAACCACATAGCAATCATGCTAATAAATCTTGTATACTAATTTTGAGCAATTTATATAAGTATTCTTCGTACATGTCCATGAATAATTTTGGCCATATTACATTCATATTTGATATTTCATTATTATTTTTTCCTATATATATTTTATTTCTCATATATAATTATACTCTTGATTATTGATATTTCGACCTATAATATTGTAGCTTATTTATATTGAAACTTGTGCTATTTTGAGATAATTAGGATTAAAAACCAACATCTTTCCTACTTAATGTGGTTAATTGTCCACCAAAATATAAATTTTTTGTACTCTTAGAATGAATATGGTGCATGATGATAGGAATAATCTTCTATGGTAGATTATGAAATTACATCTAGGAATGGAAACAATACCCTTAACAATTATTTTTATGATAATATATATGCTATAACTATGTAGAACATATATAGGTTCCAACTAAGATTATTCAAAAGGATTTAATCATGCTTAAGGGAAATTAAAATGTACAATATTTATAATAGTGGAGTACTATATCATTTATCATATGTACAAATGTTTTATGCATCCCTTTCTCTTACTCAACTCAATCATCTAGATCAAAAAAATCTACAAAGGATAGAAAATGAGAGCATTCTACATGTTGGATAAATGATACCTTACCATTAATATCAAAGTTAAAAGAATGTAACTAGAAACTAAAAGATATATGCATAGGGTTTAGGATATAAAATCTATATGAATTGTATCTGTATATATATCTAACAATGTGTTTATTTGGGAATTGGTTGTCTATAATTTTAAAACCATATGCATTCATGAAAATACATCAATTTTTAAAAAATAACACTTGGATGAATAAGCTATAAAATGGAAAATAAATAGAAATCCATCCTATGAGGATGGATTTAAAATACTCTTAATAGAAATGCCCCCCTTTTTCATATTTTATAGAAACAATATATCATATGATCTAAAAACATAAGTTGAATCATCAACACCTAAGCATCCTATAGAATAGGTACTAGAGTATAGATAATTTGAAATTCAAACTACTAACTATAAAGGTGGATCATAAGTTTGATAAAATTTATTATTAATATTGTCTAACAACAATGACAACAATCTAGATAGTAAGCATAATAGTTGATACCCATATACTTATAACATCATAGCTAGAACAAACATTATTAGATATAGGGAGTTCCTTTAAGAGGAATACAACAACAACAAAATTATTAAGGGGTTCAAGCATAAAAAGGGCACTGTTATGGAACTTGACACACAATACCAGTGGAAAAAAAAACTAAGGTACCATAGCTTGGTATAAATGTAGCTAGAAAATATGATCAAGGGACATTAAAATCTTCATATATGATATTAGTGTTTCTACACTCAATCAAGAGAATGCTCAAATTATCCAAGTAATCAAATATAAGGGAAAATAAGTAGAAAATACATTAGAAGTCTTGCACTTTCCAATCACTTGTTGTAGTTTCAAATATCATAAAATCCTCTCTGTTCCCAAGCCTAGCCAATACCTTTCAATAAGTAGGTTTTTTTTCTTTTCGAGGCATTTTCATTGGTTTGCTTGGTAGGTCTAGATCTGCGATCTCACCTATTTTTTATATTGTGTCATGCATGATCCTTTAATTTACCCTCCAGTTTACCTATGGTTGTTCCTTTATGTTGTTTCCCCTTTATTTTCCTTCCTTTCGATCTTTCTTTGGGTTTCAATCATGAAATAAGGGAAACCTGAGTATACTAAGCCTTAAATTTTCAAAATTAAAACTATTGCTAATGACGATTTAAAGGATAAAGGTGACCTCATCAATTTTTTTAAAATGTTCTCTGGCATCGATTGGGATGTGACTACCGTGTTTGCTGAGACTTGGTACAATGGCATTGTCACCATTCATAGTGTGGAGTTCCAGATAAAGATGGAGATTTTGGCTGAGCTTACAGGACAAATCCTTGAGGGAAGGGTGATTCAAAGGAACAAACACAATTGGGAGGCTGAACTAACCCACTTTGAACAGACATCCTTGATTTGCAAGTTCCATAAAAAATTTGTGTATCACCATCACCTTTCCACCCCTTGGAAAGAATTACTGAAGCCCATTATGTAATAATTGATTATTGACCACCTCGATTCCCAGCTTTGTAGTTTTCATTTAGCATTCGTCAACCATTTTTGTGAGGCAAAAATGATGAACATCCCTGCTACTCTCTACTGGTCCATGGACTATGCTATAACTTTAACCTGAGGTAAGAAGGATGAGGACTGGCCTTCTCATCAAGGATTATTCAAAATTCCCTATAGTTTTTAATCCTTAAGTTTCCCACAGGTAATATCCCTGACCATGATTCTGTAGAAGAAAACTCTTCCTCTACCCCTAGCCCTAAGGGCTCTAGGTCCAAGATAAAGAATAAGGTTGAGAAGTCTCAAGGTGTGTCCAAAATCAAGAAAAAAATCAAAATTGAAAAAATGTCTATTCGTTGTTCCCAGAGGCTTAAATTTAAGGAGATTGCTGAAATACCCACTCCTTCCTCTGAAAGGGCCAAGAAAGAACTTTCTAGTTCTATTGACATTGTGGAAAAATACCTTCATAAGCCTATTGTCCAAGACACATCTGCTACTATCAATCACCTAGAAACTGCTCATGTTGCCATTGGGAAAGCTATCACATAGCTTAAGGAGCAGCATCAAGAACTTAGCCTATTGTTCTTCTATGACTCTTTTGAGGATGTTCAGGCTACTTCTACTATAGGGAGACTTTTTGACATAAAAGACAATGCCAAGGATGAGGAGGTTGTGGAGATCACCAAGGAAGCTTGCAAGGAAGCCCCAAAGGATATGCCAAAGGATGATATCAAGGATGTTGATATGGAGATTGTGGTTGTGTCACCAATACAGATAGATGCTATTGAAATCTTAGTCTTAGTTTTCACTTGTTTGTTTTGCTCCATTTTGTGGTGACTCGGGTCCTTTTTGGTTTTGTTGGTTGAATGCATTTTGTTCCTCTGGTGTTTCATTTTTTCATCCTCTTTTGATCCCTCTATTCTGTTCTCAGTTCTGTTTATGTACAAGGCGTTGGGGCACCTTTCAAATGTCCTTTTCTAATGAATTTCATTAACTTACCAAAAAAAAAAAGGATATGAAGAATTAAAGTATGAGGAAGGGGAATCAAAATACAAATATGAAGAATAAATAATCCCTAGAGGATAATGTTCTCTTGACATTCCATCATTGTAACTAATTTCATCTCGAATGTTATAGTCATCCATTATAATGGTCAGATGCACCTGACACTCATGCATTGCATATAGTGGCACATACAAAATTCTAGAGAGCATGGGACACAACCCTTAGGACAATATTTAATATTTTTTCTAAGGCTAGATACTTATAATTTGTGATATTAAATGCTTACCTTCCTATTTTATTCCTAATATAACTACATTCATCAAGAAAAAAGGGAAGAGATATAACAAGAAAGTAAATGATAGGAAAATAAAATCTTAAGCTGAGAGGCAATGTGGCAATATCTGAGATTATATATGCATTAGTGGATGATAAACAGTTAAAATAACTTATCAAAAGTTAGAAGGTGAATAATTTCTTGGATACACACAAGCATTCATACACATAGAACATACATAAGAACTAGGACAGAGAAAGAAATAGTCATAGCTATATACATACATACATACATACATACATACATACATACATACATACATACATATATATATATATATATATATATATATATATATATATATATAAGATTTTTGTACAATATGCCAAACCAATATGGATTGAATTCCATTAGCAAGATGATTCAAGGTTTGAGTCTAGATGGATACATAAGATAAAATCAAGGGAAAGTCACCAAGAGGCTATATATCAGGCACTAGTAGGTAACCTTTCACTCCTTTCTAATAATAGAAAACTATTATTTATAGATAAAACTAGGGATATTTTCCCTCTATAATTGTGCATGAAATTCAAAATACTATCTTTATTGCATGTTGTGCCATACCCATATTCAATTTGTTGATTACCTCAAGGTCTTTGGATTTGGAATCATTAAGGCTAAAATATTTTGTGTCTTTGGATGTGCAACTACTACTACTAATAATACCACCTATCCCCTTGGGGATCCCCAAGTCTGAGAAAAAAGCCCTTCTATAATGAATGTCATTGGGATTGAGGCAACTGCTACTATAAATCCTACTACTAGTCTCTTTAATACATCAACCACCTCCTTGGGATGTGGTGCTTGAGTTATGAAAGGATCTCCAGAGGTTCCTTGTTATGGAAGGAAATATTTCTAGATTTTGTTCAACACCCTTTTGTGCATAGTTGTTTCTTCACTTCTTGTCACAACTTTTGGTTAGCACTATTTTACATACAATATTATTTTGAACTTATATGAAAGTTCTAGTTTTTATTTTTGCATGCCTCGTGCTTTGGTCCATACTCTTTGACATTTTAGACCTTTGTTTTTTCTCTCTTGAACTTGGCTCTACCTTAGCTTTTCCTCATATTTATAGATATATTTCCTTCTATTGGATCCACCTTACAAAATTGACTAAGACCACACCTAGTAGTCTCACAAAATTTGGCTAAGGCAAATATTTTTCTAAGTGTAATGAGAATCACTATAGTTTTGTTGACTTACAAGGTTCTTCTACCTAGTGAATAATAAATCTATAATTCATTGCTTTATCCATGGGCATGGAGTGAAAATATTATGTTGGGAAAGGGTGAATGTAGTTATTGAAGTTTGTTCATAAAGATTTAGACTTATTACCACTTGCTTTCGATGGAAAATTTACCTTTGTGAGTAAAATATTGCTCCTTTCAAGCTCTCACTTTTCATTCTAAGGCATGCGAGTGTCCTTAAGAATTTTTGGAGATGCATTTTGAGCTCTACCACTAGTTTCATTACTCAAGTTATTTTATCTAAAATATGAAGTCTAGAAATATATCAATCTCCTTCTACTTTAACATTCACTAGAACTATTGATCCAAAATAATATCAACATCTAGAGTACAATGGGATGGGAGGTTGGCTTGAATTAAGAAGATAATATGCCTCTTCCACTCATCTATCAATTGGGCCAAAGCAGTGACCTAGGCTCTACATCGTTGTGTGGTCTAATCTACTTCAAGAACATTACCAATTGCTAATCCTACTGGGGGAAGGATAACGACCCCTTGAGTAAACCGATGTATGAACCTTAGGGGAGCAATCTTCTTTGGAAAGTATATCACGGTGGATTAGTGGGAGTCATAAGGAGGGCTGCTTATCTGGGTGACATAAGGATCTCAAACATCTTCTCTTCTTTGCTATAAGTACTCTAGAAACAAAACTTTAATAAATTAACCCCCTTTTTGAAGCTAAGTCTTCAAGCCATGTCTCAACATCCTTATAACACCCAAAATAAGGGTGTACCTATCACTTCTTAGGAAGGATCATCCTCTCAAGGACAAATTGAACCAGAAGTAAACCCTTGGTCACAACAAGTACCTAGGGAACAATTAGTTGTTGAACAAATCCCTTATCAAACTATAGACCATGTTAGAGATTACATCAAAAGAAACAAGGACATCATTTTGGATGTCCTTAAAGATGAACTTAGAGAACAAGCGGAAGTGGAATCCACCACAATGCATGAAAACATAGGATATTCTAATGAACAATCAACCACTACTCAAATCAATGAAATTCAAAACAACTTGGCAAGTCTCAATGTGGCTATGGCACAACCTACTGATTCTACAACACCTCCTACCTTGTCCATGGAAATGCCCACTTTGGGAAATCCTTTTTCAATATTTCCTAGTGAAACAACTAATTCTACAAATCCCTTTTTCACTCTCAACATGGGACCTAGTCAAGTCCCTCCCATCATAACATCAAATCAAAATGCTTCAAATTTTACAAGTATACCTTTTATGACGCAAACCTTTGCTCAATCACATACTCAACCTCCATCAAATGATATTCAAAATATCAATACCAAAATTTCAGACTTAGAAAAGAGAGATGCCAAGTTTGAAGAACTTGAGCATCAAATTACCTCCCTTCAAGGAACATCTAAACTTAAATACTCTTTTGAAGAGTTCTATAATGAACCTTTAGATCCCAAAATCCTTAATCACCCATTTCCAAAGAATTTTGAAACCCCCAAGTTTCAAATGTATAATGGAAAACAAGACCCCATCAACCATCTAAGGCTATTTCAAATAGCTTGTAGTGACATCAATCATGATGAAAAACTTCTCCTTAGGTTATTCCCTAAAAGTCTTAGTGGTTTAGCCTTAGAATGGTACTTCCAAATACCTTGTCATTCCATCAAGAAGTTCAAAGAACTTATGGAAGCCTTCATTAAACAATTTTCAATCTACATTGAAGATAAGGTTACCATAGATGACCTTTATCAACTTAAATAGGGTAAGAATGAGAAATTCTCAGACTTCTTGGCCAAATGGAGAGGTCTCATAGGAAAACTTCAATACATTCCTCCTCCTAAGGAACTCTTACATATTTTCATACGAAACCTTCATGAACAATTGTCATATCCCTTGGAGATGACAAACTTAACCTCTTTCGAGGAAGCCATCGACATGGCTAAAAGGGTAGAGGTCATCCTCATAAGATGAGGCCAACTCAACTATAACAAGAAAGAAGATGAAAATCCCTCTAACAAGGGGTAATACAAAAATAAACATGTTGTAGGAGATGGTGTAACCGATTCTCGACAAAACAACAATGTAAATACTACTCAAAATGCTCCTCAAAAGTTGGTTATCCAAAAGGAGGACAAACCTCAAAGGCAATATACCAACACAGGACAAAGTCAAATAACCATGCTAAAAATGCTCCTTGAATCCAAACTAATAGAACTTCCACCCATTAGACCTTGGGACCTATCAAAAGGAGCACCCTTTTGGTATAGGCAAGATGAATACTATGACTATCACCAAACAGAGGGACACACTACCAACAAGTGTAGAACCTTAAAGAACATTATCCAAGACCTCATTGAGGAAGGAAAAGTGGCAATTAATAAACCACAAAACCCTAACAAAGGCATGGGAATATTTCAAGATCCCCTACCAACACGTGATCAAAAATCAGCTAACTTTGTAGGTGTCATTCGCCTATCAAGATCTTCCCACGCCATAACTAGACAACAAGCAAAGAATCAATCTTCGGATCAACCTCCATTGGTTGTCCCGAAGGCAAAAATCAATGTTCCTAATAAATCACCTTTGGTGATTACACCTTCTCAAAACACCTTGCATACATTCAATCTTCATCAATAATTAGAGGAGGTACCTACAAATATTTCCCTCCTAGAACTCCTAAAAATATCATCTGCTCATAGGGAAATATTGTTGAAACTCTTAAGTGAACAAGAAGTCCCTCAAGACCTATCTCCAAATGACATCGCCAACATGGTTGGGTTAACTGGAATAAACAATGCTATCTTAGCCTTTCATGAGGAAGACACTCCTCTCAAAACCATATCAGGGGATTCCCCTCTCTACATCATAACTCAAATAGGTGATAAATATATCAAGAGGGTTCTAGTAGATAATGGGTCAGCCTTGAACATTTGTAATGTCAAATTTTTATGAAATTTTGACTTAACTAAAAATGATTTACAAAAATTAGACCTCATTATTAGAGCCTTCGATAATGAAGAATGAGAGGTGATAGGCACCATTACTTTACCTATCAAAGTAGGGCCTCGTATCTTAAATACCCTCTTTTATGTCATATCATGTGATGTAACATATAACATGCTCCTTGGAAGACCATGGATACATGCTATGAGGGTCGTACCCTCTACCTTACATCAATGCCTTAAATATGAATACCAAGGAAGGGTCATCCATGTTCTTGGAGACCCAGAACCTTTCACCATGTGCAATTCTATAGACTTACAAGAGATTAATATTTGCCCTTCCATACAATCGGCTAAGTCAAATGATCAATCAAAAGTAGATAAAGGAAAGGAAATATTAGAGGAACCCCTCATAAACTTAACCATATTTGTTAAAAACCAAATCCTTTCATAGAACTAGTAAGCATGTTCCTTTCTCCTCGAGACATAGGTATGCCTAGTAGAAAGGGACTCAAAATCCAAATAGGGTCTTGTACTTTCATCCATAGAGGGACTACCTTCGATGAGAAGATCCAAGGATGCAACCTCATGCCAAGTGAATGAACCTACACTACATGTTACATGTCACCTTCCTTTCCCATAGTTAAACAAATGCTTGTTAATATGGGTTATCAAGGTAAAGGCCTAGGTCACTATGAACAAGGTATTAAAGAACCCTTAGAAGTTGTACCTTGGCTAGCATGATGTGGGATTGGATTTATCCCCAAAAAAAATGAACCCTCTCCTATATCAGGAGAAGAAGACAAGGATGACTACTCCAAATCAATACATGGCTCTCAATGGGGTGAAGAGGATGAAGAAGAACTATGGTCACTCCTCAACCAAACACCCCATAAAACTATATGATTTGGGAGCATTAACATGTTAGAATTAGTCCATCCTAAAGCAATCACAACCAACAAAGATCTTGAAGAATCTTTGGATAATTGCCATATAGAAGAATCTCTTAAACAAGATCTTCAATTTAAATTTTGCCCAACCTCCTGACTTGGAACAAATATCTATAGACCCATAAGAACTTAAAGAACTAGGGATTATAGATATCCCTCTTCATTTTGAAGATGAGTCACAAGATTTAATCGAAGAGACCATAGAAGTCAACATTGGAATAGATCAAGATCCACACCTTATCAAACTAGGGAAAGTCCTAACCCAAGAAGAATGAATAGAATACATGAACCTATTAAAGGAATTCTCTGACATCTTCACTTGGGGATACGATGATATGCTAGGACTTGACCCCTCATTAGTAGTCCACCATCTAGTAGTGCATCCTGATGCCAAACCTATCAAGCAAAAACTAAGAAAAATACATCCAAGAGTCGCCCTTCTAGTAAAGGATGAACTTCAAAAACTATTAGATGTTGGCTTCATAAAAGCCATAGATTATTTGGATTGGATCTCCAACATTATCCCTATCACCAAGAAGGAAGGGTCCATTCAAATTTACATCAACTTTAGAGATATAAACAATGCTTGTCCTAAAGATGATTTCCCTTTACCAAACATAGACATGATAGTCGACTTCACCACAGGGTCTGAGATGCTATCCTTAATGGATGGATTCTTAGGCTACAATCAAATCAAGATCATAGTAGAAGATCAATCTAAAATAACTTTCACCACCCCATGGGGGACATTTTGCTATCAGGTTATGCCTTTTGGTCTTAAGAATGTAGGAGCCACATATCAAAGGGCTATGACATACATATTTCATGACCTCATGCATAAAATAGTAGAAGACTATGTGGATGACATCATAGGTCGATCTCAAGAAAGGAAAGACCATACTCGAGACCTTAGATGCATCTTCCAAAGACTACAAGACTATAAAGTTAGAATAAAACCCCTAAAATGTATTTTTAGGGTAAAATCAAGAAAGATACTTGGGTTCATCATATCTCATCATGGGATTGAAATTGATCCCTCTAAGATCACAACTATAACAAACATACCACCACCCAAAAACTTGATTGAGTTATGAAGCCTTCAAGGAAAATTATAAGCTATTCGTAGGTTCATATCACAACTCATAGACAAGTGTCAACCTTTCTCCAAATTATTGAAGAAAGGAGCTAAATTTGAATGGGACGAAGGGTGTCAAGAAGCCTTCAAAGCCCTAAAAACTTATCTCTTAACACCACCTATCTTGGTGCCACCAAACTTAAATCAACCATTATTGCTATACATAGCTGCTACTAAACATGCCTTAGGAGCTTTGTTAGCACAATACGATGAACAACATCGAGAAAGGGCAATCTACTACATTAGTAGAACTCTAGTGAACTACAAAACTCGTTACACACCACTAGAGAATATTTACCTAGAAGTGGTCTTCTCATATCTTAAACTAAGACATTACATGCTTAGTCAAAATACTTATATCTTAGCAAGGGTAGATCCATTACACTACCTCATATCAAAACCTTATCTATCAGGTAGAACTACAAAATGGGTCATAGCCCTCAATGAATTCAACATAGAATTCATAAATAAAAAATCACTAAAAGGGAAAGTTATAGTAGATCAACTTGTCATAACTCCTTTAGAATCAAAACACCCTATAAACATCTATTTTCCTAATGATATGGTCTCATCAATAGAAGTCCAAGAACCTAAAACATGGATCTTGTACTTTGATGGAGCTAGATGCACAAAAGGTGTAGGGGCAGGAATTATCCTAGTCACCCCACAACAACAACTCATCCCACTATCCTTTAAACTTCATTTCTCATGCACCAACAATACAATAGAATATGAAGCACTTATTTTAGGTCTCAGGGCTACAAAAAAACTAAATATCAAGAACATAATAGTATATGGTGATTCACAATTGGTGATCAACCAAGTAAATGATACCTATCAAACCAAATATGAAAAGCTAAAGCCATACAAAGATATTGTAGATATATTGAAAACTCATTTTGATAAAATAACTATAGAAGCCATACCATATTCTAGAAATCACCATGTTGATGCTATGGCAATAATTACATCTCTCATACCTTTAGAGTTGGAATATGAAGAAGCTACTATCATCATAAGGTCAATCAATGAGCCTTCCATAATCAAATCATGCTTACAACCTCTTAACATATGTAATATTGAAACATCTATACCTCAAGAACCTTGGTATCAAGACATTTTCAATTTCCTCAAGGAAGGAACATTCCCTAAAGGATTCAACTCTCAAAAGCATAGACAATTTAGGCTAAAATCTTACAAATATGTCATCATTAGAGATATCTTATATCGATGCTCCTTTGAAGGTATACTCCTCAGATGCATAAATGTAGATGAAGCCCAAGCTCTCATAAAAGAAGCCCATGATGGATCATGTGGTGGCCATTTTAGTGGATTAGCCATAGCCAAGAAGCTCCTTAGGATGGGCTATTATTGGCCCTCCATGGAAAAGGATACTCACAACTATGTCAAGAAATGTGACAAATGTCAACGACATGACAATCTTGTTCATGCTCCATCTCAAGAACTTCAACCTATCACATCTCCTTGGCCTTTCTCCTCCTGGGGATTGGATATTATAGGTAAAATTAACCCTCAATCATCTGATGGACATAAATTCATTATTACAACTACAAAATATTTCACTAAGTGGGTTGAGGCAATACCTCTATCCTCTACCATAGGCATCCAAGTATCAAAATTTATCCTAAATCAAATCATTAGCCGATATGGTATCCCTTCTACCATAATTGTAGATAATGGTACCCATTTTAAAAATAAATAGGTTTCCAAGATGTGCACCAAATACAAAATTCAATAGAAATGGTCTATGCCTTACTATCCATAAGGAAATGGACAAGTTGAATCCTCCAACAAAATGCTAATCAAAATCCTTAAGAAACTAGTCAACAAAAATGGTCGAGATTGGCACTTACAACTTTATCCTACCTTATGGGCATATCACACAAGTGTGTGTACTCCCACTAGGGAAACACCATATGCTTTAGTTTATGGTACCAAAGTAGTCTTTCCTTTCGAACTTGAGATACCCTCTCTAAGAGTCTTGTTACAAGATTCTTCGATAGGAGATGAATATCGCTCAAGCCGCTTACAACAACTAGAAATCTTAGAAGAAAAGTGCATCAACACCCTAGAACATCTCAGAATATACCATAATAGACTTCGACATACCTACAACAAAAAGGTGCATCATAGGTCCTTTGAAGTTGGGGATTTAGTCCTCAAAGAAAATCAAAGGAATACTAACGTCGATGTTGACCTAAAAGGAAAATTTGAGCCTAATTGGTTAGGACCCTTTATTATCACAACCAAATTTGGATCAAGAGCCTACCGCCTAGCCACATTGGATGGCCAAGAACACAAAGAACCAATTAATATCATTCATCTTAAATGATATTATGCATAAAACACATCGAGTCGTTTGCTTGCTCATTTGATTGAATACATGACAAAAATCATCATATAATCATATACACTTCACCCCTTGCATGATTGCTTCACTTGCTTGATCATACCATCAAGTCAAGAGGGTTTACTATGATGCAAAGGCCAATCCTTATTATAAATACATATGCATTGCATCCATCTAGGCTAACTATATGTTGAGTAAACTCTCTCAGTCCAAAAATCTTATCCTCTAAAAACTTCTTCTACATCCCGCTTCATTATTATCATACTTCTCTTCTTCTCCCTATCTTGGGTTAAGTTATGTATGATGTGATCATCTACATCCTTGTTGATCTGACCTTCTTCCTTTCTTCTAACCCAATATTGGGGCAACCAATAGATAAATAAAAATCAATCTTCGTCTATCTCACTTCTTTATTTCTTTAAAAATAACACTACATCTAACCTCACTTTCCTCTATTTCATACAAAGTCATACCATTAATATAAAAAATGTTTCACAATTTTTTTTTTGGTAAATTAATTTTATTCAAAATAGGGCATTTGAAAGGTGCCCCAACGCCTTGTACAATAGTGAAACAAAAAGGAGCACTAGAATTTCAATAGGAACACAACAGAGAGGCATTAAGCCTAGAAAAAAAAAAGGAAAACATCCTCTAGGACAAAGGAATAGAAAGAGGAACTAATAACCATCAACCTAGGCCAAAATCAAACCTACTATCCTTCAGACCAAAGGATCAAAACCCAAAAATAAAGGATAGTAGTTGCAGCAAAAGGATAACAACAACGCTCAGAGAGGAGCATCAGTTTGCATTAGAGAAATAATAGTGGTGTCCAGAATGGTGTCCTTCACAACATCCTTTGGAATATCCTTTAGGTTGTCCTTCAAAGCATCGAGACAAGCTTCCTTGGTGATTTCAACCACATATTCATCTTTGACACCCCATTTGGCATCAGAATGAGCTCCAACAACAGATATTATAGGATATATTCAATGGTATACAAAGAAAGAAGGCTAAGAGCCGTGTGTTCTTGAGACTCACAAAGCTACCAAGGGAGGGGCCCCGGGTGATCAAAGTGAAAGAGCTTGAACAAATTTGTGAAGGTATTTTTCAACTAGGCGGTGAGTTGGAGTGATCCTTTGAAAGTTTAATGGAAGTAGAAGGAGGGGTTTCACAATTATTAGAGCTTAAGCTTGGAAACAGCCAGAGTGTTTTAAACGACCTTTTCCTAATGTTGAATTTAGGATGGGGCTATCATTCTGTCCCTCTCTTAGGTTTTGAAATTTTGGGAGGGCAAGAGGAAAACCCCGAGGGGTAGGGAGTAATTTAGGGAATTTGAGAAGGAGGAATTTATACAAGACATTAAAAAGCCCTTGGTGGCATGGTAAACCTTCCTCATTTTTGGACCGAGTGGACACAATGGTATAATCGATAGACCAAAATATAGCGGTAATATAGACAATGGTATAATCGATAGACCAAAATATAGCGGTAATATAGACAATGGTATAATGGTATAATCGATAGACCATAATATAGAAAATGTTTCACAATATTATCAATAATACGTATCTACAATATTTCTCAACAAAATAATTTTGTGTTCCATAAACACTCATGATTATCCAATAGGCTCCTCAATGATACCCTTTTTCCTTCTGTAATGCATCTATGAATTTTGCATATTGCAAAATGATGTATTGCATAAGAGAATTTTTAGAGAAGTCTATTGAATATGTCGTGATATCTACTCATCACATTCTTCACATATAACTCATTTGATCATCCATTTAGGGATAAGAAATCACATCCAAACAATCTCTCATAAATTTATAATCATTTGTGAATTCTACTAGTTACCAGTTGAATGGGGTTCTCTTCCTTGATTGGCTTGTCATTCGAGTTTACAAATCATACATAATATATTATCACTTGCTTACTTACGGTTGGTTGCCTGGCTCAAGAATTTCCTAATCATCCATTCCCTTGTGGATTAACAATTACTTGTCAACTTTATATGGGAACAGATTATTAGGGATACTCTTTCTTGTTTGACATACTATTTTCAATATGTAATAAAATATAGATCTAATTCTCACACACTATCATTCTAATAATCCATAAGGATCGGATGGTTCCTTTGATCCAATGATGCATAGATTTGCAACTTCCCCATAAATTTCATTAGGTAATGGATCAACATTATCGTTTCCTTCCTTCTGATTTACTGCATCAATATGCTATCACATATTTTTAAATCTCACTGAATGCCTTCGATAGTCCATGTAGATTTTGAAGACTTTATTAATCCAATATCTTGCAGATCTATAATTACTTGTATATCTTACTTTTATATTGATCTACAATATTGTAGATCAATATTGTCCTCATAGCTTCTTGGTTCATATAATTGATATTCTATCAAATAAAATCACAATCTCTCATAGATTGTTGTTTAAAAGGGTCTATCAAACTATGAGGTCCTATAGATCCAATGCCTTGTGAGCATGCAATCATTTGTATGCTTCACCAAATATTGGATCTATATTATCTTCATAGTTGCATGAGCCTCTACAATAATAGAACATCCATGAATCATACTCTCACCATCAGCTATTTTCCTAATAATATTATTGGATTAATAAAATTCTATTTCCCATCATCTATATTATGTAAATATGCAATAAAATATCAAAATATCGAAAAATAGCCACCTATAAAACTGGATATTCTCTATCTATTCACACAAAATAGATAAAGAACTTCCTCCCTCTTGATATGTGATAACTTATCGCTTCTTATTTTCTTCAAAACTAAAACATCCTAACTGGATTATAGGCTCTTTATAAGCATAGAGATTTAGTAATCAGCACTTTACGTACCCATAATCATTTATAATTATGTCAAGCAGTCGATTATTAGATCCTTACATATCCTAAAGGCCTATAAGCTAGCATGGATGTCATCTGATCATTCCTACACACAAGATCATTTAGACTCAAGGTAATGTTATCACATGGACCTCCTAGATAAGGGGATTTCTTTTTCCCATGCTCTATGCATATACATTTCTTTGTACACACATAGGACATGGGAGAAGGAATTCTTCTCTTGTATTGTGCATATGGGAGCATTGCCCTCAGTCTAAAATATTTTGTTACAATACAAAATCCTCAAATATTTCAACACATTAGAGGTGGATACACGTATTAAGTCCAATTCCTCACGTACATGTAAATATGTGCATATGTGTGGTATCAAAATCATTCTTCTTTTAAAGTGTTCTAGTTTCAAAAGCAAAAGAACAATGCAAAAATCATTATGCAAGCCTTTTTTGCAAATATTCACAACCATCACAAAATTATTATAGTACATTACAATAACAATAATAGAATAATCTCAGCATTGTTACATCACAAACACCAATATCATAGTTCACGAATAGCAATCATCATTGCAATAACAAAATAGCTTTCAAATTACAAGCATCGATAACATTACTATACATCCCTTGAAAACATCTACTTTGCAAAAAATTTGCAAAGGTTATGCTATTACTTTACAAGATATTTGTAAATATCATTTTCCATCACTTTACCAAAACATAAGGAATGCAAAATCAAATCATAAAAACATTTCATTACATTGAAAAACTATTTGCGAAGATCATTCTATTTCTTTACAACACATTCTCCATCCCTTTGCAAAATAAATTTTGCAAAGGACACAAAATCAATCACGAAGACATTCTCTCATTAATTTGTAAAAAATTGCAAAGGTCTTTCCATTGAAATAGTGCAAAAATCATGTAAGCAATAAACATCAAAATCATTCATGAAATTTAAATATTTGTAAAAGACTTATAGAATAAAAACTTTCATCTACAAAGTTAAGTGTTTTATAGAGTGTGGCACTTAAACACTGATGAAGAATCAATCTAAATTTTTACCTATGCAATCAAATGTTTCATAGAGAATGGCACTTGAACATTGGTGAAAATCCTAAATATTATCTATGCAATCAAGTGTTTCATAAAGAATGACACTTGAACATTGATAAGAAGTATAACATTTTCACCTATGCAGTCAAGTGTTTCATAGAGAATGACACTTGAACAATGGTGAAAATATAATCTTACCTATGCAGTCAATTGTTTCATAGAGAATGGCACTTGAACATTTATGAGAAGCATAACATTTTCACCTATGCAATCAAGCGTTTCATAGAAAATGGCACTTGAACATTGGTGAAAATCCTAAATATTATCTACACAATCAAGTGTTTCATAGAGAATGGAACTTGAACATTGATAAGAAGTAAAACAAATTCACCTATGCAATCAAGTGTTTCATAGAGAATGGCACTTGAACATTGGTGAAAAAATTAAATCTTATCTATGTAGTCAAGTGTTTCATAGAGAATGGAACTTGAACATTGATAAGAAGAAAAAATATTTTCACCTACGCAGTCAAGTGTTTCATAGAGAATGGCACTTGAACATTGGTGAAAATCCTAAATATTATCTACACAGTCAAGTGTTTCATAGAATATGGCACTTAAACATTGATAAGAAGCAAAAATAACTTCATCTACATAGTCAAGTGTTTCATAGAGAATGAAACTTGCACATTGATAAAGAACAAACACCTTATCTACACAATCAAGTGTTTCATAGAGAATGGTACTTGAACATTGATAAGGAGAAAAATAATCATACAAGTACCTCATCTATGAAGTCAAGTGTTTCATAGAGAATGGAAATTGAACATTTATGATAGGAAAAACATATTAAACTATCATTGTACATACTACAGGTATCTCATCTAAGCAGTCAAGTGTTTCATAGAGAATGTCACTTGAACATTTATGAGAGGAAGAACATATTATATATCATGCACATACTACAGGTACCTCATCTACGTAGTCAAGTGTTTCATAGAGAATGGCACTTGAATATTGATGAGAAGAAAACAATTATATCATATATCATGTAAATACTATAGGTACCTCATCTACATAGTTAAGTGTTTCATAGAGTATGGAACTTAAACATTGATGAGAGGAAAAATATTTTCAAAACAATATACTTCATTGTACATATTACAGGTACCTCATTATGTCTTAAATGATATCATGAATATGGCATCATAGGCCACCATTTAAACATAATGAGATCATATTCCCACCTATGGGAATAAAATGAAAGGTAAAATATTTACCTCTAAATAAAATGAGCATTATCCTATATTAGGTCTAGAGACCACCATTCACATACATATATTTCAGGATGTTCAACTATCATCCAAGGCATTCAATGCATATCTCAAATAGGATATATCCCCTTCATCTACATTTGATAACTCACCAAGAAAATCAATCAATATATTTGCTTAGTCATATACACCACATCAAAGCATCATTATATCAAAACATCATTATGTCAAAGAATAATTACATCAAAACAACATCACATAAAAAACATCAACACATAACATATCATTAGAACAAGCCACAAGAATAAAAGTATTTCATCATAACCCAAAGTAACAAGTATCATCATGTATATATTTATATGCCTTGCAATATACATGTCGATGGATAAGGTGTATCACAAAAAGAGAAAATGATACACTCAACCCATGATAAGAGGGTGTACCATAGCCTTAAAATTGGTACACTCACTCTTAAATGCTCCTAATACCACCTAAAAAGAAGATTCAAACTCCCTAGAATACCTTGATGGAGGAGGAGGATGACGAGGTTAAAAACTAGTAGTCCTTAAACAAGTATCACTCATCAATTGATCCCTCGGTCTTGAAGGAGATGGCACTCGCTGCTCCATAGGGATTGTCGAATGATACAACTAATGGTAGTGCATGGTCTTGCTCCTCATCCTCTCAAATTGAGTTGATAAATGCCATAAATACTTTGTGATATTCAACCTCATAGCCTCCATCATTGCTATAGAAGCTCCCAAATCATGCTCAAGTTGTCCCATAATTATGGATGCCATAGTACTATCCAAGCCTCACCTGACCAAAACTTGATCTTCTTCTCTATCCCTTGTCATCTACTCTAGATCAAACCTAATACCAAAATGATCACCTGATCACTAGCCTGCTCCTCTATGACTCTATATAAGGATGAGTGAAGCCTAGAAATGGTCCCCTCACTATTTTTTCATACCTGGACCATCTCATCACTGAGCCTAGTCACCTCATATCTAACTCTGGTGACCTCTTCTACTCATAAAAATTCAAAAGCCATTAGTTGGCTCCTCACATCCTCCAAAGTATGATGGAGAACCCTCAAATCTACTACCTTTACCTCCTCTACTATCCTACTAGGACCTTCACCTCCACCAATATCTAGCCCCATCCCATCAAGGTTTGGCCCTACTCCATCCAAACTAGACACCCCTCCACAAATTGGGATATACGAGAGAAGGATAGTAGTAAATGGAGCTACATATAAAAGAGTTGATCTCATCATCCCCCATTTGGCTATCATCCTCTACAATATCTCTCTCCTATGATGATATCTAGTTGCTCTCAAGGCACTTAATATATCCTAAAATACCTACCTCTAATCCCTCAACATTGGGACCATTGTCAATAGATGAGGTTTGAACCATCTATAACAAGTGCCATAATCTACCATCACCTCCACATAATTTTATGCAAGGGTTAAGACCACATGGTCATCCTCATCAACCTCCAAAAAGGTAATAGAATCCATAGGATCCCACTAGATCTGGTAATATACTTGTCACACCCAAACCTCATTCCCCCTATACCTTCCTAAACTAATAGGTCACACAATCATATCGATACAACTCATAAACCTTGTTCCCATAATCCAACCACTGAAAACATATCACTCTGGCTAGCTCCTTGTGATTCTCAGACCATAAGTATATATCCCTCCACTATTGCCATGTAACATGTGCTAATCACATATCATCAATGAGATGTCATGTCTAGGTCCAAGTACAAGATAAATGATGAATGCACCTCTTCCATATATAAACCATGGTACTCTCAAGGTAAATACCCCTCATCACCATAATGGGTCATCGAATGGCTATATTCTCCCATGCCAAAAGCTAGAGCAAAGTGCAACATATCAAATATTGACCCAGCCTATAGACTACCCTGTACAAAGTGTGATATAATCTAGCTAGGATAGCTAGATATTAGGCATACAAAATTTGGCCATCTATCAACCCTACTATAATTGGTCCCCATCCCCATGACATAAAACTCCTACTAGTGTTACTCATCGTCAAACCTGACACTACTATGACTAAGAGTGCAGTACTATGATCAATGTGCCCATGCAAATAACCATCACTGATGGTCAACCCATTCTTCATCCTTGATAAGTTACCTCTCCTTGAGAAAGCTAACTTCCCAGCACTAACACTAGTCCCTAGGCAAAATGCGTACACCTCAAACTAGCACCTTGACACAACCTCTCATCTAACCTATCTATTGCCTAAAGGTATTTGTGGATAGGCACAAACTCTCTCCAATATCTATCAATAAAGAATGATCAAACTCTAACTTAGGCATGTAAGAAAATTGATATAGCCCTACTACTGATAGAACCATCACATCCCTAAACCTTTGCTCTCTTGCTAAGATGATCCCCAAGCACTTAGGATGATGCTCCCTACTCGTCAAAATATTTATCACCTACCAAAGAACCATCCAAAATATCAAGTTATAAAACTCATAAAATCATCTCAAAATTTCACAAAAATACTACCATTGGATAGCCCTCAAAAAGAGCTTTTTGGTAAGTATAAATATGACTATATTTGCACATATATCGAGGTCAAAAAATGTAAAATAAAATTGGTTATCTAGAACCAAATTCACCACTGGCACCAAATTTTCCAATGCCAAAATCACCACTAGGACCAAATTTGCGAGTGGCACTTCTACCAAATTCACCACTGGCACCAAATTCACTACAATTTTTGGAAAAATAGAAAAAAATGGCTTAAATGTAAGATTTTTGAGTCAAAATGATGACCTACCTCTTGATATCACTCTGATACATCGAACATCCCTCAAAATATTTTCACATAATGCGTCCATCCTCAGATATGAACCATCCTCTCCAACCACTCTGTCTCACTCTCTCCAATTTTCTATAACAGGTAAAGGTGCAAATGAGTTTGCTTTCACCTCTAATTTTGACTTTTAAACCCCCAACCCATCGGTGCTAATCGATCTAACCATCTTGTACCCCAAAAATTTGCCTTGAAACCTATCACCAGTCACATGGTTTTTTAAAAAATATCATTTTCTTTTGAGGAAAGAAATTTCATGGGGTAAAATAAATTTTCTCCAAATATCAGGGCACACAAAACGTGGCATATGTATATGATAATCATTAAAGCTTATAAAATCTCAATCAACTCTACAAATCAGCAAATTAGTACAATAGCAACACATAACAGTGTCATATTGAATATCATGACTTAAATTTTGATGTAACATCTCAAATATCATGTCAAAATTAGGGTAAAATGTAGACACCTGATTTTGACACACTAGTCGTGACTTCCTGAAACTGGTTGTAAACACTCCAAAACCTCCCAAAATTGATTCCAAATATTAAAATATATCAATTTTATCATTCCCCATAACTTTGGGCTTCAAATTTCACCTTTGCCAAATTTGTCACTCTGACCAAATTTATTAGTGGTGAATTTGGCAAGTTGAGTGGTAAATTTGGCAAAACTACAAAAATTGACTTTCTACACTCAAAATCGGTCTTTTACCAAATTTACCATCCTTGTGGTGAATTTGGCTAATGGTGATTTTGGTAAATTTTCAAATTTCAAACTACTCAGAATATGATTTGATTCTTTACCAAATTTACCACTCAAAACCAAATTCACCACCCTTGTGATGAATTTGGTCAATAGTGGTGACTTTGTCAAAACGGTTAGGAATATTCCACATGAACCAGTTGGGCATAGATTGAGCCTACTTTCACCTCTACCATTGATTTTACATGGTTCAAGAAGGATTGAGATTAATTTTTTGAATTTTTTTATACATTCATTCCCTCCAAGTCCCCTCCCAAGCATTCCATAAGCATAATTCACTATAGCAAAGCTCTACCACATTTTCTAGAAATCTCTCTTTCATTAGCATTATCTATTCCCGAGTTCTCTTCAAGCATCCTTGAGTCTTCATAAAGTACTTTGGAGCTTTGTGTGAGCATTTGGGGTAAGTCAAGCAAGGCTAGGAGTATTTGAGCAAGGAGGCCACCATGGGAGGTAAGAAAGAGAGCTCCCCTAGCCTCTTTATTCTCTCCTTCCACCTCATATTCATTGCATTTTATCCTCTAGGTTGTAGCCTTGTTAACTTGTTCTTATTTGGTGCATTTCTACATATTTTTCTCTAACTCCTCTTGTAGGTTTCTAATCCTTGTTTTAGGTAACCTCTAACATTATTTTTGTAGCCTATTTACAGTGTTTGGCAACCTATTATTAATCATAACATCCCCATTTTATTCCTAACTTTTATTTTATAGGTTTATCTTAACTTGCACATACTCTATTGTCATATTTTGTTTCTAATCCTTTATTTTGCAAGATTTTTAACACATTTTCTTGTATATTTCATACTAAAATTCTTACTAAATTCCTTAGCTATAGTCATTTAATATTATCTACAATATACTAACACTCTTTCTCTTCACATCCATGCTATTTTACTTCCATGTTTTAAGTATTATAGCATTCTAACTTGTTCTTTTAAGCATTTCATAACATTCCTTTCATTTTGTTTAAGCATTTTACATTGATATCTTTATCAATTTCATAAGGTATTATAAAGATTAGGATATAGACAAGTTACCTTGATATATTTCTAATCCTTTTGCATCTTCATATCTTTGTTCCCAACTCTTTGATTGTTCAAAATAGTCATTGAGGCATTCCCCTATCCCTTTTATCCTAGAATTCCATTGATTCATAAATTAGTAAATAATTAGACAATATTAGAATCATTCCTGATAGGTTCATAGGCATATTTTTTTCATTACACTCATGTATTCAAATCTTCAGTTAACTTGAGCATTATCAAATTTTTTACACATATTTAAAAATTTTAGTCCCTAAATTCCCTATTTTAGAGGCTTAATCCTCTAATTTTTCCACTTACATACCTTGCAAAACATAATGGGATCCTTTCCCTACAATATTAGTCAAAACTCTATTGAAATCAACTCAGAATCCACCTCAAAAATTTAAAAATTCCATCCCAAGACCAAATTTGCCACCCCTATGGAAAATTTGACAACCAAAATATGCTAAACCAAATTTTCCACCCCTGTGGTAAATTTGGCAAAATAGAATACACTGAACTAAATTCACCTCCCCTATGGTAAATTTGGCAATAGGTCACAATTTCCATCCTAGGAAGACAACATACTCATTGTTTTTATCAAAAAGGGGTTTGATCAACTGTTTAGATATGACTCTACCCTATCTAGCCCTCAGATAGACCCCTTAAATTAAAAAATCTATTTTTTTTTAGTTTTTGTGTAGGTTTTACCAAATTTGCCACCCCTATGGTGAATTTGGCAACAATGGCAAATTTGGCACTTTCTATGGTGAATTTGGAAGACAAGCTCAAGGAGAGGTAATCCAACCTCTTGGACTGTCCTTAGCCCTATAATTTCATTTTCTTTGTGTTATGTTTCTATTGTTTTGCTTTTTTGAAACATAAATCACATATACTTTGGTAAATTAAGGAAATCTAGTTAGGACATCTTTATATTTTACAAAACCTTACAATTTATTTATAAAACTTTTTAATTTATTCATAAAATACTAAAAGACTAAAAAATTAAGGAACCTCAGGCTGAAATTTAACCTTTTTATCACTTTCAAGTACTTAGGCAAAGAATCAAAAAGCATATAGTTGCATTAGGCTAGATTGTCTTATTGCATTTCTCCTTGTTTTACCTTGAAATAAAAAATCTCCTTAGTCTAGTACATTCAAAACTTGAAGTGCATATAGGTTAGCTCTTGTTTGCTTGCATTTGTGTGATTTAAAATTAAGTCTTGCATTTAGATGATACTTGATGATTTAGGTTCAAATAATCATTGAGGCTCGATAAAGAGTCAATATTATTACATATCCAAAATCCTTAGGTGTTTGTATTAATTGAACTCATAAACATCGTCTGAACAAGCATTACATCAACTATCATACAACCATAGAAAAAATCATTTTAGTAGGAGTCTAGTTGTGTTGAGGATCCTTGTATCCTCTTGATCTACTTTGGAAAGAGACCCTCAAGTGGGGAAGTAGAGATTCTAAAAAATCTACCCTACTCACATTTGACATTAATTAGACTTAAAGAAAAAATAACTCGAGGCTTTCCCGCCGTCTACAACTAGATTGAAATTTGTTATGCTTTCTTCTTTCTAAATTTGCTAAAGTAAATATTCCAAGTGCCTTGCTATTGTAATAGCCTAGTAGGCAAGAGGAGGGTCTTGTCCTCCTCACCTATAAGTAGAGATATAGTCTTATGTACTAGGTTAGATACCAATGTAATATTATTGTTACTATGATTATTACCTATTGTATTTTATAAGATACTATATTATTGTTTAAACCTACTATGAAATCCTAATTTTAAGTTGCTAGAATTATTTATTGGTGCAATTTGAGTCAGAATTTTTGTTTGTACACCACTACAAAGAAAGGGTCCACTTAAAGTGAGGTGGAAGATACTTCTTTTTAATGCATTTTATGTTGTTGTAGCTATAGTATAAATCAGATTGCTTTTATTTGTTGCATTTTATGATAAGTGAAATATCTATTTTAATTGATCTCCTAAGAGGACTAGATAGTAAATTAGCTTGAAAAAGAAAAACATTTTTACTATTTTAGTGTATTTTTAAAGAGCATCATTTTATATTTAGCTTGTAAGATTACACTTTCTTTTATTTTTGTTGTAATTACTTTTATTTCTAAAATTTGATGTTTCTTAGCATAATCATTTCTTTTTCCTTATAGAGTGTGTTTTCTTACCATATTTTGGATGCTTTAAAGTAAAATACCTAGACCTAACCTTACCTAAAATATTCCTAGTGCATAAAGCATTTGTACACCACCCAAATTTTATAATTGATTACAGTGAGGCAGATATAAAACCCATCACTTTTTGGTGCAATTGTCAGGGACCATGGTGTTTCTAGGATAATTATAAAAAAGTACCGAATATCCAACCTCACAACATTTTACTTGGTTAGAAAATTTATTAGTCATTGCGGTTAAAACATAATTATTAATTATCCATTATTAACATAAGTATTCATTAGGATAGGTTAAGGTTGATTCCTTAAACTAGGATACCTAGTGCCCTTATTTATACCTTATGCCAATAAGAGACTAATTAGCCAAAACTAAGCAAAAACTAGTGGTGTTGAGAAGGAAAGGTAGAGGTGTTAGAAAAAGTATTTTTTATAAGTTAGGATGTATAAGCAAACTTAGGGAAAAGAAGGGTAGGTTTGTTAAAAGAAACCTTGAACAAACCACAAGTACTCAACAATCATATGTAGAGGTTGTACCAAATGGTTCTAAAATATTAGGATATTTATCCCATATAAGTGAAGGGGAAGGAAGCACAAGAAGCTCACCACATCCCACACCAATTTATTTAGTATCACCTAAAGTGTTTCATAGGATTTATAATTTTTTTTGGGTAGTAACACCACTAGGACATTCACATATCCTATCTAGTTAGAACCTAACATGCAAGAAAATATGGAAAATAACTCTCCATAAATCTTGACCATATTTAGGGGGAGTACATCAGAAGACCTAGATTAGTTTTTGTTTAAATTTAAAATCATATTCTAAACTTATGATTATGGAACCAAAATTCAATGATTCAAATTGTTTTCCTCCACACTCAAATAATAAGTGATGCAATGGTTCATGGGGTTGACCCCAAACTCCATTCATAGCTAGGCTAAGATGGACAAAGCATTTCTAAAAAATACTAGGAATAATATTGTGTCAAGGACTAAAAAGAACTATCCAAGATGAAGCAAAATGAGGATTAAATTCTTGAAGACTATTAAGATATATTATTCTTCATCCAAAGAAGACGTGGGGAAGGTATGGATCAATAACTCATTAAAGTAATATTTTTACAAGGGTTACAAGATGAATCAAGGAATGTCTTGAACCTCATGGGTAAGTTGACATGAAAAAATTATACCTTCTTGATATTATGGAACTATGTATGAATTATTTTCATACAAGGGGAGGAAATCTTAAGCACTAAGTAGGAAATAGTGGCAATGAGATAGAAGAATTAATTGAAGAATTTGCTAATTTTTAAATTGACATTCTGCTACACAAAAACACAACATTAGATGAATTGAAAGCTAAATTTAAGACCATTTAATCACTAGCCATATATTGTCTAATGTGTAGTTATAAAAATGCTCTTTAAATAATAACATATGTAGTTTTTGTGAAAAATTCCACTCTGTAGATCAGTAAGATATATACCCTAAAATCAAAGTCACCCTTGGAAGGAATAATCCTACTATAGAAGAACTTAAGTTTGTAGACAAAAAAATCATATAATCAGAGATCACCATGGGTACAAAATCTATGGAATGCTCCATGGAACATTCTCCCACCACAACAAAAATAGGACTAGTACCCATGGATCCTATCTACTAAATGGACTAATCTAGAATGGTTCAACCAAACATGGATGAAATAAATGCCCAATCAATCATGGAAAACCCAAACTAGCAATGTTTAGGACCATTCAAACCTAATCAAACTAAAGGGGGACAATTCCTATTCTAAAATTAGCAACAAGAGTTGCTACCAAGACCCACTAGTGCTCCCCAACTAGTTTAACAACCACAAAAACAACCTCCACTTCTAGGTCAAATTTTGGATAATCCAAACAGTAATATATAGGCAATATCTATCTATAATATTGAACATAATGACATAGTTAACCTTAGTGGTATGAATTGTAACAATGTTCATATTTGTTCAAGAAAATTATTGCCTAACCTAGAGCCTCTTGTACTAGAAAAATTAAAATAAGAAAGGCAAACAAGTTTACCAATTCCTAAGCCATAAAATAAAGAAAGAAATATTTCAAAAAGCATACCTTTAGGAGCCTATAATGTCATATCCTAAATTAATATAATCCAAATAAGAGTGCTCAAAGGAATCTGATCTATTAATAAAATTAAAACATTTAAATATAATAATCCTCTTACTACAAACTATCAAGGATATACCAATCTCTAATAAGGTTGTTCGAGAGATGTGCATCAAAAATTCTAGAAGAAGATGAAAATATTATCCAGATATGACATAAGGAGATGGAAAATTATCCAATATCTTAGTAGAGAATATTATTCCAACTAAGTATGGAGATCCCAAAAATCCCATTCTTACAGTCTCTATTGGTATAACTAAAATATCCAATGTGTTGGTTGACTTAGGAGTAGACATAAATTTTGTGACTATGGAAATGATGAATCAATTATCCTTAAATAATATGCAACCTACTTGTACTATAATTCATCAAGCAGAACAATCTACAATAAAACCTAAAGGAATAGTAGAAGACATCCCAATAATCATAGAATTGTGGGAATATTTTGTTGATTTCATGATTCTCCAACTAATATCCATGGTGAATAGTTATCCATTGACCCTTGGTATAGCTTTGTTGGTCATGGCTAATACCTTTATAGATTGTTGCATAGGGGATATGACTATCTCCAATTGATTGAATTCCAAAAACATTTCTCTATACCCTCCTACTCGACCCTCCATGGATTTATTAGGAAATCTATGGAAATCTATAGATGCACTAGAATGATACCTTTTTGAAGATGAAACTATCATATTAGAGTCTTCAAGTGAATATTGCTTAGATGATGAGAATACTAAAGTATACTAGCTCCTATGGAAGGATAAGATTGAAACCTTCAAACCCTTATCACCTATGTCACTACAAGATAGTCCATTTACTTTAGCACATAGGTAACATAGACAACCCCTATCAAAATTTAAAGTTTATCTAGAAAATATTATCTCTATAGGGATCACTTGTGATGAAAACAATAGAATTTTTCATTTTTTACTACCCCATAATTATCCCTTAAACTCATTGGTGAGTAGAGGATTTAACTCGATGCAACCATGCACAAAGAATATAAATATACAAAAAATATAATTCTTTAATATTAATATGTGGTTGAATTATAAAGAAGATCCATATTATTTGAAGTTTATGTTAATTATTAGCTTTTGATGATTTATATTAAAGGAAATGCAACCACAAGATGTAAAATGAGCAAGCAATGATAACTATATGATAATGACACTATAATATTATGGAAAACTATAAGATAAACTTTTGCAATAACTCAAAAATATGTCATTAATGGATGCTCATAAAAATAGTACAATGCATTATTATGGAAGACATGAACACCCCATTTTTTAAATGAAAGAACTACATTGCACTCTAACTATAAATCACTATAGTAACTTTATTTTCTCTCACTCTATCTCTCTCACTTACTTTATTATCTATACCTCAAGGTATATATAGGAGGATATGTGCCTTGTATTTTACTCTACCCATGATTCTTCATCTACCTATCCTATGACTAGTGTACATGTGGGCTACATGCACATTTACATCATTGCACATTACTCAAACCTTATTCTAAGATAAACTCCTAATCTAGAAATGTACCCAAGGTGGTACATTGACATGTACCAAATAATTTAATATACTCTAACACCCCAATGTATTACATTATTTGGATATTGAAGACTTTAGTCTTCAATATGATCTTCATCCTTCAGATGTTCTTCAACTTGATCTGGTCCTCTTTCATTTGGTTCAGTCTTTGTGTTTTCTTCATTGTACTTTATATTTGTATCCTGATGAGTATCTTCATCTTGTTCCTTCCTGTCATACTTCCTCTTCATCCTTCCTCATATTCTTTGCTTCTACATTTTTACTAGAGGAATATCTTCTTTATAATGAGTTAGTATATCATCACAATAATATTGACTAGGATTGCTATTTCATTTCATGTTTTGAAAGAGTTCAAAAACAATTAATGTTAGATATATCATCAAGCATTATTCTAATGTGAATACAACTATATTTTGAGTATTCCACCAAGATCTAAAAAGTACTTCATGAAAATAACCAATTATTGTTGTAAAGTTATCTTCCTTTGCTTCCTTAAAAAACAAAGAGAATATTTCTTTCAAATCTATAGGCAAGTGTTTAAATCCATCAAAGGTTTCTATTAGGTTTTGTGAATAAAACCCAAGTTCATGAAATAGCTCTTCACTATTTTCATTAAATGCATTCTTAATTATTTCATCCATCTTGCTTTGAGTAGTAAACCTTTTAATTTTTGAACCTTTGAGATTGGCTACCTTATGTATCCATAGAGTTTTGAGAATTAATGGTTTTTATAAGAATTTAGTTCTTGCAAATATATAATTAGAATACCTTTTAATTCTAAAATATTTAGAAAAGTTTTGATGGAAATTTTGTATTTCTAAACCTTTGAAGTTGTCTACCTTATGATTCCCTAGTTATGATTATGTGCTTAAACTTGATAAAATATTATCAAATCTTAGATTATATAAAATCCCTTATATATCCCAAGTTATTATAGTATGCTATGGTTTTTATAAAGTGCTTAGCATCTATTAGATTTCCTTTTCCCTAGTATTTTTAAGAAAATAATCAACTCCTACATCATCCTATTTCTCCTCATTGATATATGCATTTTTAATTTAATAATGTTCTCTATATTTCAAGAATATATGGTTGAATTCCTTTTGTACCTTTTATTTGTATATGAGACTAGTATAAGCAATAAATTTTAACTCTTTTAAGAAATCAATGATTTTGCTTCTTTTACCTTTAATTGTCAATGATTCAATTTTCTAAATTCCAATGTTCTAAAGTTTGATGTAGTACTACTTATATCTCCCTAATTTGGAAATTTAGAAATGATAATATTTGCAATAGAGTAATACTCTAATTTTTCTAGGATATAAAACCTTATAAATCCTATTTAATTAATTTGAAAATATTATATATAATGCACCTTGAAATATTTCTTAAGGTTTTGCACTCTTTGGTTTATTTGCTTTCTATTCTAAGGTTATAATTTCTCCAATACAATATAAGCTTAACCTTAGATAAATGAAACACCTCATATCTCCTTTATCAATTTAATGAAAGAAAATATCAATGTAAATATACCTCTTAATATTGAGTGTTGATTGAATTTGATATTGTCTTTATTGTTCGAGCTTGGATCATTACACATATTTGTCTTCACCTTATAATAGTGAGAATTCAATGCTCTCCTATCATGGTATTCTCCTTTAATGTGCTTTGACCTCTCTATGCTTAAGATTTACTTTGTAGATGCAAATTTTGGGTACTGGGATTTTTTGGGTATGGGCAAATACCTATGGATATTCAAATTTTTGGAAGAGTTATTTGTTGTTTCTTCTTGTATGCACCAGGCTAGATTCTTGAATCTTCTATTATTTGGGTTTGTTTATATTTGTTAGCACTATGGTGAAAAATAATCTCTCCTTGGATAAGATTTCTTAGCGTAAATACCCTCTCAATATCTTAGGAATGCATAGAGTTATTACAGGGCACAATGATATGAAGACTCATAATATAAAAATAACTTTAAAAGATCTTCAAGAAATTGAAGTGGTAAATTTAAATGTCATAGGGAGATAAAATTGAAAAAGGTATGCAAATAATTTAAATGTTCATCCCTGACAACAATGCCAAAAAACTATTATGGGAAATTTAGGAATCCTTTAAATGTTTTTGTCACGCTACCTAAATTTTCATTATCACAAGAAGATATGCAAGCTCTGATGGACTTACCTCTTCAACCTAAAATTATAAACTCTAACAGACCAGGTTGGGTTAGGATGCCCCCTCATGAGCATAATTAGTGATTGATAGTTAATTCCTTATGCTCAACCAAGTTTAGTGAATTGTATGAATATAATTGTGATGAAGCAATTTACAACAACTTATAGCTTTAGCTTCAACAAGCAGACTGGTGTCTTGGGCAACTATAGAAAAGATCAATGAATTCATGACTCAAAAATAAAAATAAGGAATAAAGTAGAATGTTTACATGCATTAAAATTATGTAACTATTATGGGAAATATAGACATCCTTAAAATATTGTTGTCACGCTATCTAATTTATTATATCATAAGAAAATATGCAAAATTTGGTAAACTTGCCTCTTCAACCTAAAAATTGTAAATTCTAAAGAGATCATGTTGGGTCAGGATACCCCACAACGAGCTTTATTAATTATGTATCATTAAACTTTAAAATCAACCAAATTCAATGATCAAGCTTACTAGTTGTAGATTGAAGAGCTTGGACTGGTGCTTGATCTATTGGGTGATTTTAGTAGGAATTAAAATCATCATGAGAAACATTGAAAAATAAGAAGTTGTTTCTTTTATAACCATTCAAATTATGAAATGAATACAAATGATTAACTAGTTGAGAAACACGTCATTTGTAAATTCAAATAATACAATGCATAAATGGGCAACATAGACATTGTACAATAAATTGCAAGAAATAAGAAATTGGAATTTGTATTCAATTTTAGATAGGTTTTGCAATATTGGTCTGGCAAGGTGCCAAGATGTCTACTAAATTTAATGCAATTATTCTCTCTATTCAAATGATGTAATAGAGGAACTAATTACTCTTCATCCCAATGAAGTGATAAAGAGTTTCTAAATTTTTGATCCAATCATTAAAAATGATCTCAACTAGCTGGATACATCCTTTGGAATTCTTGCACAAATAGGGGAAGAATAATATTGGAAAAAAGAAGAGATAAACTAAGGGAATACAACTGACATAAATATAAGGTACTCAAGTATACCTCTCTTGCAGATTTTTGTTATGCAATGCTTGATGATGGATTTTGGCTGTGAAGCTCCTTTTATAGCCTGAATTGCCAAAATTTTATTATAGATTATTGGTGCAGGTTCACCCATGTGTGTCTTCCTTTGCACTTCATTCCTCAAAGTGCATTCAAGAAAAATACCAGTTATCCTAAACTACCCAAATGTTGATGCTTTAGTTTCCTTAGTTCTAATTTCCTCAAAATGAACTCATTGTTCATCTAATCTAGTGGCTTGCTTAACTTCTTTATCTTTTTCTATGGTGGTCCCAGTGATGACCTCACCTTTTCTGTAGTTAAGTATTTATAATTTCTTACCCAAACATCCTACTGCACATCAAATGGTGGTAGGAGGATACACATAGTATGGAAATCCATGAGAAAACAAGAGAAGATGCCTAAAAAGAGGTAGAATGTGGTGTATTTACAAGCAGATTAGAAGAATAAGTGCAAATATACTGGAGGCCAAGGAGAAGAGGAAACTAAAAAAGATAATTGGAGGTACATAAATTAATAAAACTTCCAATAATAATGCACCTCCATCACTATATTCTATTGTGGTGTAAGGATATTTCCAATGCAGGCAAATTGCTAGATCTTAGGCAATAATCTATCTTCATACCGTTTTCTATATTTTCTAATGTTGCTAGATAAAAGTTTCTTACACCATCCATGACCCTCTCTATAGACTCTAATTGCATGCTTGGCTTCATTTATGATAGAATCTTCTCTTTGTTCTTAGGTCAGTGTTCTTCCTTTATATAAAACTAAGTTGAGGGATGAGATTTTGTTAGCTAATAATTGTATAATTATACCTTTGGATTGTGAAGATATATAGTTCACTTCGAATTGGCATTCACACATTATTAACCTTGTCCAATATGGCTTGTAATATTTCATCTTGTTCATCAACTTTACCCAAGTGATTTGAGACCTTCCTTCTTGTTGTCTTTGAAGTCTTATAAGTTTTGTGAATCTGAGTCTATTTTCTCTACGCTTAACATAGCATAGGATTTGCAGTACTTTCCCCATGCTTAGGATGTCAAGAAATCAAGGTACATTGGGAGATGCCATGATTTCATTTACTTGTAACTTGTGTGATCTATAGAATTTGGAGTGCTCAACTTCTTCAAAATTTAATTATCTCCTTTGAGCCTTTGAAATACATCCTTGCATCTTGAACTACTACTTGATGGCTATATTTTGGGAAATCAATATCATGATTGGCCTAGCTGATCCACCCCTCATCATGTTAGATCATGATTGATGCTTGGCTAAGTCAACAAGACCTTCTTTAAATAGGGTGATTTTATCCTGCATGCTTTTCTTAAATGTTGAGCCCACACAATATTTAGTTTAATGGAGCTTCATTTCACACATACCATCGACTGATAAATATTCACCATCCTCTCCTATCAGTTTATCACTTATAACTATAGATATTCAATTGATTGGATTACATTTTTATCGATCGGATTATCATTTTATCAATCGAATACCTTTCATCATTTTTATCCATCGATTCGAATAGCCTTAAAAATTCTTTTCCCACTTAAAATTTTTGTCCTAATGCACGTCGGTTGATCATTCCTAACTGATGGTCATGTTTTGGCTAAATGGCATCAACCACCCATCCTATTTAGGTCAAATAGCCATAGTCACACTTCAAATTTCCTTCTTAGACTTGGAGATTACACATTTGACTCTAGGGGGAAAGTATGCCAACTTTGGATATTATGGGATTTATTATAATTTCATGATGACTCATGAAATGGGTTAGGCTCTAGAAAAAATTAGGACATTACCATGACTAATTCTATATTGGACTTAGGTGGGGTCAAATATGCAAAGATGTAGAATGAAATAAAATTTTATTGACCTTAACCTTAGAAAAATTATGTGGATAGGACATATAAAATACTGTAGTTTGTATAGACCTTTGTACACCCTTTGACTTAGGCTTGATCAATAAGTTTTAGCCTTAAATTTCATTTGACCAAATGGCCTTGGCTCACTTCAACTTTCTACTAAATTGCCTTAGGTGTTTTTTTGACTTTAACCCTTCGATGGCTTCATTTGACCTTTGTTGACTTAACTTTGGTTGCTACATCTCTACATCCTACTTAGTTAAACTGAATGACCTTTTAAGTACTTCAACATGGTCAGTAGATCAATTCATGATCTTTAACCATTTTGCCAAATGACCTTTGCTTCTTTTCTTCTGGTCAGTTTATGTCATGCACACCTTTTTCATATTCAACCAAATGGCATTTTGTTCTTTAGCTATGATCAGTCAAATGCCCTTGGTTCACTTATACTCATTCGGTTGCTTGATTCATGCCCTTATCATCATTCTATCGATTGATATTTCTTTATTCCCTTCCAATTAACTGAATTAATTCATGATTTTTCCATGTTTGGTTGGACGATCTTTTCTCCTCTTATCTCAATCGGTCGAATGCTCTAGGCCACCATTGCTTTTCAGTCGAATGACCTTGGTCTTCTAAATTAGGGGATTTTTTTCTTAAGAAAGGTATGGAAAAGGGGGAAAATGTGGTCATGACCCTTATGTTCATTCTAATAAAAACTTATGACTTAGGTTTAAAAGGGGACCTCTAGGTTCATCGATTTAGACTTAAACATTTTCATGGACTATGCTTTAGGCTAGCATTATGAAAATCAATCTAATGGCAAAGACACCCTTGAGACCTTATAAAATATTACATACCTTGAGCAGCATGTTGGCTTTGATTGGGGCTTCAATCAGCTGACTTTTTAAATTTTTCATGGGTGTTTGGCTAAAATGGGCTATGTTTCCTTCCACTAAGTTTGGTTGATTGGTTTGGAACCATTGATACAGTTTTAGTCAATTGGTCTTGTATCCTTAATGTTATTTTGGTTGAATGGCTTGGTCTCCTTATTTATATGGGTTGATTCACTTTCTTTTTTGAAAAAATGGATCTGGCACCAAACCTGGGCATGGGGGTTTTAGTCTGATGGACTTAACTTAGGGAAACCTTTAATGGAACTTGTCAGGTTGAATAAAAAATATATGCATTATTGGTATCCTAAGTGGATGGGGGAATATTTTTGGGATGACACCGGGTGACCTTATGGGATTTGCTAGAGGGGCCATTAATTTCTTTCAAAACCTTCATGTATGGAACAATTGATTATTTCAAAGGTTTGAAAAGAATAAAAGGGGGAAATAAAAATGGAACGACCTAGGGGTTTATTTTGACATAGCAAATTTTAGATATAGGTGAAAAGAGTTATTTTCTTTGGGTTAAAATATTCAAAGACTATGGTTAGGTGGAGGTAAAAATGGAAGGAACACTTTTTAAGAGAACCTTTTAAATTTTAATGAACTTTAGTACATAGGGTTCTAACATGACATGGAATGAATTTGAATAAATGGATAAAATGGTGAACAAATGAGATAATGGAAAGTAAAACTTTAGGTTATGGATTATAGCATGAATGGTGACGTGAGATTTTATGGAAAAATAAATAATGAATGAATGAATTTATGAAGGAGGTCCTTTCCAAAACTAATTTTCCTCTAGTAACCAACATTGTACTAACCTAACCTCTTTATGACAATGAATATCCCTTGGACTAATGTGAATTTCCCATGAGATTGTAATTTTTTTAAAATGTTCATTTTACCCTAAGATCACCTAGACATCAAACTTTGATAAAAAAAAATTAAAATTGAGGAGTAGACTAGGTTGTAATCATGGAATACAATACTAGCTCTGACTGGGATAAGATAAATGTTTGATCTCCAATTATTAAAAATTCTATTAAGAACCCTAGAATCTTTGGTTGACTATATAACAAAACATTAATTTGACAAGGGTAATTTCCATGTTCATTGTAACAGACCCTAATTAATCATCTAAGATTAACAAACCTAACAAAACTTCTAATCACTTAGAACTCAAAAATAAAAATTCCTAATAACCTAATAATAAATTGAAACAACTAAGACACAACCAATTTTCTTACCTAATCACCTAAAGGAGATGACTAGGACTAAAGCACACCCTTTTTTCTTTCTTTTTTAATTTTATTTATTTATTACAAGAAAAATTCTTTCCTCTTGGACTTCATTTCTCTTCACAGAGAGGATGGAGAATTTTTAGATGTTGGTCATTAACTAGTATGGATAACCTATCACCTTCCTTGTATTGTAACTTATATATATGTTGACTAACTCTTTGAATAATCTTGTAAGGACCTAACCATTTAGGTTCAAGTTTTTGTTTTTCTCCTGGTCTATTATTTTTTGGATCCCAATACAACACCATATCACCTTTGGCAAATGGTACTCCTTTAGATTTCTTTGTGAAGAGTTGAACTATATTCTAAGTTTCATGAACCATCTTTGTCAAAGCCTCTCTTCTATCCTCTTCTAATTTAACAATATGATCAAATATCCTTTTCAATAAGTCTGGCTTCTCATGATCTTGCAGTAACAAATATAAGGTAGGCCTTTCAACTTGTGGAGGTAGAATTTTTTTTCTCCATAAACCAGTTCATATGGTGACATTCTACTTGTTCTCTTAACTGAGATTCTATCTACCCACTAAGCATATTTCAGTTCATTATCCTAGCTCCTCTTATTTCTTCCAAGCAACCTTTTAATTCTTGTGATGAGATTCTTATTAGAACATTCAGCTAGGCCATTTCCTTGAGGATTATAATTAGTAAATTGGGCTAACTCTATGTTGTACTTGCTAAAAAATTCAACCATTTCATATGAGAAAATATTTCCTATTATTTATCACCAACTTTTGAGGTACATAAAATCTGGTCAAAATTCTCTCTTCTAAAAATTGAGATTACTTAAATGGTAGACTTCTTCAGTGGAGTAGCCTCAACCCATTTGGTAAAGTAATCAGTGGTAATTATTATCCACTTGTGTCCCCCTAAAGAGTTTGGATTAATTTCTCTTATCAAATCTATCCATGACTTTGTAAAAGGAGCTTTAATTATTACAAGCTTTAATGACATGGCAAACAACTTATTTTTTCCATTGAATATATGGTAGCTTTAACATTTTATAACAAGCAGGTGGAAATCCATGAACATGGAGGGCCAATATTAACTAGCTCTCATTATGATATTAACCATCACCTTTGGTGCAAAATTCCCTCCACAAAATCTAGTATGAAATTCTTCAATAATCTTAGGGACTTTTTTTTTAGAAAGATAGAGTAATAGCACACCATTGGGATACCTTCAATATAATTTTCATTTTGAATATAATATTTTTGTGTTTGATATTTTATGCTCCTAATTCTACTTTGTGAGGTACCTGCTGGAAAAGACAATGACTGTAAATATAATATGATGTCTTTATAGCAATCGTATTCAAAACTATCTATTTTTCTATTTTGTTGTGCATCTCGTATTATGATTGTGTTATTGAAATCTTCTCCCCCTTTGGTGGACATATACTTAGCCAAATATTTTCCTTTAATAGTTTTTACTGCCTAAAATTCAACATCATATTATTGTAGTTTGATCATCCATCTTGCTGAGCTTCTAGCATGCTCATGTTGTGTAAACATGTCTTTGAAAACCATATAGGGGATACAAGCAAACACCTTATTTGATCCAAATATACCCATAAAATTTTCCAAAGCTTTTATCAAATAAAATTTATGCTTTTCTATCAGGGTATACTTCAGTTGTATTCCTTTCATTGCAGTGCTCATGAAAGCTATAGGTCTTTCATTATTCTAGTAGCAATGGTGTCCTTTGAAGTAAATAAATAAATATTAAAGTCTTTTAAATAATTTGGGTATGTTAGTATAGGATCTTAAATAATTGTATCTTTTATATTTTTAAAAGCCTTTAAGTTGTCCTTTGTCCACCTAATATTCTCATCCTTCTTTATCATATCATTAATAGGTTTTGTGATCTGAGCAAAGTTTGGGATAAATATTCAAACAAAATTAATCTTTCCAAAAAATGATCTTACACCCTTTAAGTTCTTTGGGAGAGGGATTTTAGCGATAGCCTCAGTCCTCTATGGATCAATTTTGATTCCTTCTTTAGATACCACATGACCTAGAAACTTACCTTGAGTAGCTCCAAAAATGCACTTTTTTGAATTTAATGAAATACCAAACTGCTTGCATCTTTTTGAAACTTCAAACAAATGTGTGAAGTGATCCTTTGGGTCTTTAGAAAATATTGTTATATCATCTAAGTAGATGACCACTATCTTGAACATAATACCTTTGAAAGCAAAATCCATTGCTCTCTAGAAAGTCACACTAGCATTCATAAGCACAAATGGTATCCTTATATGCTAAAATGTGCCCCATGGTGTGGTGAAGGTAGTTTTGTATCTATATTTTGGATTTACTGCAATTTGATTATAACCTAAAAATCCATCCAGTAGGGACATCCTGGCTATCCCCAACACAGATTGTAATAATTGTTCTATATTTGGAAATGGATAATTATCCTTCAATAAAAAAAATTTCAAGTTCCTAAAATCTACACACAATCTTATGTCACCATTCTTCTTTTTGATAGGAACCAGGTTGGCTATCCATGATGAGAATCTAATTTTTATTATGATTTTTGCATCTAGCAGCTTCTAAAATTCCTTTTGCATTACAAGATGTAAATTAGGATTAAATTTTATTTAATTTTTTCTATGAGGCTTTGTTCCTTCCTTAAAAGGAATAATATGACTCATCACTTCAATGTTGAAAGTTCTAAGGTCCTCATAGCTCCAGGTAAAAGATTCTATATTATTTTTGAGAAATTTTACATATTTATTTATCACTTTTATGACAAAGCCTTATTGTTCTTAATTATCTTGGGCTCCTCTTCTATTCCTATGTTAACATCATATCCTTATAATTTTGTCACAAAAGGTCTATGTGCTCTATCAAAGTCATAAAAAATACTTTCTAGAAAAACTAGCCCTCTAGAAAAGCTTATTGGTCTTAAGTTGTATTACTTCTACTGGCTCTCATATGATATTCTTTAGCTTCTCCTCATATTCATCATCACACAACACATCCACATAATGATTTTTCAAAGTCATAAATTCTTTAATATCAACATCATATTGAAAAACTTGTAAGTATACAATATTATCCGATACTGATGGATGATAAATGGAAATTGTTTGGAATATTTCCATATATTTAGTATCTATCTCAAGAGAATCTACACCAGATGCATTTACAACTAATAAATTTGCCATATGATTTTGGCTCCTAGGTATGTATGATATATTGAATATAAAAAACTTATCTATTTCATCTTGGATTGCTTGTTTATACTAATTTAATCTTAGATGTTTTATTTGGTATTTATATTTTATCTACTATATTATGAGTTTTGCATCTCCATAAATAGTTAGGTAATTGATTCTCAATTATTTGGATTTTATTAATCCTAATAGTAGGGCCTCATATTCAGATACATTGTTAGTACTAGGGAACTCAAGCTTGTAAGGTATACCTAAATAATTTCCTTTGATGTTGGTAAGATTCACTCCTACCCCTGCATCAGACTGTGACTTGGCTCCATCGAAGGTCATAGTCCACATCTTAGATGTCAATACTCTAGTTGACCTCAGCATCTATTTTAGCCACTATCTGTGGGTCCATATCTATAGCCTCAAGGACTTCGGCTAAAAATAGTGTTTGCCATATTGAGTAAACTCCCATTTCTCTTTCTTTAATAGAGTCAACTAAATTTACTATTGTATTATCATATTTCTTCAACTCTACTAAATATCTATTGAAATGTTCTCTCCTGAGTGTGCCTTGTTCTTTAGTTGTTAGTGGGATGGTGGCATATGACCAATCTAATTGAATAGAACCTCCTAATTGCCCGATCCAATATCTACAGAGTAGTAAAGAAAATAAGGGGTCTACATCTACCACTACTTTATCCATAATTATTCCTTTTTTAGATATTGGTCCAAAAAGACAAGTAAACTAGTTATTATCCTAACACAAGGTACCACGTACTATCCATAACTAATATGGAGGGAGAGTCTCTAGTGCATATTAAACCTAACTGATCAACCACTTGTTTTAGCATGATATTGTGAGATGCTCCATTGTATAACATTCAGTTGAGGATTACATATTGATGTACTAGGTCTGATGTGTATCTAAGGGATATGTAAAATAGCCTAATTGAAGATGGATTTATGGTTATAGGCTTTAAAGTGTTTGCTATTGAGACACTGCACACATGGTTACTTGCTTGATATATAAGACCAAAGGCTTTACATACCTGGTCCTTATATTTTGGGATGGTCATTAGCTCATAGTTTCACTAGTTCCTATCCTACGTCGAATTCCAACTTTTTATTATCAACATTCTTGATAGAATATAACTATTTTTTAACCTCATTTTCTATTTTTGTATCAAATATGGCTTGTTGTTTATTATTTGTCTTCTTAGCCATTATTTCTTTATTTTGATTTTGTGTATCTCTATTTTTATTACCATCATTTCTATCTAGTATTATCTTGTTCCTTATATTCAATGCATTAATTATTTCTAAGGATTTCACTTCTTCAATTATGGGGATTATTTTATTCTGCTTCATTCTCTCAAATTTATAATCTTGGGATCTGGTTAATATTTCTATATTTTATAATATGAAGGTATTGGGTGTTCCTTCCAATGTGGTCAATTAACTCTTGTCCTTCTCCAATTGAACTTCTTTATCTTCATCTTCCTAGATCCAATAGATATTTATTCTTATCTCAACACTAGACTCATCTTCCATATTAACACTAGTATACATACTAAGATACCTACTACAATCAGGTGAATTATGTGAAGCATCACAAGTTGGGTAATAAAAAGGAAAGTTATAAACTACATTGGCTGAGGCTATCAAGTTTGGAATTGCATCTATATCCTTTTGTGTTGCCCTTTTCCCCCAACCATTATTGTTATTCTCATTTTTGTCTCCTTCCTCTCTATTAGTCCTATTCCAATTTTTATTAAAATTTCTCTTGAAAGGTGGTCTATTATCAGTCTGGGTTTGAGATGACTCAACATTCTCTATTTTTTCTCTCTCAATCCTAGATAACCTATTGTTCATTATGTTGAATATTTTGGTTAATTGGCTTGACAACTTTTCTATGGGGTATTTTTCAAATTTCTTTAATAAAGAGAAACCAACTTTCTTGGGCTTTTTATATGCTAGAGTTTGGCATGAATTATAAGAATATGGTTTCATTTTACCACTATCTAGCATATCTCTTTCAATTTATATGGCTCTTTCTATACATTCATTGATAGTAGTGACCCTTTGTTGTCTTAATTTATAGTTAAACTCCCTAGGGAATGTATTTTTATAAAAATAGATGGATTGGTTGTCATTCAGCCTCAAGGTTGTGGGGTCTTATTTCTTTTTATTTTATTTTATTTTATTTTATTGAATTTTCATGGTGGAATCAGTAGCCGCCATGAATCCGAGAAGGTTGTTTGAATTTTATGGCTGCCATAGTATTATGCATTGTCCACCCCATAAGCCACCATATAGATCTTTGCACATTCCACCCCTATAACCACCATGCCACAATAATTTTAAACCTTTTAAGTCACTACAAGCACCAAGAAAAGGATAAGCGTTCAGTCTGGTGAGGCTTGAGATTTGAGCCTTGGATCTCCACCCCCTTTATGGGGTTTGGTCAAACCAATTGGCCTACACCTCGGACCTGTCTTATTTATTATTTTGAACAATATTATACTAAATTATTATAAATATATATTTTTTCTTTTTCTTCATAGTTTCTAGCCCTATTAACAGTGACTACTCATTCTTTCTTTCTCCATATTTTTTTAGGAAAACTTCTTCCATGGTAAGAAAATCATAAATATGATTATTTGGGAGGTAGTTGAACCAGTCTCTTGCATCCTTCTCTAAGGTTTACAGGAATAACCTAAGAACTACATCCTCTTATTCAACCTCGATATTTTCTAGTGCGTATAGGAAACTCTTGATGTGATCTTCTCCTATTACTACACTATTTCCTTGGAATTTGGGTAGGTATTTGTGAGCCTTACTAGGTAAGTCATGCAAATTAGGGGGAAATTAAAAATGCCTATACCTATTAGTTCTCCATGTTTGAAGGTTTTGGTTCTGGTTATTCTAATTATTTTAATTGTTATTAGGTGGGAGATTGGCCATAGTAGCTATGGGAGAAGTGATAACCAATTTTACAATATCACTAGAAGTGGAAGGAGTAATGGAATTATTCTAATTAGAATTTATATAGAAGTATTTTTCTTACCATATTTCCTACTGAAATAAGATTAATTTTTATACACAACACATTTTAGAATTGGATTTTCCTTGGTATGGGTAAATACATTCAGGTCTTCAAAGTCTAAGAAGAGTTGTTTATTACTTCTTGTATGCACCAGGTTAGATCCTTGATTCTTCTATTATTTAGGTTCTTTCAGAGTTTTGAATATCATGATGCAAAATAATCTCACTCTAGCTAAGGTTGTTCAGTATTAATATCCTCTTAGTCCCTCAGATATGCACATATGTACAATATAGAGATCCAAAACATAAAAAGACTAAAACTTAGACAATCAAAAAGATATATGGTGGTAGATTAAACTTCGTAGGAGAATATGTTAAATAATAAATGGTGTATGATTATGCAATAGTCCTTCCATGGTAACGGTGCTAGAAAAATATTGTGGTAAATTTAGATATCCTTAAATTATATTTGTCACGCTCTCTAATTTCCTATATCATAAGCAGATATGTAAAATCTGGAAAAATTACCTCTTCAACCTAAAAATTGTAAATTATAAAGAGATCAGGTTGGGTTAGGATACCCCATAATGATATTTATTAATGATGTTTCATTAAAATTTAAACTCAACCAGATTCAATGAAACAAAGAAATTTCTATATTGACCAAACTTACTAGCTTTAACTTTAAGAGTGTGGATCGGTGCCTAATATATTGGGTAATTGTAGCATGAATTAAAATCACCATGATAAATAATGAAAAAGCAAGAAGAAACCAGTTCATTTATAGCCATTCAAATTATGTAATGAATACAAATGATTAACCAGCAAAGGAACGTGCCATTCATGAATTCAAATAATGCAATGAATAAATGGAAAACACACATTGTACAATAAAATACAAGAAGGAAGAAATTAAAATTTGTATTAAATTTCATATAGGTTTTACAATATTGGTTTGATAATGTGCCAATATCTCTATGAAATTTAATATAATTTTTCTCTCTATTCAAATGATGTAACATAGGAACTAATTACTCTTCATCCTAATGAAGAGTATAGTATGAGCTAGTGGTAGGAAGATACGTATAGTATGGAAATCCATGAGAAAATAAGATAAGATGCCCAGAAAGAGGTAGAATATGGTGTATTTATAAGTGGATTAGAAGAAGAAGCACAAATATACTAGAGGTAGGGGAGCAAAGAAAACTAAAAAAGAGAATTGAAGGTACACAAATTAAGGAAACTACCAATAATAGTGGACCTCCATCACTATATTCTATTGTGGTGCAAGGATATTTCCAAGGTAGGAAGATTTCCAGATCTTAGATAATAATCTATCTTCATGTCAATTTCTTTATTTTCTAATATTGCTAAATAGAAGTTTCTTACACCATCCACGTACTTCTTTATAGCCTCCTAATTGTGCACTCAACTTCATTTACGATGTTAGAATCTTCTCTTTATTATTAGATGAGTGTTCTTCCTTTATATAGAGTTGAGTTGAGGGATGAGATTTAATCAGTTGATAATTATATAATTATACCTTTGGATTGTGAAGATATTTGGCTCACTTCAGACTGGAATTCACACATTATTAACCTTGTCTAATACGACTTGAAATATTCCATCTTGTTCATCAACTTTGCCTAGGTGTTTCGATACCTTCATTCTTATTGTATTTGAAGTCTTATAAGTTCTTTGAATCTGAGTCTATTTTCTTTGTGTTTAGCATAGCCTAGGGTTTGCAGTTTTTCACCACACTTAGAACATTAGGAAATCAAGGCACACTAGGAGATTCCATGATTTTGTTTACTTGTAACCTGTGAAATCTATAGAAGTTGGAGTGCTCAACTTATTTGAAATTTGATTATCTTCTTTGAGCCTTTTAAACACATTCTTGCATATTGAACTATGGCTTGATGGATGTGTTTCAAGAAATCAATATCATGATTTTCCTAGCTGATACATCCCTCATCGTGTTAGATCCTGATTGGTGCCTAGATGAGTGAGTAAGGCCTTTAAATTGGGTTCTTTTATCCTACATACTTTTCTTAAATGCTGGACCCACACAATATTTAGTTTAATGGGGCTTCATTTCATGCATACCATCAATTGATCAATCATTGCCATCCTATCCTATTGGTTGATCACTTCCAATAATATATATTCAATCGAATAGATGGCCTTTTTATTAGTTGGATTTCTTTCATAAATTTTATCCATCGATCAAATGGGCTTAAACATTCTTTTCTTGCTCAAAAATTTCAGCCTAATGCACACCGATTGGTCATTTCTAACCATTAGTCATATTTCAGCTAAATAGAATCAACCACCCATCATATTTAGGTTGATTAGCCATAGTCACACTTCAAATTTCATACTTAGACTTAGGGATTACACATGCAACTTTAGGGGGAAAACCTACCAACTTTGGACCTTATAGGATTTATTATGATTTTGTGATGACTCATGAAATGGGTTAGGTCCTAGATAAACTTAAGATATTACCATGACTACTTTGATGTTGGAATTAGGTGGGATCAAATATGCAAAGATATAGCACAAAATAAAATTTTATTGACCTTAGCCTTAGAAAAATTAGGTGGATAGGACATGTAAAAGACTGTGTTTTGTATAGACCTTTGGGCACCCTTTGACTTGGCCTCGATCGATAAGTTTTAACCTTAAATTTTATTTGGCCAAATGGCCTTGGCTCACTTAAAATTTTGGCCAAATGGCCTTAGGTATTTTTTTGACTTTGACCCTTCGGTGGATTCCTTTGACCTTTGTTGACTTCACTTTGGTCGCTACATCTCTGCATCTTACTTCATTCAACTGAATGACCTTTAAATTGCTTTAAAATGGTTGGTCAATCAACTCATGCTATTTCTATATTTGGTTGAATGATATTTCCTTCTTTTATTTTGGTTGACTGACGTCATGCACATATTTTTCATGTTTGACCAAATATCCTTTTGTCCTTTAGCTTCGATTGGTCGAATGGACTTGGTTTCTTTCTTTCCTTATGATTGGCTAAATTAATTCACAATTTTTCCATGTTCGGTTGGATGACCTTTTATCCCTCTAGTCCACCATTGATTTTCGGCCGAATGGCCTTGGTCTCATAACTTAGGGGATTTTGGCTTAGGAAAGGTATGAAAAAGAGGAAAACATGGTCATGATACTTACGTGATCATTCAACTAAAAATTATGACTTAGGTTTAAAAGGGGACCTCTAGGTTTATGAGTTTAGACTTAAACATTTTCATCAATTATGCTTTAGACTAGCATTATAAAAATCAATCTAATGGTGAATACACCCTTGAGACCTTATAAAATATTACATACCTTGAGCAACGTATAAAATTTGATCATATGATTTGATTTGGGCTTTGACCGATTGAATTTTTAGATTTTGCATGGGTGTTTGGCTGAAATGGGTTATGTTTCTATTGAGTTTGGCCAATTGGCTTGGAGCCATTGATATAGTTTTAGTCGATTGGCCTTGAATTCTTGATGTTATTTTGACCAAATGGATTGGTCTTCTTCTTTGTGTGGGCCAATTGACTTTTATTTTTGGCCAAATAGTTTAGGCACCAAACTTGAACATGGGGGCTTTAGGTCGATGGACTTAACTTAGGGAAAACTTTAATGGAACTTGTTGGACTGAATGAAAAACATATTCATTAGTGGTCTCCTAACTATATGGGAGAATATTTTTGGGATGACATTAGGTGACCTTATGGTATTTTCTAGGGGACCATTAATTTTTTTTTTAACTTTGATGTATGGAACAATTGATTATTTCAAAGGTTTGAAAAGAATAAAAGGAGGAAATGAAAATGGAGCAACCTACGGGTTTATTTTCTTTGGATTAAAATCAAATACTATGGTTAGTTGGATGCAAAAATGGAAGGAATGATTTTGATGAGAATATTTTAAATTTTAATGAACTTTATTACATAGGGTTATAACATGACATGGAATGAATTTGAATAAATGGATAAAATGATGAACAAATAGAATGGACAAGGTATGATATGATGGAAAGTAAAAATTTAAGTTATGTATTATAGAATGAATGGTGATGTGAGACTTTATGGAAAAATGAATAATGGATTGATGAATTTGTGAAGGACATCATTTTCAAAACTGATTTTCCTCTAGTAACCAACATTGTACTGATCTAACCTCTTTATGACATTGAAGACCCCTTGGACTATTTTTTTTTATTGATAAAGGGTTTTGAAAGGGACCTAAAACCTTTTATAGACTGAATAGGGGAGATCCCGAATGGAAAAAAACATCCTAACTAGAGCAAACCAAAATGGAGGACCACCCTTGGTGGCCTTGAAACAAAGAAACTACACACAACAAAAGAGGATAAAACTCGTAGGCAAACACAGGAAGAAACATAACAGTCAACAATTAAAAAAAGGGAAGCCTCAAAACATAGAGATCTCATCTATAGAACATCACTTTGGTATGTAATCCTCATCATCATCGTCCTTGGGGGCATCCTCCTTGGGTTGGACCACCTTCTAGATATTCATTTGATTGATGATCTTACCTGCCCTTAGTAGCATGGACGTAGCCAAAGATACGATGTCATCCAGATCAGTCACCTGGTTCGTGTCACCCACAGGTAGACAAAGGGTGTACTTGAACTAATGTGACTTTCCCATGATATTACAATTTTTTTGTAAATTACCATTTCACCCTAAGATCACCTAGACATTAAACTTTAAATTTTTTTTTGAAAAATTGAGTCAACTACGTTGTAATTATGAGTACAACAGTAACACGTATAAACATTTTACCATCAAAATAAATGTCATCCATACATTCAAATTATTTAATATATGAAGGAGAAACACAACATTTAATGAACATCAAATTGATAGAGGATAAGTTGAGTTGTATTAATATTGTTCCTAAAAATTACACAATAGATCCCAACAAGGTTCTTGGGTCTCTTTCAAAAAATAATACAATGTCCACCCTATTCAAATAATGTAAAAATGGGATATCATTCTTTGTCATAAAAATGGTGACATTGAATCTTCCACTTTTCAATACATATCTTGGGAATTTTCTCAGTAAACTAGATATACTCTCAACAATTCTTACACAGAATGGGGAAGAAATGAGAGATGGAAAACTAGGATAAACAAAATGGAAATGCAATTGACCAGGATAACACACAAGAATACCTCTTGCAAAATTTTCCTATGTGAATGCTTTATGCCTCATCTAGTTTTGGATACCTCTTTTTATAACTTGGGTTTCCAAAATTCTATTACAAATGCATGGTGCGGGTGCATCCACCTGGCCATTCCTTTACCACTAATATTATTGAATGTGTTACAATAAAAAATGGGCTACCATAGGCTATCTAAAACTAGGAAATTATACTATCTACCTAAAAAATAGTACCAACTGTCATCCACCCCTCATTATTGAACTTCTTTGGCTCTGAATGCCCTCAAGAGAAAACAATTATTCTTCAAAAATTAATTTTTCTCTATTTATAGTGTTGTTCCTTTGTCTGTTTCTATGGTGGGCCCAACAATGGCATTATCACTTTTATCTCCTTCTGGAAGCTTTACACCAAAGACGTTAGTAATTTGGTGCCATGCTTTATCACAAAAATAATATGTTGACTTAATCTCATATTCAATGCCCATTAGCCAATTAATATGATTTTTGAATAAGAACTCATTCTCATTAGTGAATTTAATTGTGTTTTGGACCACTTAATTCTTTTAGTAGTTGTACCAACTCCTATTCATTTTTGTCATTAAATTTGAACTCTTTTATTATTTTAGTTATAATTTCATCCAAATTATCTTTTGTAATGAGTTTCCCAAGAAGTATGCACTCCTATTTTATTTTTTTGTCTATCTCCTTTGTCTTCTCTTCCATATCTTGAAGAAGATTCTCCCAGTAAGGTTTTTCATGGATGTAAGTACATAGTTTCTAGAATTCTACTTGGTAGTCATAACTCTGTTCATTTGCAATGGTGACCTATTTTTTACCAATCTAGCTATATTCTCATTTGTATTTCAAATAAAAATATTTAATGGCCAATGCTCTTTGGTCTATATTTTGCAATAAGGTTTTTGCAGTTTGGGTGATATTCATTATTTCTCCTAGATCCTTGAGTATTTTTGGAAGAGCTTTCAATTCTACCTTTATTTATTTTATCAAATATTTTTTGTAGCTTTTAAATTAGGGGAAAAATGGTGCATCTAAGAGTGTCAAACAATATGCATCTATATCTGTATTAATGAAGCATTACAAAAGGACAAATTTAAGCAACCATAGAAGCCAAATAAGTGCAAGAAAAGGTGTTTCTATTTATTTCATTTGGTAAATCAGAAAAATGGTTACATAGATATCCCCTTGAGGGCTCTTAGTGTGATACAATTATTTACAAATATGGGTGCCCAAGGATCAAGTCCTTTCAAACAAGCTCGTGTGCACTTCCAATGTTCTTCCTTGTACCCACAATTGAGGTGGGTGAACCTATGATGCCACCACTTTGTTATTCACTATTATGATCTTGTATTACTTACTCCTACACTATAATACCTGCACCTGCACACAAGGAAACCAGATTTGTTAGATAACAAGTGTGTAGAATGTGAAACATGCAAAAGCCATACATGCAAATATAAGCTAGAAAATGTAAATATGGAATGCGCCCATATAAAACAACTCCAAATAATATTAAATTTCAGGTATATTCATAATATATGGTTTTGGTAAGATCTAATAAAAACAGAACATAAATTGCCTTTGAATCGATGTCGCATACGCAGTGCACCCACGAAGCCTACAAAACCCAAAACAAGCAATTTCTGGACCAAAAAACATCCAAATCAAACCAAAATTGGATAGTATTCATAAAATAATATTTTAAGAAGACCCATATGATCATATTTGTAAAATAAATCACATTTTCATATGCATCTTTAGATGTCCTCGAAAGCCTATAAAAACCTAAAAATGCAATATCTCAATCAATATAACTCCAAATTGCATGAAATTTGGAAAAAATGCTCATATACTACCATAGAATATAAATAATTTAAAATAGTAGAAAAATAATGTATATATATGTCACCATACCTTGCAGGGATGGTGGTGACTATCCCAGAATGGGGACCATCCTAGGGTGGGATGACCACCACTGCAGCTCCTAATTTACCACTAATTCCTCAAGGGATTGGTCAAAAAAATTCTTAAAAGTGTTGTAATAAAATTTGGTGGTGAAATTAACTCAGATGATTTGGTTTTGCAAAAAAATTGCACCTCTTGAATCACTCACAAACCTCCTTCGCTAGGTAGATATTTTAAGGGAAAAAGGCACAAAAGGGTGAGGGGAAATCTTGGCAACACTTTGTTGCTATATCTCAAAACTCCTATCTCTCATTTGGATGGAAAATTGATCCAATTTATAGCTAAATTAGGCCTTTAGGAAATTTGGCATGCAAGGGCATGCATGGAAGGAGGTGCCACTTGTCTAAAACTGAGCATGCATTGGAGGGGGAAGAGAATCTCCTATTTTGGCCTCCATTCTGTAGCATGTCATAAGGATTTTGTGCCCTTAGGTTTTGCATGATCACATAGGTAGGATAAATGGTAGTTTTGGGGTGAAATTTGTATAAATTTGATTTTTGGGGGGTCAAACCTTGTGGTCATCCCACCCAGGGTGACCGCTTTGCCACCGTCCCTAGGTGGGATGACCATGAACTGTGACCATCCTAGGGTGGGATGGTCATGCCTATGTGGTTAAAAACCTACCAAAAGTGGGATATATCATTACTAGAGTGGTTAGGACCACTATTAAACCTTTGAGGGTTTCCCAAGGGGCCATATGATGTCAATTAGCCAATGCTTTCGATCGCCTAATCGAATTGACATGATTTTAGTGTCTATAGATGCCTCTTTTTGAGATGTGTTATATGCAACACAACACTGAGCAAAAATAGATGGCTACAATATTGAATTATTAGGGTTATTCAGTAATATAACCAAATTTAGATGTTCCAATCATGGAAATAACACGCATTCTTGAATCCTTGCTTTTGACGAGCTAAGGAACTTGCTTCAAGTACAACCTTTCATGTCTAATTTACTTGACCTTGGATATTTTTCATTCATGAAGTGGTGAAGCCTAGGTTTTCATGATTATCTAATTCCAAGTATTTTTTTTATTTAAATTTGTGCTTGTTTGCTAGCCCAAGCAGGGGCTTGATTGTCTTTACCAATGATTCATTGAACGAACGAAATTTGCATGATTGAGTGTTTGATTGTTGAATTTGATTATGAATTCGTTAAGTATGAATACCCCCTCAAGAAAATATTCAATGAGGGAATGAACAGTGATAAAATTGATGAGTCATTTGACACATATGAATTTTTTGGGGTTTCCTCCAATTTTACTCATTGAAAAATGGAGCATTTTTTAGAGGATTTTGGTGACTTTGTTGACATTTCATGGAAGAAAGGAGTAAAAAAATTTGTTCCTGTGGGGTGGTATAGCCACAATGGACTTATTAGAGATTAAATAAAGGACATTTCCATTTCTCCATGAGAAATTTAGGTTCATATGGATGCCTATTGAATTTTGACCAAATTTAAGCTATTTTTGATGGGTTTTGGAACCTTTTTGGTGCATTTTTGAGCTATTTTGGTGAGATTTTTGTGGTGGCCATCCCAGGGTGGGATGGTGGCATATTTTATGACCATACTAGGGTGGTATGGTTGTAAAATTAGCCACTCATACCACCCAAGGATGGTCAGGGCCCTAGGAGGGTTATTTAAGCCAAAAATAAGTCATTTGGGCTCATTTGTGCATTTGCAACTTTGCAGTTTGAGAGGTGAGGAGGAGGAGAAGGATTCTACATAGTGGAGTGCTACTAAAATAATTCTATAGTCACCATGATACAAAATTTATACTCATACAGAAGTGGAGCCAGTGTGATGTGTAAGAGCTAAATTTCTTACTACACTATGCTAGTGTTAAAAGTGGAATTATTACTTGTTTTTGCTTTTTGGAAGAGCACACTAAATACTCAGTAATTAAACCTAATTAGGGATGCCCTACAACATTTTAGGCTTTTTTATATATTTTTATGCAGGTCAAAGAGTTATTTATGGGCTCGACCTAATGGTAGGGGTGAGAGTCATAGTATTGGTCCTACGTGACCATGGTTATTGAGACTCTAATGGCTCTTTTTGTATTTTGGATTTTTGGTAGTGTGAGGTCGGAGGACCTACTTTATTGTAGCCTATGGGAAGCTCAAGGACTATGATGTATATTTTTACCCCATACATATACAAATATATATATATATATATATATATATATATATATATATATATATATATATATATATATATATATATGTGAGCTTTTATGTGTTTATCATCATGTAGTTTCGTTACTACTTTATGAGATGTATGCAATGTATTTATTTTCTTTATGATATGATGATGGATGTTTATCATGTATGCATATGTTGTAATGTGATTTTATTTGATGATATGTATATACGTGGATGTGTAATGATATCGATAAATTATTGATCTAGATGATGAAATGTGGATACTATATGACATACTATGTTAGCACCATAGACTGTATAGAATTCATCAATTCATGTGTAATATTGTCATGAGACTATGTAATGGATTTGTGATAAAATGGTATGAAATGGAATGAATAGTAGAATATTATAAAATATCTTTAAGGTTTTTATGAGACTCAAACACTCTAGTCAACTGATCAAAAGTTATATACTAACCATGCAAGACTTTTTGATAAGGTATGAATCAGCTAGGATGACCTAGATACTAAATATCTGTGTGTGTGCAAGTGAGTTCATTTTTGTAATACACATAAGATTATCCCAGTGCCAAATTGGATTGATGCAGCCCATCTACATTGAATATCACCCTATGAGTATCATGATCCTAGGTTTTATACGTAGTTGGATTAGACCACTAGGTAGTATAGGCTACCAAAAGCTAGCTCATCCACATGCAAACATTGGTCTATAAACACACAAAATTCTAATATGACATACATATCGTCACACGTAAGGATACCACCATTTCTAGGTAGGATTGATGCCACCTAACCTGTAATGAGGATCACCTTATGGTTTGTCAAATACTGAGAATTCCAAGGATTCAAGTTCAATGCTCCATTTTTTTTATTTGATTTGGGATACTTGCTCATACTTAGTGATGAAAATCACTATTTTTTTTGTATTTTGTTTTCTTTGAGCAAGGTATTTGGAGAGTGGTGATAACCACTATTTATTTTGCTTTTGATTTTTACTTTTTGGGATTTTACTTATTGATAGTGGTGAAAACCATTGTTTATTTTGGGGGAATTGGGTAAGGAGGAGCTTGTCCTTTTGTCAATTCTTAGCATTATTGAACCATTCACACAGAGGGATGAGCAAGATAAAATTTTCACCTAAGGTAACCTATACCACTTCATAGGTTTTATCTTTCCTTGTGCAAAAATTGGATTTATTAGTGCGAAAATATGTTGGTATTTTGATGTATATAAGGTATGATCTAAGCAAGACTTTACCTCCTAAAAATCAGGCTAGCTTTCTACAAAATCTAAAAATAAAACTAGAGATGGTTGAGTGATTAAAAATCCTAATGACATTCTAGACCAAATAGCTAGGTGAAGGTAATGAACACATATGAAACGTGGAAAATGTAGGTGGAAATGATAAGTGAAATATGAAATGATGTGAATGATGGATTTGACACAATTGTTTTTGAATGATGACTAATCTACAGTCTTAGTGCTAGACATGTATGAGCAACTCTAAAATGCAAAGTGCAATGATGAGTATGCCTAATGCAAGTGATTATAAAATGCAATGGTATGCAATGTAATGTGATGCAATGTTTTTGTATTTTTGATGTTTTGATGATGTTTTTATATTTTTGATTGATATATATGTATATATAGGTTGACCAATGGGCTTAGTGGATCCCATTAGGGATTTTTGGGTGACCAAAGGGCTTATAGATGCCTTTGGGGTATTTTGGATTGACCAAGCAATTTTTAGAAACCCTTGGAGCATTTTGGGGTGACCTAGATGGTCGTAGATCACCTAGGAGCATTTTGGGTTGACCAAACGGTATGTAGGTACCCTTGGAGCATTTTGGGGTGACTTAGATGGTCATAGACTACCTAGGAGCATTATGGGTTGAAAAAGTGGTATGTAGATACCCTTGGAGCATTTTAGGGTGACCTAGATGGTCATAGACCATGTAGGGGTTGACCAAGTAATATGTAGACACCCTTGGAGCATTTTGGGGTGACCTAGATGATCATAGACTACCTAGGAGCATTTTGGATTGAAAAAGCAATACGTAGGTATCCTTGGAGTATTTTGGGGTGGCCTATATGGTTGTAGACTACCTAGGAGTATTTTGGGTTGACCAAGCGGTATGTAGATGCCCTTGGAGCATTTTGGGGTGACCTAGATGGTCGTAGACTTCTTAGGAGCATTTTGGGTTGACCAAGTGGTACATAGGTATCCTTGGAGCATTTTGGGTGACCTAGATGATCATAGACTACATAGGAGAATTTTATGTTGACCAAGTGGTATGTAGGTACCATTGGAGCATTTTGGGGTGACCTAGATGGTCATAGACTACCTAGGAGCATTTTAGATTGACCAAGTGGTACGTAGATACCCTTGGAGAATTCTAGGGTGACCTAGGTGGTTGTAGATATCCTAGGATTGTTTTGGGTTGACCAATTAGTTTGTAAATACCCTTGGAGCATTTTAGGGTGACCTAGATGGTCATAGACTTCCAAGGAGGGTTTTGGGTTTACCAAGCAGTATGTAGGTACTATTGGAGCATTTTGGGGTGACCTAGATGGTCATAGACCACCCAGGAGGGTTTTGGGTTAACCAAGTGGTATGTAGGTACCCTTGGAGCATTTTGGGGTGACCTAGATGGTCATAGATTGCCTAGGAGGGTTTTGGTTTGACCAAGCAATACATAGATACCCTTGGAGCATTTTGAGGTGACCTAGATGGTCGACTGCCTAGGGGTATTTAGGATTGACCAAGCGGTACATAGATATCCTTAGAGTATTTTAGGGTGAGCTAGATAGTCATAAACACCCTAGGAGCATTTTGGGTTGACCAAGCAGTACGTAGGTATCCTTGGAATATTTTGGGGTGACCAAGATGGTCATAGACTACCTAAGAGTATTTTGAGTTGACCAAGTGGTACGTATGTACCATTGGAGCATTTTAGGATGACCTACACAATCGTAGACCGCCTAGGAGCATTTTGGGTTGACCAAGAAGTACATAGTTACCCTTTGAGCATTTTTGGGTGACCTAGATGGTCATAGACTACCTAAGAGCATTTTGGGTTCACCAAGCAGTATGTAGGTACCCTTGGAGCAAATTTGGGTGACCTAGATGGTCATAGACTACCTAGGATAAATTTGGGTTGACCAAGTGGTAGGTAGGTACCCTTGGAGCATTTTGGGGTGACCTAGATGGTCATATACTGCCTAGGAGTGTTTGGGTTGACCAAGTGGTACATAGATACCCTTGGAGCATTTTGGGGTGAGCCACAACACTCTAGGTATGGAAGGACTACAAATGAAGGATATTCAAGGGTTCAAGATCCTCTATTCCTTCAAGGGAGGCTAGGTGGTAATTTTTGGGCCCAATATGACTTTTGATGATGAAAGGACCTAACTAGTTTACCATAAACTTGTCCTGAAAATGGGGTGGCAAATCAGGATTTTGTTGGTTCTATTTTAGAATGAGGTCACCAACCTAAAAATATATGTGATGGACTTTCATAATGTGAGATATTTTTAAGTTGCTCTTGATAAACATGCAAGTGCTCGAGGTCCAATATATATCATTCATCAAGCAACATAAGTTGGTCTAAGTGAGCATGTTGCATGGTATCATCATCTATGAACTCTTGCATAGATATGCGTAGCGATGGGATTTACAACTCTAGAGGTATGAATACCTTAGTGCCATACACTAGTGAAAATGGAGTGGCCCTAGTGGGCATCCGAATACTAGTGCGGTAAGCCCATAGAGCAAGGGGTATTTACGTGTGCCAATCGGTGTGATTTTATTTAACTATTTTCTTCATAATGGTAATCAAAATTTTGTTTGATACCTCTACTTTCCCATTTGCTTATGGATAATAGGGCATTGAAAATTTGTGTTGGATATTATACTTTGTTGTCAAAGCACACACATATTTGTTATTGAACGATGTCTCATTATCAAAAATGATCTTGGATGGAATACCAAAATGATAAATGATATTGTGCAATATGAACTCCGCTATGTGGGGTCCTATCATAGTGGTAAGGGGAATTGCTTCCACCCATTTTATGAAATACTCGATAGCTGTAATGATGAACGTGTGACTACCCGTGGAGGCAGGTGATATTTTCTTAATTAAATCAAACCCCCATTGCAATAATGACCAAGCCGATTGAATGATTGTAAGGCCTGAGAAGGTATGTGTGTCAATTTAGCATGGTGTTGAAACTTTTGCACTTCTTAACATAAGTGCAAAAATCTCATTCTAAGGTTGGCCAATAGTAGCCCATGCGAAGGATGCACTTTGTTATGGCCATGCCACTAAAATGGCCACCACAAATACCGTCGTGTGCTTGGATGATTGCCCAAAATGACTTTTGATACTCTAAGAAATGAAGGAGGATACCTTTGTAGCTCTGACGATACAAAATGTCTCCTAGCAAGACATGCTTTGCCACTTTTTATTTAAATATTCTTTTGGCAGTATGTGACAACCTAGGCAGGAGAATACCAAGCTTTAGGTACTCCTTGATTTGGGTAGACCAGTCTTGTTGTGAGTAAGCCTCGATTGCATGAATTTCTTGCCCCTATTGAATTTTATCTCGAGCGAATGTTGATTGGAAAAGAACTTGTAAGAATGGCATTGTGCTACTAGCAAAAGGGATTTGAGGGAATAGAGTCCCCCAAGTGGCATGATTCAGGAGCTCATGAATTTGTGAGAACCTATTTTGATGAGGTTCAATCTAAATCAAGTGGACTTCTGGTGTGGACTGAGTATTCTCATTCTCAACCGTAGATTGTGATAATGTTTTGACTTGAATGGTTGTCATATCATCCATAGGATTCTATGATATAAAGGACCCTAAGGAGGCTATTGTATCCATAAAATGATTAGATGATCGAAGGAGTGCTTCGATATCATACCATTCAAACTTTGCCAAAAGTTTATCCATAAGGACTTTATAGGCTTGTAGAATTGGACACTTGCAATGGTAAATCCCTTTGACCTGGTTTACGATGAGTAAGGAATCGCCAAAAATGTTGGTCTTGGTTATTTTCATAATGACAGTCATTTGAAGACCTATGAGTAAGGCTTCGTACTTGACATTGTTGTTGGTGCACAACAAATCAAGTTTGAAATATAGGGGTATAGGATCCCATTGGGGTGTGAAAAACATAATCCCTGTGCCACCCCCTTGTTCACATTTGGAGCCATCAATGAATAGAGTCATATCAACTTGTGAATTAGGCTCATCAAAATCAAGTGATTTTGATATTTGGAAGACTCCATCTTTGGGAAGCTCCATGCTAAGAGGCTACTCATCTTGGAATGGAGCCTCTACGAGTTGATCGATGATGACTTGACCCTTAATTGATTTTTTTATAATAAATTATAGGTCAAACTTTGTCAAAAACATGATCTATTTCACCGTATGACTATTGTGATAAGTATGAGTCATCATATATCGTAATGGATTATCTTTTGATACAATATATGTAGTATGACTAAGCATGTAATGGCATAGCTTCTTGGTGGTAAAAACCACCACCAGGTATAGCTTCTCAATGTATGTATACTTGATTTTATAGTTGATAAAGGTGCATCTAAGGTAGTAAGTAGCCTGTTCCTTATGCAATTCATTGTTTTGGGTCAACATGATACCTAATGCAATCTCAGTGGTTGAGATGTATAAGAAAAATTACATTCCTGGTCTAGGTGGAGCCAATATTGGTGGTGAAGCCAGATATTATTTTATTGCATCAAAGGTAGCATTAAATTTGTCATCCCAATGGAATGCAACCCCCTTATATAGTAAATTTTTCATGGGTTGACATTTGTTCGATAATTGCACTATGAAGCACTTGGTGGGCGTGACCTTACCCTAAAAGCTTTGAAGCTTCTTAATGGTATTTGGGGGAGGCATCTCAAGGATTACCTTGACCTTGTTGGGGTCCACTTTGATGCCTCATTTAGAAACTATAAATCCCAAGAGCTTTCCATATGTGACACCAAAGACACACTTCTTGGGGTTCAGTCTCACGTTATGCTCAATAAGGCAATCGAGGATATTGTGCAAGACATCAAGATGCTCATGGCGTAACAATGATTTGGCTAGTAAGTCATCCATATAATATTCTAAAATCTTATCCATGTAATCATGGAAGATGTATGTCATGGCACACTGGTAGGTAGCACCAGCATTTTTAAGGCCAAAAGGCATGAACTTATAGCAAAATGTTCCCCAAGGTGTTGTGAATGCTATTTTGAGCTGGTCTTCCAGATTGATATGAATATGGTTGTATACAAATAAACCCTCCATGAGAGATAATATTTCATGTTCCACAGTGGCATATACCAAGGCATCGATGCTCAACAAAGGAAAATCATCCTCAGGACTCTATTTATTCAGGTCTCAAAAGTTGGTGCAAATATGAATCCTCCCATTGGGCTTCTTGACGGGAATCATGTTGGAAAACCATGGTGCATAGTCCATTGATATGATGAACTTGGCATCCAAAAACTTATGTAGCTCATATTTAACCATTAAGGCTACTGTTAGATTCATATTTTTTAGATTTTTCTTAATAGGCTTGGCCTTAGGGTCAAGCATCAGATTATGCATGACTAGATTTGGATCCAGTCCTAGCATGTCTTTATAGGTCCATGCAAAGGCTTCATTATTATCTATGAGAAGAGCTATGTAATCAGCCTACTCAGTGGAGGACAAAATTTCCCCTAACTTGATACATTGCTAATTCTTAGGATCTGAGCTGATATCTTTGTTAATCATTGGCTCGATTGACATATGCGACCCCTCCAATTTGTGGAGAGTAGGGATCAGGTGAATGTCATCCGATGGGTTTAGATATTCAATTAGAACCTCAGGTTCCTCCTTAGCATGGAAGACATCATGAGTAGGCCCTGGAGAGAAATAAAATGGATGTAGCATCTCATTGCAAGGCCAGTACTCAGAACGC